>JAQPPZ010017217.1:11987500-12455951 GCA_028583015.1 Wollemia nobilis | reverse complement strand
TAACAATTCTCTTTTTGGGTTCATGCTAAGCAAGTTTTTCTTGAAGGACTTGTGAGCTGATTTGGACAGGTTCTAGTGAGGACTCGTGAGCTGATTTGGACAGGTTCTAGTGAGGACTTGTGAGCTGATTTGGATAGGTTCTAGTGAGGACTTGTGAGCTGATTTGGACAAGTTCTAGGGAGGACTTGTGAGCTGATTTGGACAGGTCCTAGCAGAGGATTTGAGGACAGAGTTGAAGTGGTTCTTTGAGAAGAACCTGAGGACATTTTTGACAAGTCTTTGAGAATGCTTGTGTGCAGCAGATATTGATTTGTTCAAGCTTTATGAGTTGAGCTTGGGATAGATCTGACAGAGTGAGGAAGACTTGTGCTGGACCAACTAACTGTGTTTAGTACAGGTTGATGAGTTTCTATGGAGGTGATCAGTGAGGATAGAGGTCTCTTGAGGCTGAGCATTGAGGACAGGAGGTCTTCTGTGGAAAGGAGTTTCACGTGCTAGCAGAATAAGAGACAGGTGATCTTCTAAAGTATCATTTCCAGAGCTGAGGGGAAGGATTCTCCTTTGTGCAGGAGGCTCATAAATTCATGCTGAGGGGAAGGATTCTCCTTTGAGCAGGAGGCTCATAAATTTGTGAGGAGGGGAAGGATTCTCCTTTGGACAGGAGGCTCATAAATTTGTAAGGAGGGGAAGGATTCTCCTTTGGGCAGAGGCTCATAAATACTTGAGTAGGGGAAGGTTTCTCCTTTGGGCTAAGGCTCATAAACATTGTAATTGGAAAGGATTCCCAAAGAACTTTGAGAAAGATTTTTAGAGAAATTTTTTGTGGATGTAGCCCATGTTGGGTGAACCACGTTAAAATTGGTGTCTCATTGTGTGTTGCTTTATGCATTGCTTTGATATTGCTATTGGTTAATTTCTTTACGAAGTTGAAGTTAAATAGAGAAAGTAAAAAGAGGTCTTATACTGTTCACACCCCCCCCTCTCAGTATAATCTTGTGTTCTTTAGCTCATTCTCCAACTTTTGAACTCTATCTCATAGTCCTTGAGCCTCCTCCTCCGCATCCTACCTCTCCTCGACCTCAAAGGGAATATCCTCCATACCCACAAAAACACCAATATAAAATGTGTCATCCACACCACCCATAGCATCAAATCCACCTCCCTCCTCTGCTACCCCAACTGCCTCTCCCATGGCCATCCCATCCTCCATAGGATTAGTCTCAATGATCACCATAACCTCTCCCACTTCCTGTGTACTCGAGGCACCACCCAAGCATCACTGAGACCAACATAGAGGAACCTCTCTCTCCCCATAAGCTACCTCATTTGACCTAGCTTGAGTCCCTCTACCTAATATCCTCTTTGGTGGAGGTACCCCACCACAAGGTGGCACCCATCGATCAACAACACCTCTACCAGGATCTCAACTCTGCATAGACCACCAGGCCTCAAACTCTAGTGTAGTCCTAGCATTATCCACATTCAGGATAACCATAGGTGGGTCACTCTCAGTAATCCAAGGCAACACCACCAGACGCTCTCCTTTATCACCCAGTTGCATGTAATATACAATAGGAGCTCCTGGAATATCCTGTTGTAATCCAAAATGATGTCTCACCTGATCAAACGAAAAATACTCGGCCTATCGAGTATATCTGCCAACTAGCCATTTGCCCTAATGAATGGCCCACAATTGCTTACCGTCCTCCTCCCAGGTCACCCCACCTAATAAAGGCCTCTACTTAATGTCATTAGGTGTCAAGTATCCAAACTTGACCCTCCACAACAAATGATTACCCTCATGAGGCCTCTTTATGCCCTTCTCCTTGTTTGTCTGCCATATCAAAGCATAGGGTAAATACTCCTTACCCTCAACATGGGTAGGGTGAGGTAATAATGATAGTCACTCAATAGATATGTGCTTCCATACCCATACCTATAACAAAGGAGTCTATCTCAAACCCTTCCACCTAGCATGCACAACATCGTACAACTCTCTGTACACCTAGGCCAATAGTGCAGGTGCCCATGCAAACACAACCCTATGCTCCACCATGTCACTCACCATATCCAACATGTTCCAGGTGAACATTACCTTGAAAGTGTTAGGAAATGCATATGTAGATATCATCATCATAGATGCACATTGATGATTAGATATTTTATTATTTAGCCACAACCACTCATAATCCATCTTTGAGACATCGATCTCCCTCTACCCTTCACCAAATAACTGCTCCAACACAGCATCCTTACTAGTATCTGATGCTACTCTGACCAGAACACCCTCAATCGATAAGTTATAAATCTGATAAACATCCTCTAATGTGATCGTCATTTCCCTAGTAGGAAAATAAAATGTGTTCCTATTTGTGTCCTATAACTCACACAACGTGGATATATATGCCCGGTTGGCATGTATACTCTTACATTCCCATACTCCTCTAAACCATATATCATCCAACCACTTGAGATCATCGGCATTGTTCATTAACTTGTCAAAGTCACCCTTCATATTTCGAACACGATGATGGGGCTTGAGCATCTTCACCTGTTCATCCACAAACAAACACAACAGAAAATACATTAGTCATCAATGCAATGATGCAATCCAATAAATATCTACAAATAAAATTTACAAATTAAACTATTTAATTTGACACGCACTTTGAGACATAAACAATGCAGAATTCACATATCAAAACATATCAACATAACAGTCACATATTTGGATACCCATTTTTTCGAAAAAATGTGAAAAAACATACATATTTGGCTTTCAAAAATCAAATATAAAATTACCCACATACCCACTACGGCACGAAATTCAAAACTAAGTCAACCTCTTAGACATACAAAAATAAAAAAAAAATTGAATACCCATTTGCCCACTTAGCAGTAAAAATGTTGACAAAATTCAAAAATAGTATACAAATCAACACGGAGTTCAAGGTCAATCTTATCACACATGCATCCAAATGGAACATACACCAACACACACAACATCAAAATCACAGTTACATTTTTGAACACCCATTTTCCCACTTCATGGTGAAAGTTCAAATAGATGTTGAAAACAATGTAAATCAGGCTCCCAATAGCTAATTTTACATTTAACACTACCTACATCTTGGCACGCAAATCAAACACAGGCCAAATGAAATCATCCACACAAAAAAATAATATTTTCGGATACCCATTTTGCCCTTCTACGGTAAAACTATCATCCGTTTCTAAAAATAATGTACCTACGGTGGAAAAACTTAACAATCAAAGTTTACCCACTTACATCCAAAAACAACACATTCTGAAAACACACCGAACAAAGGTAAAAAAATAGAACAGTCGCACAACTGGATATTCATTTCCTACTTTTATAGATAAAATCCAATAACATTCCAAAAATAGTACACCATTACTCCAAAAATGGATAGTCAAACTCTATGCCTACTCTACCCATTACCCAGTCAAACTGGCACCAAAACAAGTCAAACATAACAACCAATTACGTTTTTGGGTACCCATTTGGCTAGTTTTACACTAAGTGTTCAAATTTCAATTAAAAAGTGCAAAAAATTTCAAAATGAGATGAAAATCCCCCCTAATTCACTTTTCTTTGGAAAATTAAAACACAAAAAATTAGGTAAGTAAGAGCACTTACCGATGGATCCCTACACTTACTGCTAGCTCCAGGTTGTCCTCTCACCATCTTCATGTTCGAACTCATCAACCACCTCGTCCACACGTCACAATATACGCCTCCCATGCACTCTCCACAACTTGTCATCGTCAAAATGAGCCCCTCCCAACTCCAAATTACCTTAAAAATACCTAAAACCCTAATTCACCCCCTACCCCATGATTTAGATCTAATTCACCCCCTACCCCATGAATCAGGACCCAATTCACCCCCTGCCTTGCGAATTGAGCATATGACCCCAAAATCCAATCAAATTCATTCCAAAACCCTAGGAAATCATGCAACTTTTTTTCAAAACCCTAGGAACCCTCCTAAAACATCCTCTTATATGATTTTTCATCATGCATTGGTATTCTATCAATCGTTGCATCACCAATTCACTGCATTCTATTCACCTCATTTTTTATTCCTCGTTTGAGGGGGTATTCATATCCAAAGTCATCTTTGCATTTAACCAATAAACCAAAAATCCAAAAATGTGGATATCGCATCTGTCTACAAATTTTTTTTTCCTGAAGATTATCTTACGATTATAATCTCAATCCCAACCAGATATTTTTTAAATCAAGAGAGTTGTGTGTAACAATGGAGAGGTCACTTTGGCATTCATGGTACACAATGAATGACACGGTTGATTAATTCAGTGTAATATTTGGAGGACTTCACTCTGGCGCTCATGGTACACAATGAATGACACGTTTGAATAATCCAAATGTTAACTAACTCAAATGATTTGATACTTTTCACCATGTGCTCATCAATCAATCAATAGTAAATATTTGAATAGGTATTTGTTCTATTCGTACTTTTGGACCACGTTGAACTGGTTGCAAAAGAAAAGTAGGCAAAAGTTGCCTACCCCAAGCAACTAGTATGACATAGAAAATGGCATACAGGCTCAACAAAACCACTGCATTGCATCTGCAATCATCCACTACCATTTACCGATATTGTTTAATTTCATTTTATCTCTTTCCTCTTCTCTTCTTCTCCTTCCCCCTTCTTGGCTATCGATCAAGTTGGTATGGTCACGCTTTGAGCGGCCACATACTTTTGATTGGATCCCATTCTCTTTATATCCCTTCTCTTCTACACAAACCCTTCACATTTTTTTTGTATTAAACTGTGTTCCACATAGTATAGTACAAAAAGAGGTAAAATATAGACACTTAAAAGTTGCACATTGCTATACCTACGTACTTGTAGATCCTTTTGGACACTTGTAGGTTTACATAGAAAATCCTAGATAACCCTAGGCTATCGTAGACCAATGTAGACTATTGTAGATCATCGTAGATATGCGTAGATTGTTGTAGTCATGTGTAGTCATGCATAGACGGTCGTATTCATGCGTAGTCATGCGTAGATCACCATAGATTATCATAGCATTGCGTAGACTTCCACATGCTACTTTGCTAGTTTTTAGGTCCAAAACCCTAATGAGTTAGTATAATCATATCACAAAAATTTTCCATGCATTTGGATACCTTCCACCAGCTTCCCAAGGTGATACAGATCCTTATTGCACTTAATTGAGGCCCCCACGGGCTATTAATTGGCAAAAGTAATTATTAAGCCAATTCATAAATCTAATTTTAAGTTGACTTCACTTAAAGGTCACTTTTAAGGCTAAAAAGGTTAATTAGGCCCTTAATCCCTAATTATCCCTAATTACTCCCTCCCACATGTGTGTGCACTAGGTTAATTAGGATATTTATTAGGAAACCCTAACCTAACCCCACATCTAACCTAGAGTTGACTAACCCTAGGTAACCCTAATCTCTCCTCTCACATGTGTGAGGATGAGATATTTCCTAGAGAGAATGTGAGGAAGCCACCTCACAAACCCTAACCTAACCTTCATAGGATATAACCCTAGGGCTTAGTTATCCTAACTACCCCCCTACACCTTGAGTTTTCTTATAAATAGTGGGCCCAAAACCTCATTTACTCCTCTCTCCATCTTATGTCCAAAGTATAGAAACTATCTCAAAATACGTACTGAAGCAAAGCAAAGCATATCTGAACCTGCACATAGACATTACAATAGTAAAGGAACCTCTCCATCGAAGGGTTTTTACAGAACAAAAATCGAAGTCTGATTCACCCCCTGCCCTATGAATCTGATATCAGTTTGCTTCCTAGGTGGCGAATTGGTTCTACAGGTCCCAAATTAGCTCAGGGAGGTAAGCTTCATTTTGCAATTTCATGACCTTCTGCACAATTTATTTCATTTTTTATCATGTTTTTACTATCTATTTGTCTTTTTAAATATGTGGCCTAACTAAGGTAAGCCCCCAATTAATTAATCCCTTTTTATAGGTTTAGCCTAGAACCAATGAGGGAAACAACTACAAAATACAACCTCGTGGTGGTACGCAAGCCCATCTACACTGAGGGACGTGAAAATAAGGCATCAGGCCTATTGTAACATTTATGAAAAGATAGGATAAAGGGGAATTTTCCCCCATTGTAACCTATGCACTCTTTACATGAATAAAAATACATTTTCATGAATAATATGTGTCATTCATATGTTGTTAGATCAAATGCTATATTTTGGCCATTTCATGGGCATACGAAATTGCATGGACAATCTCTCAATGAAATTATTGACCTCCTTTTTATAACTTTCCTTGTGCATTCCAACACGTTGGTGCTTCCAATTCAAATTTTAATTCGAATTTCAATATTTAGACTTATGATGCCTTAAATATTTATTTAAATTAAATTTTAACCTTATGGTTAAAATATTTAATTTAAATAAATTAAGTAATAACCTCCACAAACTATCAAATGGGTCTTTTGAGTATTTAATCATTTTAAATAATTCCTTGGACCTTGTTTTCTTCACTTCAACATTTTTAGCTTGGAATATTATAATATGAATTATTATAATATTATTATTGCCTTTAAAATTGCTTCTTCTTCGTTGAGTCGTCAACCTTCCTCATCTTTTGAAAAAATACTTGATGACTTTAATGATGATGAAACTTGGACATCAACCTCTTGACATCAATGACAATAAAACTTGCTCATATTTCTAACAATCTCCCCGATGTGGATGATGCAGGGACTACTACAAAGTATGATGCATGGTTCATGACTCAGCTACCATGGGTGCTAATTCAAGAAGTAGATGGGTATGGGGATGAGACAGAGGTCGAGGAGGCTGATGAGACTCCTAATAATCATAGGCACCTTCGATCTAGCAGTAAAAGGATGTGGACAAGTGGTGTAGCAAAGTAGGCTCTAGAGTTTGGAGGTGATGGATATGACATAGATGATAGGGAGGATATTATGGATGGACCTCCTGGTCATAGTAATGAGGATTGGATGAGGCTGGAGCAGCTGGTGGTAGAGCAGGATGCTATGGTAGTGGCTTAGGATGCAAAGATAACTTGGCTATGAGATATGGATATGGTGGCTCGAGATATGGAGATAGCTCAGTTGTGGGTGTAGCTAGAGGCACAACCAACTACAAGTGGATGTGAGGATAGGATTGTGAGGCTCCAGATAGAGCTACTAGAGTTGGGTCATCATCAAAGATATGATGTATGATGCCTTCTATCCTGAGAGGGATATATTCAATATTTGGAATATTGATTGATGGAGCACCATATTGGGCTTCCAAATCCACCCTCCTCATCCATATCTAGGTCTATTAGGTATAGTGAGTCTAGGCATAGCTCTAGGTCTAGGGCTCTATCAAGGTCATAGGGGTCCTCTTATAGGCTCTAGATAGTGCTTAGATGCACTTTTTGTATATGATCCTTGGTTCTCCATTGTATCTAGCCTTTGGGTATTCATTATACATGTGATATTTATACATATATATACATGGATTTTGTTGTAAATGTGAATAGGGATTCACCTAACTAGGCTTAGAAAGATCCCTATCCTAAGCCTAAGTGTGAACACACCCTACATTTGTCGACAATTTTTTGTCGGCAAATTCCCGTACCTTCTCTCCTAATATCCCTCCTAACTTCTTCCTATTTTCCCTCCTCCTTATCCCTCCGTGAATATTTCTTTCCCCTTATCCCTCCATTTCTTCTCATCTCCTTATCCCTCCTTCGTTGTCTTCTCCCTTCTATCTCTCCAACTACCCACCTTATCCCTCCGACTTATTTCCCTCCTACTTCTCTATATAATATTGAATATTCATTATGTTGTATTGGATGGTGCTTCAAATAAATGAAATTATTCTTTCTCCTTTGCATTTTAATATTTTATTTGACTGCGGCTGTTAGATTGACCAAATTTAACATCTGGTATCAGGGCCCAGGTGTGTGCCAGGTCGGGCACGGATCCCGAGGCACGCGGTTTGACCTATAGGGCACGGTTCCCGAGGTAGGCATAGTTTTTTAGGTGGGCACGGTTTTCAATGCAAGCGCATAGGATGACTGGATCACGAGCAGGATTGGCTCAGATCCCAAGGTGACGCGATTGGGTGAACAGAGCAGTGCAAAGGAGCCGATCGACCGCCCGAAGGCAGTCGAACGATATAGTGCGACGAGAGGGTTAAAAACCCTCGTTGCGTGTTTCCGCAGCCCATGTGGGATTATCCCACATATTTTTTTTTTTTAAATCGTCTGCCCGAACGATTTTAAAGTGGCTGCATCTCCACCATAAGCCGTCCGAGGGACATAGCCCAACGGTTGAGTTGTCCGCTAGCCCGCAGGAGGACACGCGATCGATTCCCATCAAGAAAAAAAAATTTATATTTTTTTTACGATTGCCACCGTCGGGAGGTAATAAATTGAGGCTCGTCTGCTTTACTTCCAAGCAGAGCCGCTTGGCGCAGCGGCGAAGTCCATTGCTTGATCGCAGGAGGTCTGGCGGTCGAATCCCTCCGAGAAATTTTTTTTTAATTTTGTGCCGCCGGGTAACGTTAAAAGGAAGGAGATTCTTGTTGATAGCCAGGAAAGCTGCGTGGTGCAGCGGCGAAGGCGCTCCCCTTATTGAGCAGCGGACGCGCGATCGATTCGCGCAAAGGTACATTTTTTTTTAAAAGGTTTTTTAAAAATTTATTTAATAACTTTTATATTATTTTTATTATCTTTTTTATTTAAAAAATCTAATTTAAAAAGATAATTTAAAAATAATAAAAGTTATTAAATTTATTTAAAAGGAAAACCTTTTAAAAAAAAAAAATTGTTTAAAAAAACTTTTTGAGAAGTTTTATGAAAAAGAAAATTAATGTGCTCATGCAATGGTAGATGTTCCGATCTGAAGGAAGTTATCATGCACTTATCTCTCTTTTGAAGAGAGAATCACCGAAATCCTTTGATGAAAGGGTTCGCCGAACTAGTCTGCACACTGTGTTTAGTCAGTTGGAGAATCAGGTGATTTCTCACCTAAGAAAGCCAGACTCAGGATACGAAGCTGACTCCGAAGACAATATCTTCGGACAGAGAATTGAAGAATCCGATACTGTGCAATTTGTTTCGGATGTTCAAACTGGTGCCAGTTGTACACCGGGTGTACCAATAGATGAAGTGAGTGTGGGCTATACACCACGCTCTCCTGAGCCTGATCCTGACCCAGTGGAAGCAGAAGAAGAAGAGGAAGAGGAAGAATAAGAAGAAGAAGCAGCAGCAACAGATCCAATGGAAGTGAAACCTGAGATTGTCATCATTAGCAGCAGTTCTGAAGGAGAACATAGATGCACTAAGAAGGCGAGATTTTATTTAAATTATTAAATCATATTGTATTGCTTTGTATTTCCAGTTTGCCTCAATAAAAGTACTTATTTGCTTTGAATAAAAAGTTGTTTATTCTGCAATGGCTGCAAACACTAGTCTACCCATCCCTGAATTTAATGGTAGTGATTATGATTATTGGGCAATTAAAATGAAGACTTTATTGATTGGGAAAGGTCTTTGGGATGTAGTTGAGGAAGGTTATACAGAACCAACTGCTGCTGAATGGGCAGCATTTTCTAATGCTGATAAAAAGACAAGAAAAGAAGCACAAAAGAATAATGCTTTTGCTTTATATCACATTCATGCTGCTTTAGACAAAACTATCTTTCCTAGGGTTGCATCATATGTCATTGCACAAGATGCATGGAATGCCTTAAAAGAGAGCTATAGAGGCAGTGACCAGGTGAAGCAGGTAAAACTGCAAACCTTGAAACGAGATTTTGAGAATCTCAAGATGCAGGAAAATGAAAGAGTTGGAGATTACTGCGTGAGAGTGAAAGCAGTAGTCGACAAAATGGTCACACTAGGAGAGGATATCAAACCAGAGATGATGGTGAAGAAAGTGTTGAGAACACTTCTTCCAAAATGGAATTCTGTTGCTATAATTATTGAAGAATCAAAAGACTTATCCACATTGTCTTTTGATGCATTAACTGGATCACTTCTCTCACATGAAGAGAGGTTGCAGGAAACTCCTACCACCAGCTATGGAGGAGATGACAAAGCTTTTGCCACACATGAAGGAAGAGGTAGAGGTTGAGGCAGAGGTCAACAAAGAGGCACAGGCAGGAATAATCAAAGAGGAGGAACTCCTAACAGAGGAGGATCATCCAACAGAGGCAGAAACCAGAATAGAGGAGGACAGCAGCAATACAGAGGGAAACAATCTGGTAAAGGAAAAGGAGGAGACAAGTCAAAACAAGTTTGCTACAATTGTGGCAAACCTAGCCATTATGCTCGTGATTGTTGGTCAAAAACTTCACAAGGAAGCAGCAGCAACCAAAGCAGCAATCAGTTTGGGAATTTTGGAGAAGAGGAAGAGTCCTCAAATCTCTTTCTCTCTTATGGCTAGACAGAGCAAAATTTGAATGATACATGGATTTTGGACACAGGGTGTTCAAATCACATGAGTGGCAAAGAAGAACTCTTTGCTAAGATAGACTCCTCATACAAATCCAGCATTCGGTTGGCTGATGACAAATCATTGGTAGTTGAAGGCATTGGAGCTATGGAGGTTCCAACAAAAGAAGGCATAAAACATGTAAGTGATATCTATTACACTCCTCATCTTCAGCACAATTTGTTAAGTGTTGGTCAAATGCTTGAAAAGAATTATAAGTTGATTTTTGATGAGGGTAAATGCACCATTTTTGACAAAAACCATAGTAATAGAATCATTACACAAGTGCCAATGTCGAAAAATAGATTATTCCCTTTGAAGTTTGGCCAGCCAGGAGGAAATAAGTTAGCAAATGTAGCTATTACCAATCCAAATGTCCTGTGGCACTTGAGATATGGTCACTTGAATTCTGCAAGTTTGAAATTGCTAACTTCACAAGCAATGGTGACTGGACTTCCCAAAGTTCAAGATAGTAAGGAAGTCTGTGAAGGGTGTGCCTTGGGCAAGCATGCCAGATCAAAATTTCCTCGTGGACAAGCATGGAGGGCTAGCTATCCTCTTCAGTTAGTACATTCAGACATCTGTGGTCCAATGCAGACCATAAATGTTTCTTGCCAACCATAAATGGAATGACTCATGAAATGACATGGAAGTTGACATGGAATAAGATATAGATGTTGATATGGAAGAATATATGGATGTTGATATAGAAAACTTATTATTTTGCAGACTCAGATATACTAGTGGCATCAAAAAAACTCACTAAATACTACCTAATTTCTATAAGACCTAATATATGTACAGTGAATTCATTTACTAAATAATGAGCATGGTAATGATTCGAGGAAATAAAGAACCAATGTGTGTGCAAGTGAGTTCATTAACTCATCTTGAGTAAATTGGGTAAAACCTGTTATGAGGAAGACCAAGAAGCTAGCTTGTCCTTATGTACAATCAAAGGTCTCTTTAATAGAGATGTGTCGCCACACATCAGTGTACTCCACTACCAGTTAGGCATCTATAGCCCCAGTGGAGATTAGCTCCATAGTTCAATAATTTTATCTCTAAATTTTGGGGATGACTACCTAACCGTCTGATTGGGAACGTAGTACTATCCTTACAACTTGAGGATCAATGGTGTGTGATGTGTAAAAGATTTGGATTTTTGGGGATTTTACCTACTCTTTCTTTTATTTTGAAAGTTGTGATAGTGGTGAAAACCACTATTTTTGTGGACTATGTTGCATAATGGTACAAGCAAGGAATACCCTTTTCACTTCAAGGTACAACCCAAGTATGGTTTTATCCCTCTTTGAAACAATATATTTTTAATATGTGTGATTGTTTTTGGTTCAAGAATGTTTAGAGTCAATTTTTAGGACTCAAGACTTTCTTACTGAAAATGTGTCTTGGTCCTAAAGAAAACTCAACATGTATTTGGAGTTTTCTTAAAACACTAGGAGTGGCTAAGTGACCGAAAACACTTAGGAATTATGGACATGTGGCTTTGCTAATGACAATTTGGATTTATGAAATGATGTAATGAAAAGGATGATGTTTTGAAGGTGCCATTGAATAAGGTAAAATTATTGTATTGTACCAATTATTATCTAAACTGAATTAATGAACCCTAATATGAAATTTGAAATATGGTTGTGAATTCTGGTGCAAATGCAATGTATGAAATGATATTTTATGAAATGAAATGAGTTTTATGAAAATGTAAGGTATAAAATACCATTTATGGAATGCAATATGTGAAGTGAAATGTGTGCAATGCAATGTTATTTTTGTGTAATAGCTATGTATATATACATATATATAAATCACATTATGCATAGAATGCTTTAAAGTGTATAAAATTAAATGGTCCAGGTTCTTCAACTCCCTCTATGTTGGCAAGCCTATAAGTTCATTTACCCACTTTTTGAGTAACAATGCATGGACTTAGCCAATTAGCCATGAATTTATCATGAAGATGTGGTAAAGCATTGGTATTTTGTTGATTCTATTTGAGAACAAGATCTCCTACTTGGAATTCACATAGATGAACTTTGGCATTGTAAGTACACTTTAGGCAGTCTTGATATACTCATAAATTCTCTAAAGCATTGACTCACCTCTCATCAAGAAGTGTGAGTTGGTCAAGATGTGCTTCTCTAGCAGTGTTGTCATCTATGAATTCGTAAAAAGAAATTTGCAATGAGGGGATCTCAAGCTCAAGAGGTATGATTGTGTCAACTCCATAGAAAAATGAGAATGGTGTTACCCTAGTAGGCGTGTAGATGCTTGTTCTATAAGCCCATAATGCCAAGGGAATTTGTGTATGCCAATATCTATGATTTTCTTTAACAAGTTTCTTGAGAATAGCAATTAAGGTCTTATTGGTAGCCTCAACTTGTCCATTTTCTTATGGGTAATAAGGAGTCAAGAAACTATGTTGGATATTATATTTCTCACAAAGTGCTCAAACATCCTTGTTCTTGAAATATATGCAATTATCAGAGATGATTTTAGATGGAATACCAAAATGACAGATAATATGATGAAGTATAAACTCCATAATTCTAGGTCCTAGCGTACTGGTTAGAGAAATTACCTCAACCCACTTTCTGAAGTATTTAGTGGCTATGATGATGAATGTATGTTGTCCCAAGGAAGAAGGTGAGATTTTACCAATTAAATCAAGACCCCATTGTGAAAAGAGCCAAAGGATTTGAATAGGTTGTAATTCTTGTGATGGCACATGAGTTAAATTAGCATGATCTTGACATTGCTTACAATGTTTGACATATGTGCAATAGTCACGTTCCATGGTGGGTAAATAATAACCCATGCATAAAATACACTTTGCAAGGTCATTCTACTAAAATGACCACCATAATTACCATCATGAGCTTCAGCTATGGCTCTTTGTGCCTCAGCAAACTTGAGACAACAAAGGAGGATTCCATCATAACCTTGTCTATACAACACATCTCCCAAGAGAGTAAAATAAGCTATCTTTTTCTTGAAAGCACATTTAGCAATCCATGACATGTCTAATGGAAGTGTTCTCAACTTGAGAAAGGCTATTATTTGGTTTGACCAAGGCTAATATAGCTCCAAATAGATAAAGCAAATATCATTTTCATCCTTATATTTAGCATGGATAATTGCATATTTAGAGATCTTTATGATAATGAGTGGGTTTACCTATCCTAAGGAGTCTTTCAAAATCAATTATCCAAGAGAATCCATCGCATCTGCAAATCTATTAGTCAAACGTGGCAAACTATCAATTTCATACCAATCAAACTTGGTGAGAAATGACATTGCTACTTCATGGTAAAGCTTTATGGTAGGTTATTTGTATTGGTATTCTCCATTTATTTGTTTAGACACAAGTTGAGAATAACCAAATATCTTGATACAATTTATGCCCATAGCTATAGATACTTGAAGACCTAATATTAAGGCTTCATACTCTGCATTGTTGTTTGTGCATTGGAAGTCTAGTTTAAATGATAAGTAGATAGGCACCCCCTGGGGTGTGTGAAACATGACTCCATCACCTTGACCTTTTTACACTTAGAACCATAAAAGAAGAAAGTTATATCGATGTCTTCCTCCAAAATGACATCTTCTTCTTATTCAGTGACTGTGAATACCAAATCATTTGGAAGCTCAATAATCAAAGGTTGATCACTAGGAAGTGGAGATTTCGCAAGTTGATCAGCTATGACCTAACCTTTATTGGATTTTTGGCTAATGAACTCAAGGTCAAGTTTAGAAAGAAGCATTATCCATTTAGTGGTGTGGGTATTACTGTAAGTGTGAGATATCATATAACACACAGGATTTTCTCTAGCTATGACATAAGTGGTGTGACTAAGAATGTAATGTCTGAGTTTCTTAGTGACAAAAACCCCTGCTAAGTAAAATTTTTCCACGTAAACATATTTGGTTTCATAGCTTACCAATGTTTGACAAATATAAAAGATAGCTTGATCTTGATTTTTTCATTCTTTTGTGCAAGCATTATCCCTAATGCAAAGTTCGTTGTTGAAACATAAACATGAAAGGGAACCATAGAACAAGGAGTTAATACTGGTGGAGAATCTAGGTATTTCTTGATGTTATCAAAGGCTTTATGACATTCATCTGCCCATGAAAATGTCACCCCCTTTTATAGCAGGTTATTGAATGGCTTGCATTTATCAAAAATTTGTGCAATGAAACAACGAATCGATTGGATATTTTCTTGTAAACTACACAATTCCTTTTAGGTTTTTTGGGGGAGGCATCTCCATGATGGCCTTGACTTTGTTTGTATCCACCTCAATACCTCTTTTGGAGACAATGAACCCTAGTAGTGTGCCTGAGGTAACATCAAAGACATATTTCTTGGGGTTCAACCTTACATTATGCTATAGAAGTCAATCAAAGACTTTTTCCAATACACCAATGTGCTCTTGTTGAGTTTTGGATTTTGCCAAGATATCATCCACATGATCTTCAATAATATTATGCATGGAATCATGGAAGATATATGTCATGGCACATTGATAAGTGGAACCTACATTATTGAGGCCAAAGGGCATCACCTTGTAACAAAAAGTCCCCTAAGTTGTAGTGAATGTTGTTTTGTATTGGTCATTAGGATTGATTAGAATTTGGTTGTATCTTGAAAAATCATCCATTAAGGAAAGCTTTTAATGGCCAGCACAGGTGTCAACAAGAGTATCAATGTTTGGAAGATGAAAATCATCCTTAGGACACGCTTTGTTAAGGTCTCAAAAATGAGTGCAAACATGTATCACCACATTAGGTTTACGAATGGGTACCATGTTTGAAATCCACTCTAGATATTCAATGGGTACAATGAAATCCACATCTAATAGCTTTTGAAGCTCTTCTTTGACCAAGAGGGTAATGGTAGGGTGCATCCTTCTAATTTTTTGTTTGACCAACTTAGCATCAGAATGTAAGGTGAGATTATGGACAACCAAATTAGGATCAAGACTAGGCATGTTTTTGTAAGACCATGCAAAAATACCCTTCTTTTTCTTGAGGAGAGCAATTAATTGCTCTTGTTCATATGTCGATAAATGTTTACCAAGTTTGACAATTTTGGGATTGTCTGCATCTAAACTAAGTTTCACATCGATGGTATCTTCAATAGACATGTGAGAATATTCCTCAAGTTGATGGCGTGTTGGGATTATATGAATGTCATCTATGACATTATCACTTTTTTTACTTAAATTTTTCTATCTCTACCTAGAAAACCTTAGGATCTGAGGGTGAAGGTGAAGGTGAAGATGGGTGATGGATGAATGTAGTTGGCTAAAGCCCTCAACAATTCCTTGAACAAGACAAACTAAAAAAAGGATGGTGGCAAGGAAATCTAGTCCATATCAATAAGGCTCATGTCAATTGGAATTAGCTTTGCCAAATCATATGGATTACGGAGTGGTGCAAATAAATCAATAGGATTCATGTTGACTTAAGAGGAAAATAGGTGGTTGGAAAAGGTGAATGGATGGGTGGAACCTGTTTGCTAGAACCAATATTAAAACACTGGAAAACCTAAACAGAAACAAGCAACACAAATAAATACAATGTACATGTAATGCAAACAGTTTTTTTTTTTTTTTTTTTTAATGTACATATATTACAAGCAAAATGGCTGGTGATGGGGATCAATGGAATGGAGGTGGTGGTTCACCAGTTGGTTTGGCTCGATCTTATGGAAGAATTAAGTGAATGATGGGCTAATGGATGGAGAATAGTCTAAGTTAAAACTCATCCTTTTTAGTATGTGGTATGATAGGCTCTAATTCCTCTTTAGATTAATTAAAAATTATCAGCATAAGATCGAATTCTTCATAAATTTCTTCAAAGTCATCGGGGTGATGGTCATCTTCTTCTAAATTCAAATTAAGCCTTTGAAAGGCTTGTTAAAATGAAGATATGGAAGAAAATGGATTATAGCCTATACCTGAATGGTCATGCACTTCTTGATACGTCATATCAATTAGCTCATTCTCCCTGTTCATATCGGCCTAGGCCATTTATTTATCAATTATATCGATGAAAATAATAGGATGGAAAACCTGATATTTGTTGTATATTGGCAGTTGTTGGTTTCTTGGGTTCATTTGGGGGATAAGGATTGGATAATGACTCAATTCCCCCATACACAAAATTTATGCTATTTGACATAGAACCCATATTATACACCACTCCTATAGATAAGGGTGTATGTCATGGGCGATCGTAATCGTTAGTAGTTTGTATGTTGAGTGGTGTAATTGTAATGTCTTGGACCACATATTAACCGATACCAAGATTAGTGAGGTGGACGTCAACTTGGGATGACATGGATACGGATGTGGAAATGGATGACTCATGATTGACTTGGCATATGGACTGATATGGTGTCTTACAATCTGTTAACTCGACTTGTGAGACATTGGCTAATGTGGATGGCGGTGGATTTAGCTAATATGATTATTGAATGGGTAATGATGTGGAAGGAATGGTGGAAGATGATGTTGATGATGATGATGAAACTGATGTGGATTTATTTTGATCACATATGCATGTAGTCAAATGTAATTAATATGGCAACATGAATGTGGGTGCTTTATGTGCATTGGTGATGGGAAGCTCCTGAGGAATGGGAGATTTTGATGATGATCCATATTGGATGGATGATGAAGTGGTTGATGATGTTATAAATAGATGAGTGGAAGGAAAAATGGATTCATAGGGATTGAATATGAAATTGCAATACTTAAACTATTCAACATCCACCGATATGCAATGAACTTGTCCCTCATGTATGTATTTCAATTATTGATGTATTATAGAAGGGGCACATCTCATTTCCCTCATCCAAGGTCATTCAAACTATATTATACACCATGGATATTTACAAGATGTGGAACATGGTATGCAATGTTTTGAACCCCACTTCGATGGGTAAAATGACAGTTCCAATTATGGAGCAAAGAGCATTGTTAAATGCTTTCAAGGTGAAAGTGGATTTGGTGATGTGAGATGGACAAATATTGAGATGATGAAGAGCAAATGTGTTGATGATTTTAATGGAGGAGCCAGTATCAATTAAAACTCTTTTGAATGGATTCTTTTCAATTTGGGCCATGATGTGTAATGGAGGGTCTACCGATTCTAATAATATTGGTTTGATATCAAATCATAGAATGTAATGGAATGCTCCATACATGTTTGAATATTCCCCATAAAATTTTTGAAGGCATTAGTGCCTTGAGATTGGAATTCAATGGATTTTAGAATATCCATTATTGCCTTGTGATGTGGGGGATATTTTTGAATGAGCTCATATATAGATAATTTAGCCAAATCTATTTTTAAGCTTGTGGTTAACCAGCTACTTAGGAAAATGATTAGACTATGTGGACAATTGATGGGATGAATGGGGGGGTTGGATGACTTGTAATATGGATGGGTTGATATGGATTGGTAAAAATTTGGATGGGTTATGATGAATTTATAGGTTGAGACACACTTGCTTGTGGTGGTATGGGTGATTGAGCATATAGCTGCTAAGCATTTTATTGATTAGTGTGTTGTTGTTGACCTCGAGTCACTACATGAATAGCACCCACAAAAACTTGGTATTTTTTGACATGATTAACTTGATTAGAAGGGGTTTTGGTGTTGGTTCCTCCTTTTGTTGGTTGCACCTCCTCACGATGAGGAAGTGGTGTTTGATAAATTCCAAGGTTTTGGTTTTGCTGGGCTAAAGGACTATCAAGCTTGATTACCCTTAGGTCTTTAAGATCTTGCACTCTATACTTAAATACATGGTATTTGTTAATATTATGCCCATTTTTCCTATGATAAGGGCAAAAAAAATTCTCCCAATAATGCTTACGATGTTTAGTGGTATCATCTGGTTTAACTTCAGGTAGGGGCAATTGGTTGGTGTTATATAACCTATGAAATATGGAAGCATAAGATTCAGTCAATGGGGTGTATTTATGGTTTTGTCAAACAGATTATCGACATGGTCGATTTTCCACAACTGGCACTATGTTTTGACTTGATTGAGTTATTGAGGGAACCACATGATATTCAATATATCACAGTTGTCATTTCATAGTTTTTTTTTTAGCCATTACCAGCTGGTTCATGACCACTTGATTAACCTGGTTAGCTTGGTTGGCTGAATTGTCCTGGTTTGATTTTGACTGGCCAGAATAACTAATTTTATATTTGCCCTTGTTTTTCCATTATTTATTTTTAGGCTTAAGCACGCCTTCTTGGATTTTTATCTCCTCAATTATGTTTGCCTGGGCAAGAGCTTCATCAAATTATATATATTGTTGTCATTGTAATAACCAAGAGATGGTTTTTAATATCATATCAACTCCTCCATTGGTAGGAAAAATGGCAATTTGGTGATAACGGCCCTCCAACAGTTACCAAAGTCATAGATAGACTCATCATCATATTGTTTTAGACCATATATATCAGATAATGAGACTTTCTTTCTTACATTAAGGGAAAATATTTCAAGAAATTGGTCAATCAATTGCTCAAAAGTATAAATACTATTGTGAGGCAAATGATTAGACCATTCTACAACATCTCCCCCCAATGTCTGAGGAAATATTTGAAGCATATGAGCATAATTATTTTGAATTCTAAAGCATGAATGGATAAATGTGCTCACGTGTTCTTTAGGATCCTCAGTCCCTTTAAATTTATCAAACTTCGATATTTTGAAGTCTATCAGATATTGTAGGGATGGTATCGAAGGATGGATTGGTTGATTTATCATCTAACTTAAAGTGGATTTATGGTTTATCATAACAGGAGTATGTTGTATCAGATTGTCAATCTGTTATTGTGTAACTGAATTATAGGGTCCTCCCCATGAATGTGGAAGGCCTAAATCACTTAATGATTTTGTGAAGGTGGGCTGGAAATATGTTGAGGCATAATGAGATGATTATGACTTAGTGGAGTGGATTGTAATTGGTGATTATAAGGTTGATGAAATGATTGTGAATGAAGAAACGAAGAAGATGCATGAGTACTATGAATGAAATTATCCATAGAATGGGCATGGGTTGATGGTGGTGTGGGGATGGAAACCATAAAATATTGTGGTACCCATGATGGACCTTGGGCGACAAAGGTGGGTTGAGTAGAAATAGGTTGAGGCTTAGGATTGACTACATGAACTTGTTGTTGAGGACAAGATTGAGCATTATGTTGCTTCTTAAGCAGTTTGTTAAGGTGTTCCCATGCTTCATGTATTTTCATATCTAAAGTAGAAGGTATGAATGTGGATGGGATAGCTAAGGGAATCATAGTTATAGTTGAATGTGTAATATTGGTTGAGCTGGAAACTGGCATCTGTGAAGTAGCATTAACCTGTGCTTCATACAAAGGGTTGCCATAGGTAGTGGTGTAAGATGATGGGATGGATGTGCTTTGAGAACATGATGATTGGGGTATGGACCAATGATGGGAAGATGTAGTTGATGCCTCAAAAAGAGGGTTTTTATACACCTAGGTAAGGCTTGAAGGCTGGGAGGAGATAAGTTCTTGCTAGAAATAAGGTTCATGCCTAGGTGAGTTATAGACTGATTCTAAGACATAGTTAGTGGATCTATTAAAAGCCTCCACTTTGGCTATTTCTATATAGGTTATGTGGTGGTCAATGGTGGATGAAGATGATTCTATTTATGAAATGGCCATGTGAAATGACTGTGTGGATGACATAGTGTGTGAGGGACCCATGGATAAATTTGAACTTGTCTATATCACACTAGTGGTATTGACCACATAAGTGGTGGGAAATAATGATGAACAATACATCGATGAACTATTTTGGTGGGTGGAAATTTGTTTCAACACTTTAGTTTGATTTCTAGTTAATACCATAAGATACTAAATCAAATATGTGATGTGCAGTAAAGAAAGTACAGAAGAAAACTTCATAAAATAAGTAATTCAATTCTATGTTTTGTTAGAGTTAAAGTGCACTATGCCTTCACCTTGACACTTGTCAGTTTCTCTTGACAAGTGTCATGTGTTGAATATAGGCTTATGCCTATATATTGTAACCATTTGTATCAATAAAATCAATCCCATCAGTTTCAGTCCCAACATTTGGTATCAGAGCTCTAGGATTTCTCTGGCCTTGTGAGCTTGAGGGGGGATTTCCCTCATGGAAATCCTCCCTCCCCCCTCATTTTTCCCTTCCCCCATTTTTTCCTTATTTTTCAACATTTTTTTCAGATACTGAGGGAGTATGCTCTCCATCCTTAATGGATGGATCAGAAACCTGACGTTGAAGAAATTAATGGCTGAAATTAGGGGATAACATGTGGAGATTTCAGACTTATTTCAGACTCAAGCAGTGATAAGAAGTTACACAATTGGATTTACCCCTTGAGGGGATTGATACAGAGGGACTGCAAGTTGCACATAGAGAAGATGGGTATTTTGAGGTGAGTGGTCTCAAGGATATTGTTGGTTTGTAGATTTTTGAACCTGTGAAGGACAGGGCCGATTCGGAGCAGGATATTGCTTTGTTCAAAAATGACCGCTTGCAAGTGAAGGGCGGCAAGAGAGGCTCGAACTCTCAACCTCAGCGATTGGAGACCTTCAGCGATATGTAGACATACAAATTTGTTTCTCTTCAAAGAAACAATTATTCATCACTGGTTTAGCTGTGGTCTCGAAGCTTTGCATGGCTCATAATCTGAGAAAGCATGGCCTCCAAAAGTTTTTGTTGGTGGAGGATCACAATCCACTTGTGCGCTTTCATTACGACGTCAACACCTAAATCCAATGGAAAAATCAACTTTATCAATGTAGGTGATTTTCTGGTATCCTCAGTTGTTCAGCTTGTTGGTGTTACGCTCTGGTTACCTAGTTGAGTCCTAGGAAAAATAGGAGGCTTCCAAGCTGCATGAGCATGGGATTGTTCTCGGCTTCCTCCGAGCAGGGAGCACGCATGAACCGATTCCTGGGGCTGAAAGGAGGACATGAGGAGATGATATGCCAGCGTGGAACCGAAAGATATGCGAAAAGAAGCAGCCACATATTCCCACCGAGTTCCATAGGTGCCACAGATTTGGGAGTTTGGGCCCATAAGCAAAGTGGCCTTGCATTTGTGGCACCGAATAACCCCGATCCTAAATTTAACATGACTTCCTCCAATGTTGGGAGTGGATTTGTTGTTTCTGCCATCGACAAACTCGATTATGCGACTTCCAGAAAATGAGATCTGACATTTTCCAGCAACGAAGCAATGTATTATGTCGCCATCGAAACTAAAATTTTTTGCCTAGAAATGCGGAAGAAAATATTGTTGAAAGGTTTCAGGTCTTCAAGAGGAACGTTCAACATTGTGCAGCAATCAACAATTTTTTTTTAGGTATTTTGTTTGTTCGTGGATGGAGTTTGGCACAATTTATTCATGATGGGCTGTTTCATTTTGAAGATTCCATACAAATATGTGAAGTTGAAATTTTGGCATTGTGAGCACCTTGTGCCTTGATGGCCTGAGAATCAAATCAAAAGGCAAGAAATAGTGTCACTGTGTATTGGTGTGCCCGTTATTTGGAAAATAAAAAGCTTTGATCACTTCGTTCCCATGCTTGCTCTCTGGATTCTCTGAAATATTTTGCGGTCGCATTGCCATTGTGCATTAAAATGGAGCACCAATATTTCTGAACAAACCATCATAGCAGTAAGGTGTTGGCAATTCCCTGTTTGCACCGGAGTTGAAGGTCGATTGAAACTTAGGTCGTGAAGATTTTGCAAGCCAATGTCCATGTTTTCTAAATTCAGTGGAATTTTTTGTGTCCCGCCACATTGTTGACGTCCATCGCTCGCCCACCTCCGCCGTGTCGCGGCCCTGGATCCACCACGAGGTGGACACGCAGCACCACCTCTTCCTCGTCAATGATAGCTCCGGCGGCAACATCACCCACCATGTTGCCCGACGTGCCAAAGAGAACGGGATACCCTTGGGTGGCAACAAACCCAGATCTGTAGTGAAATCAAGTTACATAGGGAACGAAGGCTTTGGTGGTGTTGTGTGCGGAGGCTCAGTCAGATTTGCAGTACAGTGATGGCCACTGCCACACGTGATAGCCTGATTCCAGCTTCTCGATGCACCCGACGCAAATGTGGTTTTTGCCCACCTCCATGGATTGGCCAAAATTTTGGCTTCAACATGTCACCCTTGCCATTCAGAATGATGCGGATGATTTGTTGTATTTTGAATTCGACGATGTGAAGGCTATTTTAGGTGGGCCGTAGTGTTCGCTATCACCATGGACTGAGCGGAGGTGGCATTCCCAAAGCAACAGCGTCCGTGTAAGTAGAGGCAAAAATTTTTGACATATAAGAAAGGTATAATTTAAATTTTAAATATTATAAGCTTACTTTTTGGAGAGATAAGGAATGCCTTTCTTATAATAATAATGGACCCAATTTTTTTTTTAATCTAATGGCATGAGTGGGGACCTATATATTTTTAATTGAGGGGCAAATTATAAATGGCGTGCATAGCCCATGTAATTCCCTTGCGAGGGAAAATTTGAGATGTTTTTAATTTCGTCTTGAGTGCGATGCCACCAGAGTGCGATGTTTATTTGCTGCCTAGAGAGGCATGTTGCTATTTTTCCCATGGATGGAGGATTTATTGAGATCCGACTATAGTCATGTTTATAGTCGTTGGAAAGATTTTTTCGATACGGACACATTGGTGGTGTCCATTTGTAATTATGAGGCTATTTCAATTGAGTTTTTTAGCCTCAAATTTTTTCTACCTTGGAGTGCACTTTCAGTTGTACCCGACACTCCCAAGGTAATTGTAAGTGAACCTAGTATCTAGTATTATCCTCTTTCTACTTGGCGGATGTAGAGGCTGGTTACCCATGCATTCCGGTAAGATGAGGTGACTACCATAAGGACACTTATTCTAGGGACTACAAACATAGACACCCTAGACTCTATCCGAGGTCTTTTTCAGATCTACTTCTGAAGACTACAGACGAAGACACTTCAGAAGATTCTCTTCTATTCTTCTTTCTTCTCCTCCACACTTGGATTCTAAGGCTCAATTTTATTGTATTTCATGGCTCGTATTTCTTTTGTATTAAGGTGCATTTTTGTTAGATACCGACACCTTCTAGATTGATTTCACCATGAGGAGGGACTTGATATTCATGGTGGATCTAGTCAGTGACCTACGAGAGGCAACATCCTCTGAGGATGACCTATAGAGGCAACAGACCTAGAAGTTGCTAACCCTTAGGCACCCATGATGACCCTGAGGCACCCATGATGACCTTGAGGCACTTATACGGCTGACCCAGTGGCAACAGACCCATGGAAGTGGTTGACCCTGAGGCAACAGACCGAGATGTATACATAGTGAATCTAGCATTATTCATATTTGGAGAGCCAAGCGCAAAGAGCACGAGCCTAGACCAAATAAGCAATAAGAGAGGATGATAGGTTGTTTTCGAGAAGTCAACATTAAGGGGGAATGTTACCTAATGTTGACTTGTTTTGTTTCTTCTTTAGTTAGGATAGTGCACTTTAAGGGGGAATGTTAGAGTTAAAGTGCACTATGCCTTCACCTTGACACTTGTCAGTTTCTCTTGACAAGTGTCATGTGTTGAATATAGGCTTATGCCTATATATTGTAACCATTTGTATCAATAAAATCAATCCCATCAGTTTCAGTCCCAACATGTTTTTCAACAATGTTTCTTACCTCCTTTCTTTTTTTTAATCTCATTTTAATGTTTTTTTGTGTTTTGTGTGTTTTTATGTACTAATATAAATTATGATGGGTGAAATTTATGGCTTGGAAGGGAAATAAGATTCTTCTTGGTGATGAATTCTAGAAATCTTGTTCAGGGGTATCCTATGGTGGCTAAGGGCAGAGATTGGTGGATGGATATGAAGCCCATCATAACCAAATATCAAACAATGGTTGGTGATGAAATCCAATGCATTACTATTTAATGTGATACGTATTGTATGTGATTCCTTTTAAAATTTACAATTTTCTATGGTGGACATACAATGTCAGAAATAACTAATTTCACAAGTCTAAATCAGAAGCCAACAACAAAAATATCAATTTTCTCAAAATATGTAGAGTACACCACTTAAGACCCACTGAATAGTGGAGGGTTCATATACTCTTCTACCTTGAATCACCAAATACATAAGTACTTTTAATATCTTGATATTTTTCCTACTTAGACAAGAAAAAAGAGAGATTCCTAACCCTATAATGCAAACTATTTCATGCAATTAATAATTCCAATGAAAATAGAATGCAGGATTTTGAGTGCAACATACCAGAAAACAATGAAATTTTAATTTAAAATGTGAAATGTGTGGATGAATATGGATGCACAACTATTATAAATGCCTAAAAATGCAGTTTTAATTTGCTTATTTTTAACAGATATTTAATGATGTTATTTTTAGCATTTTATCTGTAAAAAAATGTAAAAAAAAAAAAATGAGGGGTTAAGCTTTTGAAGAAGACTTATAGATAAGCCTACATATTCTTCTTCCCTATCTGTAAAATACCTCTTAGTACCTCTAAAATTAACTTAGGCATTTTTTGAACACGGGAGGGCATCCCTCGAGCACCGTCGGGCATCTGCATAACTTCTACAACTTCTACAATTCTTCAAAAACCTTGGTTCTACGAAATTTGCATGATCCATTTTTCTAAAAAATTACAAAATGAAAATAGAAAACCACAAGTTAGTGATAAAATAATTTAGAATATAGAATCCACTGTGGGTCCCACCATGATCGCCATTTGTGAATGCAAAAACAAAATACCAATACAATATATATGAAAGTAACAAAAGCACAAGTAAATGACACAAAATTGCATAGAACATATATTATTTTATTGAAGGGGGTAGATCTCTTGATTGTACAAATAATGTGTCCCAATTTGGGGTCTTTACAATGCTCTTGATACAGTTGTTACAATGTTAGGGTTTTCGAGGCCCTAATCCAATGAACGATGGTGTCTTCTTAATCGTCTTTGATCCCAACAGAGTGGTGAGTGGGATTTGGTATCCTATGCAGGGCCACTCAAGCATCAGTAGCTACCAATGAATGTGATTCTCACATGTGTACATAGCAAAAAAATTAGGATTAATAATATCTATGAGGGCTACACTATGTGAGACCCTCAGACAAAGAAATCACTAAACCCTAGTTGCAGAATAAAAGCTGTAAAAAAAATCTAAGAATGTGAAAATGCTTACAAAATAAAATTTTACCTTGTCTTCACTGACTTTTTGTTTTTGTATTTGTTGTTTTCATAAAGGATGGTTATGCAAATGTGCGCTAACAACACCCTAGAACCATAGGGTTGTAGACCTAGAATGAGAAATGTCTGCGAGTGCTTCTCAGACTCAAGAGGGTTCTCGATAGACTTGGGAGGATGCTCGATGATGATCTGAAGCACCTAGAGGTACTCAGGAGACTTTGGGAGGCACTCATGAAGATCTGGAGGGTATTTGGGTGTGTGAAACAGAAGTTGTAGAACAGATCTGGTTCACGAGGTGGACGGAGGTGGATGTGGAGGATGTGAGTGGGAGTGATGGCATATGAAAGTTGTGAGGATGCTTGAGGACTTAGGGCACAAGGGCTCCGAGAACTCAAGACCTTATAAAATTTTAGGGACTCCAAAAACTTAGCGATTGAGTCATCAAAATTACTCCTCTTTATAATCTTCCCTTAGGCATGTTAGGGTTTTGATGACACAATTTGAGTGACCGAGATTAAAACATGAGGAAGGGTGGAGATTAAATCTAGGCAAATGGCATGGATTAAGGCGGATGGATGGCTAGTATTAAAACATGATGGATGATTGGTATTAATTCATACATATATACATATATTTATTAAATATATAAATATAGTATATAAAATATTATTATTTAAATATATATTAAACAAATATATATAAATAATGGATAATTATGGTAGGAAGCTATGGATGGAGGACAAGTGACTAGATTTTGGTGTCTACATCAATTCAAAAAGCTCAAAATGCACTAAACCCCCCTATTCAACATCTAGAATAGTTGTTTCTTTCCTACAATAGCTTAGGATTTGCTTTTTGATCGTCAATTAGAGTCTCGAGTGAACCTTGTATCTAGTGATCTACTCTATTCACCTAGTGGTTGCAGTGATAGGTTATCAATGCAATCCTATAGGATGGGTAGATTACCATAAGGCCACTCATATAAAAAACAAAAAACAAAACAAAATTCACCAAACTAATTTTCATGCTAACCATTACATTTTTGTCAAGCACTTCATCGCTCTCATCATTTCACATCTCTCCATCAACTCATTTCTTGAGGGGGTAGTCAATACCCATAAAATTATCATCTCAAATCAATTAAATACTTGAAAACTTAAAACTAGAAATTACGCACATCCAAGAATATTTACCAAAGACTATCATACGCCCTTTTTGTTGGGGTGAATAACAAGAAAAAATTTAAACCAAATGATAATGGGCAATTGAATCTACCTATTTGGTATACTCAAATTTGAGAGTCTTTGAACTGAAGCTCGTCTACTGATGGTTGAAAAGTCTATCAAGAAAATTAAGTTCTTTAATTTGTCGAAAGTATTGATTCGACGACGCGTATCTTTTCCATGATTAGGGCATCCTACATTGACTTTTATTTTTGACCATCTTACATCACTCATATTCAAGGATATTTTCATCAACTAACATCATTCATCATCAACTCAACCATTTTAGGTCATCTATTTTTGCTTCGCATTATGCTTAGGTATAAATTATTCCAAAAAGGGGAATTTGTAGACACGTAAAATGCATCATCACATGGAGACTCCCAAAAAGACCTCCTTCCAACCCATACAACCCACCTTGGATAGCCTTAGAGATAATTTGGTACCTTTCTCTAGCAAAAGGTACTTTTTCCCATGGGAAGCATGACCATCTTGACCCAAGATAATCTTGGAAGCATGACCATCTTGACCCGAGATGATATCAGAGTCGACATTGTCTCGATCCAAATGATTGCATGCATGAAAAAACAATTATAAAAAATAGGTATTAAACTTCCTATCAACACGACAACTAATTTTCCACCAATTCCAGGCAATCTGCAAGTAGTAAAAGTTTCCCCTACCACTTGCAGTCTACTACAAATTGACAACTAGACTGCCCCTGATTGCCACTTGCCTCTTTGGTTACATACCAAGGAGGCTATAAAATGGAGGCACCCCCCTATGTTTATTGATCCTGCAATTTCAAATTCAAAGCAATGAAGTGTTGTAGAAATATTACCTCACCTCCTTGCTACTTGAATTGATGTTTATGGGTTGCCACACAAGTTTCAATGTTATATTCATGAACCTCACTTTATCAATACCACTGCTTCAAATTGCTATAATCCACACACTCGTCTACATTTCGCTACAAATTCATCGACAAAACACATCCTTGGGTCATTCAAATCTCACCCGAATCTGGTTTCACAGAGTTATAGGTCTACGATAATGACCATATCATCCCAAGATAGTCTGCATACAAGACCATATTGACCCAAGACGGTCTCGATAAGATGACCAGTTTCATCATTTTTTCTACATATTTACTCATATTATAACTTGCATATTTGTTTTAGCTATGGATCCTTCATTTTATGTACTTAATCTCATTATAATAGCATAGATTCTTATTACTCCATGCATGCATTCACTTTATTTCACTTTATTTCTTGTTCAATATGGATCCAACCTCGGTGGGCCCCATAAATACTATTGATCTTCTTTCATTTCTATTGTTTGTAAGTTACAGGCTTCAAATACAGTGATGGTGTAAGTTGGAGAGGAGAGGGCAATCCTCCAAGGGAGGTCCCAGGTTCGAATCTCCACCCTACCAAAAATCTGAATTGGGTACCCAAAATCCAATTGATAATATTGGTGTGGGTAGGGTCGGGTGTGACTCCCGGGTGACTTTGATGGTGTAGAACCCCTTGTTCGTGGTCTCTCAGACCAAGGTGGCCCTACAAGGGGTTTTTCACTTTAAAAAAAATAAATATATAATGCAAGACTCTGGATCCAACCCTCAAGAGATGGTCTCAAAAACCTTCTCCCCAATGACTATGTTGGCATGGGACTCTCCCATATTGCACCAAAATCCTTATTAGAAAAAAAAGGAATAAAACTCTTCATTGTATTGATTGTATCACTGAACAAAATCCCTCAAGGGGATTCTTTTGTAACACCTTAAAACTATCAATTAATAAAAATATGTTTATTGATTATCTATTGTATTTCAATCATACATTTGCTTTTGTATGGTTCAAGTTTTCATACTTTCAGGTATCATAGCTATTGAGAGTAGTTTCTATCAGATCTACTTCAATTAGTCTCTAAATATAGCATCATGGGAAGTCTTAAATGTGAATTAAATATTGATTTTTAGGATCCACGTAAAGGAAACGTAGGCTAGATTTCGGGTATTCTATTAGCCTAATATTGTTTGATATTTGTAATCAAATAGAGCCATAAGAATAAATATAAAAGGGAGGTCAAAGGAGACACTTAAGTTGGAGAATCTCTAACCAAATTCTGCCTTAGAGTAAAAGGGAATGCAAGATACATTCCAAGAGAACATAGATATAAAGTTCCATCAAAGGTACAATATTAGAGGACATCTAAAGTCAAGATAAGGAGATATCAGAAGATATTGAGTACCATCAAAGCACTAAATTGAAGTCTAGACCTGAGAAAGTTTATCAATGTCATAACTTAGGATCCATAGTTCTAAGAAAAGGAAAGTAAGAGTAGAAGTTCCATAGTCCTAAGGAAAGGTAGAGCAAAAGCTCCATAGTCTTAAGGGAAGAAAGAGTAGAAGCTCCATATTCTTATAGAATGGAAGAGTTGAGCAGTGTTTGATAAGTAGATATAGCAACACCTGATAAGCAAAGATAACAATTTTTGATAAGCAGAACTAGCAATGTATTGTAATATGATCCCTAAGTGAGAATATCTTTACAAAGTAGAGAGTATTTTGAAGTAATAATATGAGGCCTAAGTAGAATAATCCTTACAAATCTAATAGTAGAGGGTGATATAAAGTGAAAATGTGAATTGTAAAGACATTAGGCCTAAGGCTTGAGTGTAATACTTGCTAGATTTTGTGCTTGTCCTCGGAATTGGTAAAATCAGTGGGTAACATCCATTATCAAATTCTATTGCCAACATCCAAAAATTCCACATGGAACTTTGCATGCACCAAGGTACAAAGAATATATTGCATTTACATTTTATTAGGGCAGGCACATATTTTTAAACTTTAGTAATTTAATTATTTAGACTATACTAAAGTTAATATTGGAATTGGAGTGATAAGGTTATTAAATAATTAGAGTTTAATATTTGCAATTTGAATTCAAAAACTTGATTTTTGAAAAATTGATTGATTTTTGAAGTTTGAAAAGAAAAGGATTTCTACTCCAAAAAGAAATTTGAAAATTTGGAAAGATTTAATTTGCAAATTTATTTTATTTAAAACTTTGGAGAAATAAGAATTTTTACTCCAAAGGAAATTTAAAATTTTTAGATTTGAAAATTTTACAAATTAAATTAGATTAATTTAGGAGCCACAAGGTTTCCTACTCCAAAGGAATTTATTTTTGTGTTAAATAATTTGATTATTGAATTTAAATATTTGGAGAATTTGATTTGCAAATTATAAGATTTGATTATTGAAATAAATGTTGATTGAAAATTAACTTTGGAGAAATAAGGAATTCTACTCCAAAAAAATAGAGTATTCAAGTTGAAAACAACACATCATTAGAAAATATGCAACTCATTTATGATGAAAATAAAGATACAAAATATTTTATATTGCATCATTGTTTGTATTATTTTCTTGAGAATACTAATGATTATGATTACAAAGCTTTGAAATGGAAACAAGGATTGAAAAATAAATTGAAGAATGGATATCAAGATCAGATGAAATGTAATTGTTGCAATAGAATTGGGCATGAAGAATCAATATGTTGGAATATTTATCCATGTAAATTATGTGGGAGAATTAATCATTCCTCAAAATTTTATTGGCATAAGGAAAACAAGCATAATGAAAATTTGGAAAAATTGTTATTGATGAGATTAGATAAAATTCTTTAAATTCTTATTTTTAAAACAATTCCAAGAGTCATCAAAAATGAAGCAAAATGGTCCATTTCAAAGATATAGACCCAAATTGAAAAAGATCAATATAGAGAATAAAATGAACAAATGAACATCAGAACCTAGAGCAATACTAGAACTAGACCAAAAGAAATATTAAATCATTTTTTACCTCAAGAAAAAATTAAAGATAAATTGTTTGATTTTTCCAAAAGACACGAAACAAGAAAATAGATTGAGCACAATCCAAGATTGTCTAGCAAGGACAATAAAGAGATGTAGTTGATGAACACAAGGCACAATATGAAGATAAAGGTTAAAGACTAAAGTTTTCATAACCAAATAATATAATATAGGAGGTGTTAGAGAATGACCCATCCCAAAAAGCATACACCTAGCTATTGCATTAATGAAATAAACATGAAAGCATAATAAAATAACAAGATTGAGAAACAATGGTGAAATTGTTCTATTGATTAACAATGCATTACATAGTTTTATAGTTCTTGAAAGAACTAAAAATAGACATGGTGGTTGATAGAAATCCTCTTAAACTTATTACAACAAACTAACTTAAAGATAGCTCTTATCCTAACAACATGCTAATCTTGGACTATGGTCAAACATTAATTAACCAAGCCAAAACCTCAATGTATGCTAATCAAATTAACTAGAAATATGTAAATCAAAACATTAAACTAAAACTAAATACTAGGACTTAATACTTAGGACTAAGGAGGCAATGTTGAAAATATTCCAACATTCTCCCCCTTGATGCTAAAGACACTCATGCAAGAGTTCTTTAAGCATCACAGAGTTGGAAGAAAATATTTCTCTTACGTTTCCTCCAATCTTGAATCAAGAAATCAGAATTTACAAAATACTTATGGTGGCACTCCTTCCACTCTTTATGTGGGATTTCCTGCAAATGCTTGAGTGCCTTCTTTTTTGATTAGCTCCCCCTTCAACAAAAGTATCTCCTCTTGTGGTTTTCAACAACCACTCTCTTACATATTTATCATTATGGTCTTTAAACCATGCTCTCACATTTTGATCTTCTTTTACATCTTCAACACTAAACAATACTCCACATGAGTATTTACGATTAATCATCTCACATAGATGATTATACCATACAACTCTTTCACATATTTTCACACAAAAAATCACAACAAATATGGCCATATAATGACCAACTACATATGCAACATAAAGTTGCTCCTCACACAAATATTCTCTCACAACAATGACTTTACAAGAATCCTTCTCCCAAGGAATTTTTAACACATAATTTTGATCCATGTGACCCAAGTTCTCCATCACGGTATTCTCTCCAAGAAGACTCTTCATCAAAGTTGTCTCAATGAGACAATCACCTCTCAATAATGCCTTTGGAAGACATTCTCCTTTCTTTTCATGCCTCGCTCACAAAAAACAAATCATTAATCATAAAAACATTACCTTTAGTATGAGTAGATTTGGTGCTTCCCATAAAGCTATTTTGTAGCAGTTCTCCTTCATTGTATGGTGCTTCAAGATCAACCATCAACTCTTCACTAATAGTTATCCTCCTTTGTTCAATCCATGTTGGTGTGTTGAAACACCATTCATTCAAGCAATCATACATAGTTGCATTTTCAAGATAACTCTCTTTCCGCAATGTAGTCACTCCAAGCAAGTGATCTTCATCCATGAGTGTTTCCTTTGCCATTACGATAAGAAAATCAGCAATCTCATTTCCATTTTCTGTTTCTATCTCATTTTTCACATTCTTCTCCCCTTTTAGAGGAACTCTAACAATTTTATCTTCTCCTTGTTGGAGATCTTCATTTTCTCTGTCAAGAGAGCATACATCCATTCCTAAAATGAGTGTTTCTTTTATTAATTTTGCCAATGAAATGCGGTTACAATATTGCCCCTCTTAGGGTCACTAGAATGTTGATACTCTTAATACAATTTCCAAAGCCCCCAACGGGGTAGGCACACTATAAGTGCTTTTCCAAATGGTCGCAAACTACCTTAGGGTGGAGTAGACCCTCTTCTTCGCATTGAGGAAGGAAATTGGTGATTGAAGCTCCTTTGAACCTGTTTCCTATGATCAAGAAACAACACAAGAACATTATACAAATAGGCAGCCTCTCGTGATGAGGCCCTTTGAAGGATTAAAACATGAAAAAGCCATGAAAAGCATATAATCAAGAAAGCATGAAAAACATATCTAATCTATGCCAAATTAATAAAGATTCATGGAAATACATAAAATACTATTGCAACCACATATTGAATGGTCTAATTAAATGAAATAGAACATGAAAGCATAAAAAGAAACCATTCTTGCATATTCTACTATAATGAAGACAAATTAGTAAAGACACTAATTATGTTGGTCAAAAGTCTCTAAAATCCTAATTAAACCATGAAAATGCTAAATGTAATCTAATTAAGCATACTGGAAATGAAACAGTAAGGAGAAGTCACCTCTGTTGCAAACCGTAGCTCTGATTAGCGGTCTGCACTATAAATAGCGGTTGAAAGCCGTGGTGAGCAACCAAGTGGTTTGCCCTCCAAATTCAAGGGTTGTGGGCTTGATATCCTTGTCCAATTGATGTTCAAGGGTCGCCTTCGGTGTCCTCTAACAAGTTTGGTGGTTGAATCGATGAATAGGGCCTCCGTTTGCCCAAATTAGCGTTTCTTGGCTCTCCTAGGTCCCTAACTCATCATGATGTTTGACAAATGGGCAATGGGGATGGCAACAAGGCTCTCTCTATGCACTCAAGTGAGTCCACAATTCAACAGGTCTTCACTACTTTGATCTTCAAAATGCACTCTCTCTATTTTGCCCTAATTCCCAAGAGTATTTATAGGATGTCCCACGGCTAGGGGTGGCTTCATGGAGAAGCCAAGATCAAGAAGGGGTGGTTAGGGCAGTTGGATTGGAAGCTTTTGTCCTCTAACCACCATATTCTAGAACAAATGGTCGTTCAAACCGATTTGGCTTGGATGAAGGCCAAATGAACTTCAGTTAAGATCACAGGTTGCAGCTATGGTTCATACTGTAAACCGTAGGCCTTAGCCATGGTTCAGACTGTAGACCGTAGGTCTCGTCTATGGTTCAAACTGAATAGGCCAAGGAGCCCAACTTGAGTGGTTAGAACCATTGCTCTATCTTGGAGTCTGTCCAAGATCTTCCATATGGTCTTGTAGCATGTCCATATGAGTAGTCACCCTCGACATGACGCGTTTTAGGTGTCTACAGATGCCCCTTTTGAGATGCATTGTGAGATCGAACAACGTTGAGAAAAATAGACCTCCTAAAATGATGTCAAAGGTTCTATGATGATCATTAGTCGGATCAACATTAGATGCCCCAGGTCCTACAAAAGGATGCGCATCCTGGAATCATTGCTTCCAACTCTTTGGAGGCTTAAACTTGAAAGAGTTTGCACTCATCATCAGACATTCGAGTAGCTTTGGCACTACAATAGGAGTTAGGCCTATATAATCGAAAGGATGAGAGTTACAAATAAATTATCATATTTATTATTTTCCCCAAGCAAAGGGGTAAGCTTATGATAGTTATTGACAATGATTCGCAAGGACGAACACAATTTTGACAAGATCAAGGGATCTACGATCTCTAGGATCTTCTACTGATTTTGATTATGATTTGATATTATGACTACCCCCTCAAGTGACGAGTCGATGAGGGTAATGACAATTATTGAAGTGACGAGGTTGCTTGACCACTATGAATGATCTGAACAAATTTAGATTTGAGCATTTTAATGCCTTGGCTAGGCCTAGTTCAACTTTTGATTCCAACTGTTAATAGTATTTGCACATTTCTATCCCATGGAGCAATCGGGCTGCAATAGCCATCTTAGGGAATCAAATTGATACAAGTCCAATTAGATTTATGTTGAATCAAATTATCAATGATTTTCTGAAAATATGTCATAGGAGAAATGACATGCAATGCCTCATTCCTATGGAGTAGTCCAGCCACGAAGGCCTTCTTAGGGATTGAAAAGAAGCATATCAGATCAGCGATGACAATTTTTGTCCCAAATGTCCTTATGGTAATTTACTCATCTTTTCAAATTGCATGGATCACAAGTCATTGCAACCACCAAGTGTATAGGGTAAATTACTGAATACGAGGCACAGTTGGTTTTTTAATTATTTGATTTTTTTGTGTTAATTTTGATTTATTGATCAATCTTGGTGCTTTGAACATCACCAAATTTGCAATATTGATTGCTCTTTTTGAAATTTGATCTATTAGGAGTCATTAATTTTCCATTTTAGACCTTCCCACGGTGGGGTTTGAGTGCATTTAATGCTGGTTGCAAACTGCAGGTACGGTCTGCGATTGAAAATTTCCAATTTGGGAACTGCAAGTCGAGGTTGCGGTCCATTGAAATTAGGGCAAACTATAAATAGCTTTCCCACTTTGAAAATTTCATTATTTCCAATAATTGCATTTTAGAGAGCTCTAAGAGGTGAGAGACATTCCTTGATCCAAAACACTGCCAAACTTGACCTCAAATTTCACTCGTACCCCGATGGCGGACCTGGGATAGCCATACACTAGCAAAGACCATGGTGTGGGTAAGGTAACTCGAAACCGAGTCCTCGCACTCATTACCAACTAAAATAAACCGCATTAAGTAATGGGTTAATGAACTTCACTAAATTATTGGCAACGAACCTCATCGTAGACTAGGCTAGGTTAGATTTATTATTTTTTTGGCTAGCTAGGCTAGGAAGGGACCCAAAATGGGTCTCATTCCTAGACCACAGCTGGCACCTACGGCTCCCAAATTTCAGTTTGGGAACCACAACTATCAGCTGCGGTTAGAATTTAAATTTCCAACAGTCAAATTTGACCACAGTCGGACCGCAAGGTTGACCCGCGGTTCGATGACTTTGGAAAAATTTTCTAATTTTTCTAACTTTTCTAAGGTTTTCTGGAAATTAATGCCAGTTATTGCATGTCTGGGATGCCTTTTGAATTTTCTAATTTTATCTGTTTTTACTTCTTTTAGTTAGATTTTTCTCTTATGCATTGTTTATTTCTTGACATTGACTTCTAGGGCCTGAGAGCCAGACATACTTTGCACCCTCTGTGGATAGCTTACTCTAGGGGAGCGGGAGTGGTTTGGAGCCATTGGCTTTGGCTATGTCTTGGATCTACCCATGATTAGGGTAGATACAACATATATGACCACGTTGGCCCGGAGCTGGAATGCCCGGACCAACACATTTCATCTATCGATGGGTGAGATGACCATCACCCTCGAGGATGTCTATCGGATCTTTAGGATCCCTATTGATGGTGAGGCCATCACCTCCTCTTCCTCTCGGAGGAAGAAGGCTATTTATGATGCTATCTTTGGTGATCAAAGTGACGAGGCCCAGCGATCGATGGATCATGGAGGTGTACACATCAGCTACTGATAGGGGGAGCGCATCTTCTCTGTCAGAGAGGCAGTCTTCATACACTTGGTCATGTAGATAGTCCTTCCAGACTCCTCAGGTGCGAGGATCCCCTAGAACCTTCTTGCCAGTGTCAAGAGGGTTTTTTAGAGCACCATCCGTCGGCCACTACTCCTAGCCTGGGGGAGCACTTTATTATGCCAGCTCTACTGGGAGCTGTATCAAGTGACTTACAGGAGCCGGGTAGGCATAATTATAGCCTACTACTACAGATCTAGGGTTGGTAGCACATCTACATTGAGCACCCTATAGAGATACCACTTGAGATTTACTCTATTGACGATGTGCACCAGTGCTATGCAGCTTTCTGGACCTGCAAGGAGGAAGGGTTTCAGAGCAGGTCCTATGCAGGGGACATCAGTCATTACCTTAGCAGATTCATGGGATTGAGGACCAACGATATAGAGTGGCACCCATATATGGGGTGCCCTACATTTTTGGAGGTTGATGAGCGGTTGCATTAGGCTCATCGAGACAGGTGGCTCCTAGGCCGCAAGGACGAGATCAAGGAGTACCAGTTTTACTCTCGTGTCCTACGGTAGTTTGGCTTAGTCTAGGATATACCAGAGCTATCGATCATCTACAGGTGGCTAGCTCTAGAGATAGGTTTATAGTGGGTACAACCGATAGCACTTGGTGATGTAGCTAATGATTTCTAAGAGTCAAGGGTTTCTATGGCTGGGACTACTGCATATTATGCTTGGTGGTCGCTACTACAGTGGTAGGGATCTGGGCCCCTCGGTTGGGTTGATGACGAGGTTGAGGCTGATCCACAGGGGTGCAATGTGCACCCATGGACTGAGGGTGGTTGGGGGGTAGAGGCTGTAGTAGGAGATGCACCCCCTATGGATATCGAGGAGGAGGCATTGGATGAGGGTGAGGTACCTCCAGACAGTGAGGTAGGCTAGTTGCTAGCCCAGGTAGTAGATCTGTAGAGCCAGGTTGGGTGGTTCCATACTTAGATGCTACAGAGGGACACTAGCATCACCATGTTAGAGGTGAAGCTAGCTCACAGTGAGAGATAGTGGTAGCATATCTAGGAGGAGCTCATAGGTTCCACGGCTCATGCCATAGTAGCAGAGAGTCTGATTCAGGATCTGATGAGCTCACTATAGGTAGCAGAGGTATGGTAAGATGCAGCTGTAGTAGAGAGGTACTTGGCTCAGTCCCAGGCTCATATAGGATATCCTACCTCATCTTAGGCTATCATGGAACCACCAGTAGCACCATCAGCTATACTTACAGAAGCTGGTGATCCCATGGTAGAGGTTAGGTGGCTCACTTCCCTCATAGAGGAGGGAAATGACCTTTGCGATGCGAGGGTAGCTCGCATCTCCCAGCTAGAGGGTTTTATCATATTGTAGGGCTTGGAGGTTCTAAAGGATAGACATGCTATGGGGTCTCAGAGGACTAGGTCCAGGACTATAGGATAGTCCACGGTGAGCTCCAGCCAGCGGAATCATAGGACAGAGAGGACACATAGGTCCTCTAGCACACATGGAGGTAGTTCTCACAAGAGTCACAGGGAGACAGGTGTGACCTCTAGTCATAGGTCTAGCCACTTAGACATACCAGTATCCTATGTGCTAGGCCTCTTTGGGTTAGGTGGTACATAGGGCCCTCAACATGGCACACAGTAGGCACTAGAGCTGACTGTAGATCAGGCTCTAGGGCATAGGGATGAGGGAGGTGGTGAGAGCTCCAGTTCAAGGGGAGCAGGCCAGAGCTAGGGCTCTACTAGATCTAGGCTACATTTTGCATATGTACCATTTTTGGTGTAAGGTCTAGGACCTACATGATTGTAGCCTGCAGGTATTTTGTACTCCTGATGTACTCTGTTGGACACATATATATATGAGATTGATCATTTATGGCTCATTATGTGTACTTGTGTATTTTTAATTTTTTGTTTATGTGATGCACATGGATGCAATGCTTATGTTAATTTGATGCTATATGATGTGATGTATGGATGACATGCACTAGATAGCTATTTAATTTATGATGATGATGATGATGATATGCAGTGATCTAGATGCTTAGATGTGTGATGTATGTAATGCATTATTTACATGATGGTAATCTAATGTAAATGAACTTGTATGCTTTAATCACTTAAAATATAAGGAATGAATGCAATTATGTTTATCAATCTAATGGGCGACACCACATAATGTATAAAAATCATGAATGTAATTGAAAATCCTCAAGATAAGAATTTGATCAATTAATCACCCATATATGAAATGCAATGAATGCAGTTGTATGATGCGAATGATATAATGTGTCATTCTATTTTCTTTTACAAATTTGAAAAATATGCACGATATAGTCAGTGGTCATCTAAATATTATTTCTAATATCCATCCGGTATCTATCCTATATCTTGATTGTGCTCTATATAATGATGTATCATGGACTCGATACTTTGCAATTTGATGGTTTTATATGGTTTGCGATATTTGATATTTTGTTGCTATTAGAGAAATTTTTGAGGTTTTCCATGAGACTCAAACACCCTAGTAGACTTATCAAAAGTTGCATACTAACCACACTAGACTTATAATATAAAAGGCTTTTGCTAGGATAGGCCCTAACTGTTCATTATCCCTGTGTGTGCACATGAATATATTAAGATAAGACACGAGCGTTCCTCGATGTCAGTCAGGATTCTTTCAGCCCATTGCTAAGATAGGGGTTCCACAAATGTCTTATCCAATCCCAAGTTTAGATTTTAGTTGGACTAAGCCACTAGGCAATGCAGGACACCTGAAGCTAGCTCTTCCACATTCAAACATTGGTCTACCCACAAGTGAGATGCAAGTGTATCAGACATATCGTCATGCGTAAGGTATAGTAGTGCCAACAATTCCAGGGATTCAGGCTCATTCCTTTCTATCCTTCAATTTTTGGGATACTTGCTCATATGTGGTGAAGCAAGGGAGTTGATTCCATCTTCATTTTGAACTGTCTCTGGATCTTCATTTGATCTCTCTTCAAACTGGATTTCTGATCTTCATTTGATCTCCACTCGAACTTTGATTTATGATCTTCATTTGATATTCACTTTGAACTTGATTTGAGCCTGTTTTATGATCTTCATTTGATCTTCACTTTTTGGCATTTACATTTGATAATCTTCTTCAAAAACCTTCCTTTGGGGGATTTACTTGGGAAAACTATTTTTGGTATATCGATTGAGGATATCGATCTTATGATATCAATGTGAGATATCAATCTAGGAAGTCGATCTATGATATCGATCTAGGGTATCAATCTTGAGGATTGATGTGGGATATCACTCTGGGATATTGCTCATTTTATCATAAGCAAGGGATTCTAAATAGGGAACTAACCTGTCCTTTTGCCAACTGCCAACATTTCCCATATCGTCCACACAGAGGGATAAGCAAGAATAACTCTTTTCACCTCAGGATACCCGATCCTTCTTCACGACTTTCATCTTCCCCTAGTCCTTTTTAGGATTGCTTAATTTTTTGATTAGTGATAGGCTTCTGATATGCTAAGGGCTATACTAACTGAACCTCGACTACAAAAGCAAAGCAAGCTTTCTACCAACTCTTGATAAGACCTCTAGGTATGGTTGAATGATCAAAAAACCCTAGTATATCTCCATAGCAACAAAATAGGTTGTGTTGAAAAACATAATTACTCATATGAATGATGGATTTATGATAAATGCAGAGATGCATGATTAAGACACAAACATGGTGTCATTTGTAATACTAACAAACATAATCCCTCCTACTATGAAATGCAATGGATGACGAATGCCTATATGCAATGCAATAATGCAGTGGATGCATGAGTGAATGCAAAATGAAAATGCAAAATATAAATGCAAATATTTTTGGATTTTATGCTTTACCAATTTTTTTGATTTTATTGATTTTATAATTTTTATGAGTTTTGAGCCTCATATCTGACCAAACGATGATTACATGCCTCTGGAGCCTTTAGGAGTGACCAAATGACAAGGAAATGTCATTGGAGCCTTTAGATTGACCAAGCGATTTTTCAACAAAATCCTTGGAGCTTTTTAGGATGACCAAGCGGTTTTAAGCAAACCCTCGGAGCCTTTTGGGTTTGACCAAAGGGTTTATGAGCACCTTTGGGACTTTTTGGGATGACCAAGTGATCTTTTAAGAATCCTTGGAGCTTTTGGGTTGACCAAGAAATTTTTCAGAAACTCTTGGTGCCTTTTGATTGACCAAACTACTCATAGATGAGCTTGGAGCCTTTTAGGATGACCGAGTGATTATAAGCAAACCCTCGGGGCCTTTGATTGACACGACCAAGCAGTTTTAGGAACCCTTGGAGCCTTTTGAGGTTTGACCAAAGGGTTTATAGATGCCTTTGGAGCTTTTTGATTGACCAAACTACTTATGAGAGTGTTTGGAGCCTTTTAGGATGACCGAGCGGTTACAAGTAACCCTCGGAGCCTTTTACTATGCTCTTCAAGCATAAAATTCCTTAAGATGGATGATGTTGAGAGGTTCAGGCTCTTCAACACCTCCTAGCGATGTTAGGTGATAGGTACCCAGACTAATCTTTTTCAGATATGATATAGGGTCCTAGCCAATTAGCCATGAATTTGTCTCACATATCTGGCGGTAAATTAGAGTTCTGTTGGTTCTCTTTCAAGACAAGATCCCCAACTTCAAAGTCTCTCTAGTGGAATTTGATATTGTAAGCTCATTTTAGTCACTCCTGATAAATGTGGAGATGCTCCAGGGTATTCATGCGACATTCATCAAGCAACGTCAGTTGATCCAATCGAGCTTGCCACGCGGTGTCATCATCGATGAACTCTTTCAATGTGACATGCAACATTGGAATTTCCAATTCCAAGGGCATAATGGCCTCAATGCCATATACTAGTGAGAACGGTGTTGCCCCAGTGGGCGTCCGAATACTAGTCCTGTAAGCCCATAATGCAAGGGGTAGTTGGATATGCCAGTCTTTGTGGTTTTCTTGGACCATCTTTTTCAAGATGGCCACCACTATCTTATTTGAAGCTTCAGCTTGCTCATTTGCTTGCGGATAGTATGGAGTCACAAAATTGTGTTTGATTCTATATTTAGATTTCAAAGCTCTCACAATTTTGTTCTTGAAAGATGTTCCATTATCCGATATTATTTTGGATGGAATCCCAAAATGACTTATGATATGCTCCAGTATAAACTCTGCTATACGAGCTCCAGTTGTCATTGTTAAGGGTATTGCTTCCACCCACTTTGTAAAATACTCAGTAGCCGTGATTATAAATGTATGTCGGCCCGATGACGGAGGAGAGATCTTGCCTATAATATCTAATCCCCACTGAGCAAATGGCCAAGCCGCTTGGATGGGCTGTAAGGCCTACGATGGCAAGTGCATAAGATTAGCATGATGCTGACATTTGATGCATTTCTTGACATACACATTGCACTCCTTCTCCATAGTGGGCCAATAGTAGCCCATTCGAAGGATGCGCTTGATGATGGCCATGCTGCTAAAATGGCCACCGCACGTACTGTCATGAGCCTAGGAAATTGCCCATGATGCCTCTTGGGGCTCTAAGCAATGAAGGAGAACTCCATCGTAGCCTCATCGGTACAATATGTCTCCTATTAAGACATATTTAGCCACTTTCTATTTAAATGTGTGCTTCATAGAATTCGACAAACCCTCTGGAATTACACCAAGCTTCAAGAAGTCATGGATTTGCGACATCCAATTTTGATAAGCCTCAGCTTCAAATGCTAAGATGACTTGCTCCCCCTGCGTATTTACTTTTGCAAATGCATACTAGGAAAAAACCTTATGGTGAATGGTGGTACCACTCCCCATCGGACTCTGAGAGGTTAATGACCCCCAGGGTGCCTTCTTCAAAAAGTCTTCAGCTCTGCAAAACCATTCGGATTTTGGTTCTACGCTGATCATGTTGACTGATATTCTATTATCAAAGGCTTCGCATTCTATAGCAGGGTGTGAAAGCGTTTTAACATGAATGGTAGTGAAATCAGCAGATGGATTCTGAGGGATTAAGGATCCCAAAGAAGCCATGGTATCTGTGAACCTATTTGATGATCGAGGGATTGCCTCGATGTCATACCATTCCAATTTAGCCAAATATATTGCAACAATATCCTTGTAAGCTTTCAATATAGGACATCGACACTAGAAGAGTCCCTTAACTTGATTTACTATGAGCAAGGAGTCACCAAAGATGTTTAATATTTTAATATTCATGGTGATGGTTGTGTGGAGGCCCAGTAGTAGGGCTTCATACTCAGCATTGTTGTTGGTGCATGGAAAGTCTAGTTTAAATGACAAGGGCATAGGAGCTCCTTGTGGCATGAAAAACACTATTCCTGCACCACCTCCTTGCTCGCACTTTGAACCATCGAAGAACAGAGTCATATCAGCATTGTTCTCTGGTTCTTCAGGTTCGGGAGCTTCAGATATGATGAAGACTACATCGTCTAAAAGCTCTATGGTTAGAGGCCTACTGTTTGACAATGGTGCCTCAGCTAATTGATCCGCTATGACCTATCCCTTAATGGACTTTTGGCTTATGAATTCCAGATCAAATTCTGTTAGTAGCATGATCCACTTTGTAGTACGCGTATTATGATACATCTTACTCATCATGTACTGCAAAGGATTTTGTTTGGATATCACATATGTCGTATGACTTAACATATAGTGTCACAATTTCTTTGTAGTGAACACTACTGCTAAACATAATTTTTCCACATATGCATACCCGAGCTCATAGCTCACCAAGGTTCGACTAATATAATATATGGCATGTTCTTTGCCTTGCACGTTCTTTTGGGCTAACATGGTTCCTAGTGCAAAGTCAGTTGCCAATATATATAGTAGAAAAGGCACCTCTGGCCTTGGTGGAGCTAGCACTAGCAGCGTCGCTAGGTATTGCTTTATTTCAGTGAAGGCTGCTTGACAGTCCTCGTCCCAGTTGAATGGGACCCCCTTATGTAGCAGTCGATTCATGGGTTGACATTTATCCAATAACTGAGCGATGAATCGCTTTATCGATGCTACCTTGCCCTGAAGGCTCCTTAACTCTTTAATATTGGTGGGAGGATGCATTTCCAAGATAGCCTTGACCTTCGTTGGGTCAACTTTGATGCCTCGCTTAGAGAGGATGAATCCTAGTAATTTTCTAGAAGTTACGCCAAATACGCACTTCTTAGGATTCATCCTGACATTGTGCTCTATAAGACGGGTGAAGACCTTCCTTAAGACCTCTGCATGCTCTTCTCACAGCAATGACTTGGCCAACAAGTCATCGATATAATCTTCTAGAATTTTGTGCATATAGTCATGAAAAATGTATGTCATGGCCCACTGATATGTGGCACCAATATTTTTGAGGCCAAATGGCATAACTTTATAGCAAAACATTCCCCATGGCATTATAAAGGCATTTTTATGCTGGTCTTCGGGTTTAATCCAAATTTGATTGTAACCAGAAAAACCATCCATTAAGGAGAGCATTTCGTGACCTGCAGTTGCATCTACGAGAGCATCAATATTGGGCAACGGAAATGAATATTTGGGTGTTGCCTTATTTAGGTCTCTAAAATCTATGCAAATATGGATTCTTCCATCGAGTTTTCCCATGGGTACCATATTGGACATCCATTCTGGATAGTCGATGGAGATTACAAATTCTACATCCAACAGCTTTTGTAGCTCATATTTCACCATTAAGGCTACTATTGGGTGCATATTTCTAATCTTTTTCTTGATCGACTTCTTCATCAGATCTAGTGAAAGGTTATGCATAACCAATTTTGGGTCTAGACCTGGCATATCCTTGTACGTCCAAGCAAATAGATTTGGTCTCTCTTTCAATAGAGGGATGAGGGTGGCCCGCTCATCTGGAGTGAGACTCTCTCCAAATTTAACCTTCTTTGCATTGGTGGGATCATTACTGATATCCACCTCAAAGGTTTCCTCTATTGACATATGTGATCCCTCCTCAAGCTGATGAGGCATAGGAATCAAATGGATGTCATCAGTCGGGTTGATAGGTTCCACGTTGGAAGCATTTTTGGTATGATAGACATCGTATGCACAGCCTGGTGCAAAATGGAAAGGTTGTAACATTTCTTCATTAGGGAATAAATCCTTAGGCTCAACGGGTGAATCAACGTGATCCCAGTCGATAGCATCTTTGTTAAGATACAACGGTTTGGATGGATCTGCTGGATTGCAGAGTGGAGTGGTCAAATCAATGGAGACCATGTTTATGGAATGGAATTGATCTCCAGGACCACACGGACCAACTTCTACATAATCGATGTAGTCCTCATACCCATGATCTGGCTCTAATGGCACAGGCACAAAGGGGTCTTCTCTATGAGGACTACGAACAACTAGATCCTCCCTATGCACTTGCTACAAAATAGGATCATTTGGCTCATGGAGCTCCATGTAGGTCGATGGAATGGGATTAACCAACCGATAAATTTGATCCACATTTAATCGTCTTGCTCTCAGATGAGGACCAACATGTAACTATCGATAGACCTCATCTATGTCAATGGGTTGATGATGGTAACACAAATAAGGAGGACCAAGGTAGGCCCTCTCTAACTCATCTTCTTCGTCACTGTCAGACAACCAGAACCCATCATTCACTCCTACTCCTAGGGGGCACTCTAGAAAGTGTGGCCCCATGAATCTGACTGCTTGATTGCTATCATCACTATCTAGATAAAATGGATAATTATACCACAAGTGTGACATCGCCAAGAAATCTAGCTCTGCTTCTTCCCCTGAATGATCAATGTTGGGAAGGATCTCTTTGGTAATATGTACTGACTCTGTAGGTAGTAGGTGATGCACATACAAAGGCCTTAAATAGCCCCCCTCAGCTTCCTCCTCGGATTGATCATTGTTTGAGGATTCATTGTCGACATCATAACTTGGTCCACTTATCTCGGAGGTGGACTCCTCTCCATCATCACTGTAAAGATATCCTGACTCGAGATCACCTAAAACTATGGGGTTATGCCCTTGCACACCTGTGTCATCGGTTGCACTATGGATTTGATGACCCAGGTTGCCTCTAGGGGTATGATCTATATCAATCTACTCCAGGAGCCCTTCATGATGTTCTTCAAGTGGTTCAGCAGTGATGATAGATACCATCGGGTGAGTCCTCCAAAAGCTGGAAATATTAGGATGATATGGATTGAAGTCCACATCATCCCCCAAACTCAGGTACAAGCGATCTAAGGATGTTGCAAGCAAGTCATCTTGTCCCTGTATCTATAACCCCAATCCAAACCTATCAGTTGCTAGCTGATAATATGGCTCGAACGGAGTTCTATGCCCTTGTTCAAACAGACCAAGTCCATACCCATGCCAGTGATACAACTCAAAAATATGCATGGAGTACTCTGGGTTGGATAAATAATGAACATTTACTACAAAAGGTTCATCATGATCTTCATCCATGGGCTCTCGCATTGGAAGCTAATCTAGCCCAACGTAGATGAAATTAGTCTGATTAGGTGGCTCTCCCAATGGAACCACCGATCCAACCAAGTAACGATGAGCAGACGGATGGCCCATCTCTTGCATAGTCTCCAGAATAGGTTCGAAGGTTACATTCTACACAATATACTCACCTAATCCAGTGTTGGCAAGATGTACTATCACCCACGGTGCGGATGACCCTGCTGATGATGTAGGTGAGGCAGGCTGAGGTACCTCCTTGGCTATGTCTTGGGCTTCCTCCACTTCCATGGGGATGGGAGCCTCCTTAGAGACTGGTTCGGGTGTTTGCCTCTTCTCTTTTTTTCCCATATTCACCTTTAACTTCCTATCATCCCGAAGCATCACCGATGCAGTTAGTTTCAGCGAAGTAGCAATAGTGCACTCAGATCTGTGAGACACAGATATCGATGGTTGAGCATGTACTATTGATTTACCTCCTAGATTTTTAATCGACGATGTGGGCCGGATGTCCAGGTGCATTGATGGGAGTATGAAACCCCCAGGAAAATCCGCTAGGTTCACAAACTTAAAAGGTTCTTCATCTGATGATACTACGTGAACCCATCCCTCATGCAAATATTTTACACATTGGTGTAATATAGAGGGAACACAATGCATTTCATGAATCCAAGGCCTCCCGAGTAGGATGTTGTATTGCATGGCCCCCTCGATCACATGACACATCATAGAGATGGTCTTTAGGCCTACCTACATAGGTAGGACAATCATGCCAACCGTCGAGCATAGGGCATCATTAAATGCTCTCAACGTAAAAGTGGTTGGCACAATGTGTGATTTTGGTAGCTTCAAATGGTTCAATGCCTTGGTCATTATTATGTTGATCGATGAACTAGTGTCGATCAAGACCCTCTTAAATGGTACGTGATTAACGCATGCAATGATATGCAACGGTGGGTCAGCCGTATCTATAGGAACCATCTTAATTTCATGATCATAAAATTGGATCATGGGCTCCTAGCACTGCTATACATGTCCCACGAAATTGGTAAATGCCTGTGCATCCTAAGACTGTACTTAGATGGACCTTAAAATATCCATAAGAGTCTCCCTGTGCCTAGGGAATTTCTATATTAGTTCATATATAGACAGCTTCGTAGGAGCTATCTGTAGATTTTGGACTAACCTACTTTGTATGGTCACCACCGATCTTGTTGGTGGGCCTAGAATATTCTATTTCGGTCGCTAATTCGATGTGGCTTGTATTCTTATGGGAACCCATGGTTGATTTAGTTGTTCATATCTCCCATGTCTTGTAACAACATTGACCATGCCTACGAACCCTTGGGTAGGCGGTTCGACTCGCACTTGGTTGACCTAGCCAACATTGTTGCATGTGCCTCATGGTTGGGTAGCAGATTTTTGTAAATCCCCATGTTCTAGTTGTCAGGTGCCTGTGGATTACCTGGTATTACAAGCTCACCCTTTTCAATCATGTTCTACACAATATGCTTGAAGGACCAACATACCTCGATGTCGTGGCCCTTCGCTCGATGGTAGATGCAAAACAAGTCATCTTGATATCCCTTTGACTTGGGTTGATTCGGATCGACTAGCTTAACCTTGGGTAGTCTGATCGCCTTAGCCTCACATAACTGGTGGAATATTGAAGTCAATGATTCCGTTAGAGGTGTGAATTGGTGAGGTGAGTGTTGTTCTTTGTATTTTCCCTTATAGTTGTTATTGCACTTTTTGTATTGTGCAGGAGGAGGTTGGGCCTGGTAATTCTACTTTTTTTGCCCTTTATCCTCTCTCTGGAGGTTTAGCACTACCTGGTTGACGTGGGCCTACTTGCCCTTTTGCTTTGTGGAGCTTTTCTTAGGCCCCTCTTTCCTGTTCTTAAGCTTCAAATTGCCTTCCTACAACTTTATGCCTTCAATAACCTTGGCTTGCACCAAAGCCTCCTCGAACATCGAATACTACTGTAGTTGCAATAGTAGTGAGATGTGCTTGGCACAACCCCTAGTGAACATTCAAGTTAATTTCATAGCAGGAATAGAGAATGGCAGCTTCACCATCAATCTTCTCCACCTCTTTTTGTATTTTTCAATTGGCTCATCATCGCACTAAGCTAGCATAGCCAAGTAGTAAAGGTTTACCTATTTCTTGATGCCAAAATAAAAGCGTTCAAGAAAAGCATCAGCCAGTTGCTCAAAACTGGTAATGTTGTGCCTCTTTTGCTGATTGAACCACTCTCAGGTTGGGCCTGAAAGGGTCGTAACAAATGTGTGCAACAACAAGGCATTATTGCTAGCAATTTGGAAACAGGCATCCAAAAATCCTGTGACATGCTCCTGGGCATCTTCGTCACCTTTAAATTTGTCTAACCTAGGCATAATGAAGTGCTCAGGGTAAGCTAGAGCAGGTATCGAGGGGTCCAAAGGCTCATTATGAATATTTCTTAACATTATATTTTGAAGTGTCATGCCTTGCCTCTCAATCACTTTTACCTTCTCAGCTAGGGCTTTATAAGCCTCTGAGGATAAGAAGTCCTCCTCTCTAAGCTGACACGAGGGTGGTCTCAGAGGTACAATCTTCCTCTATCAAGGTGGAGGTCATTGTTGCTCCTCCTCCTCGACTAGGGATTCTTCAAGATATTCTTGGTTTTTTCCCACTCCCTCTTCTTCCTCATATTGTTGTTGCCCCTCATGTTTGAACGATGGTGGTCATTCCCTTTGTTGGGCGCTAATATGAGTATGAGCATCCCTGCGCTCTTTCTATGCATTGGCTTGTGAAAAAGCCTTTCTCTGAGTGTGCTCTCTATTCTCGACATGAGTATATAGACCAACCCTAGCTAGCCTATCCTCCTACTCTATGCACTCCTTTTGGGCAAGGATGAGCTCTTCCTGCATGTGTTGCTCATATAGTCTTTGTTTGATGAGCCTCTACGATTGAAGATTCTCCTCTTCAATCCATTGCCTCTCTATGCGAGCATCCTCCAATTGGTCTTGGAGGAGTTGTCATCGCTACTCAGATACCAGTTTGTACGACCTATCAAGGTCATTGGCCATGATAGGCCTCTGGTATGCATGCTCTGTGCGAGCGACCTTATGGGTTCTATACCCATCTGACTGATTTGCAACACTTTTTCCCTTGTTTGTAAAGATGGCATGGATGTCCTGCTATGCTCTATGCTCTGTGCCACCATGCATGGATGGTGGATGTGTCACATGAGGGTGCTTAGAATCCTCTCCATGTTCTCGAGTAGTCCTAATAGAACCTCCACTATGCTCACTCGGAGCACGGGTGGGTGGAGCTAAAGGCTTATAGCCTAGCTGCTCAAGGATGCTACCTAATCCATCTAACTATCTGGATCTCCATCGCTCATGCGGTGGTGTGCCATTGGCTCCCACCTTAGCCATATCAATAGTGATATTTTGATGTTCACCACGTGTGGGAGTTTGCACAAGCCTATGCTCAATGGTGGCCCTATCTGCATGCCCCTGAATGGGTGGGTATCGATCATGTCTGTACTCCAAAGGTGGAGCCATGGATCCTCCTATAGACCTATGATGTAGGGGTACCAATTTGGATCCTTGTATAATATACTCTTTAGCCTATCCTATGGATGCACGTGCAATGCAATCCTGGTAATGGCTTTCGAGTGGAACGCCCTCATGCTGAGAGGCTCCATGCTCTATTCTACATCTAGAGGAATGCATAGAAGCTCCTCTATTGAGGGTTTGCTCAATAGGTTCCCCCTTTTTGAATTATCTCCTCTAATGCTCATCGAATGACATTCAAGGAGCGCATGTGGGTGAGGATTCGACATGTGTTGATGTGAATCTGTTGGGGCTTGGTCATGGGCTTTAGGCTTATGCCTTTGCCGATCGCCTCGTGTCTCCACCATGGTGCACCTAGTGTCTAGATTTATTATTTATTAAGAAAACAAGGTATACAATGGTGTTTATCTTGTATTAATTTTTAAAAGTGAGCCCTAGACTGTTTGATGTGTTTCAATGATTTTTTGTATTAGTATAGAACTCCTTATCATGTTTTGAAAAGTATTGAATGATATTCTCAGTTTAAATTGGCTTTCACCTATACACTCATAGCTCAACAACTTGGATATGAACTCCAAGTCATGTAATCCAACCTATAATGTGTGGTAATGAAGCCCACACACGGTCAGGGAGCACAGGTCCTCCCAAATCCTCACCCGTTTTCCCCTAGTCAACGTTATACCCTCCGAAGAGAATACATGCAAATTTTCTAGGGTACGAAAGGTTCTTGGATCTGGTATTGGTCTAGTAACAAAGGGTGCATAGGATTTGGGCCAGCGGATGGAAATTACACCCACCATCATTGAACCCTACTAGTGGTTGGATGTCAAGCCCAACTCACTAGAATTTAAGTGACAAGTTGTGTGTGTGGTTCGTTTTATTGTACATAAAATAAATGCATCATATAGCACTCATGCTCATTTTCTATATGCTATGCAAATGAAAGAACGTTTTACATTCAAAAAATGCAAACTAATCTAGATGCTCTTTTAGACAATGCACATTACGATGATGATGGCCACTAATTGGGCCTCACACATGCAAACCAAACAGACACTTCTATCAAGCACGTTGTAGCCTAGGACGGACTGCAATCATAGGTCCGTTGTTCCCAACAATGCATTTCTACAAATGCAAATTAAAACGAACTAGGACATGATTGATTTCCTTTTTCTTAATTTGCTTTTCCTAATTACCTTTCAAAATAAGCATTCTATAAAAACACAGAGAGTAAAAAAGAACAGAGAGTGGAAAATAGGGCCTACCTCAAGTCCTGAGTTGATTTGCACTCTGATTTCTATTATCTGTGTAGTCAGATGTAAACCACAGGTCTGGTCTACGGTTCAAATTGTAAACCACATGTTGAACCTATGGTTCAATTGTTGACCCACAGCTGATAGTTGTGGTCTATACCTGTAATTTCAAAAATCAAGAAACAATAGTTAGATCGCATGAATTGTGGAGTTCCACCGTGATCGCCTTATGACCCATCCCAAAAAGTGTACACCTAGCTATTGCATTAATGAAATCAACATGAAAGCATGACAAAATAACAAGATTGCATGTAACAAGAAAAATGCATGTTTCTTTTATTAATTTTAGCAATGAAATGTTGTTACAATATTGCCCCTCTTAGGGTCACCAAAATGTTGATACTCTTAATACAATTTCCAAAGCCCCCAACGGGGTAGGCGCACTATAAGTGCTTTTCCAAATGGTCACAAACTGCCTTAGGGTGGAGTAGACCCTCTTCTTCGCATTGAGGAAGGAAATTGGTGATTGAAGCTCCTTTGAACCTATTTCCTACAATCAAGAAACAACACAAAAATGTTATACAAATAGGCAACCTCTCAAGATGAGGCCCTTTGAAGGATTAAAACATGAAAAATCCATGAAAAGCATATAATCAAGAAAGAATGAAAAACACATCTAATCGATGCCAAATTAATAAAGATTCATGGAAATGCATAAAATACTATTACATCCACATACTGAATGGTCTAATTAAATGAAATAGACCATGAAAGCATAAAAAGAAACCATTCTTGCATATTCTACTATAATGAAGATAAATTAGTAAAGACACTAATTATGTTGGTCAGAAGTCTCTAAAATCCTAATTAAACCATGAAAATGCTAAATGTAATCTAATTAAGCATACTAAAAATAAAATAGTAAGGAGAAGTTACCTCTATTGCAAACCGCAGCTCTGATTAGTGGTCTGCACTGTAAACCGTGGTTGAAAGTCATGGTGAGCAACCAAGTGGTTTGCCCTCCAAATTCAAGGAATGTGGGCTTGATCTCCTTGTCCAATTGATGTTCAAGGGTTGCCTTTGGTGTCCTCTGAGATATTTGGCGGTTGAATCGATGAATAGGGCCTCCGTTTTCCCAAATTAGCGTTTCTTGGCTCTCCTAGGTCCTTAGGGCATCCATGGCCTAATTCTTCATGATGTTTGACAAATGGGCAATGGGGATGGCAACAAGGCTCTCTCTATGCACTCAAGTGAGTCCACAATTTGATAGGGCTTCACTACTTTGATCTCAAAAATGCACTCTCTCTATTTTTCCCTAATTCTCAAGGATACTTATAGGATGTCCTAGGGCTAGAGGTGGCTTCATGGAGAAGCCAAGATCAAGAAGGGATGGTTAGGATAGTTGGATTGGAATCTTCTATCCTCTAACCACCGTCTTCTAGAATAAATGGTCGTTCAAACCGATTTGGCTCAGATGAAGGCCAACTAAACTTCAGTTAAGACTCTAGGTTGCAGCTATGGTTCAGATTGTAAACCGCAGGCCTTAGCTACTGTATCGCTCCAAATTTTTCGCATCCTTACCTTCAGGCTATAGGATCCGTGCCCGGAAGGAGGATGGGAAAAGGATGGCGTGGTACCTCGGACTGAGAGGCCTTGCGAAGGTCCCACCTCTCGGGGGAGGTGTATTATGGTGATTTTTCGACGGATGGTGGGTTCACCAGGAAACGTTTGAATGGCAGTTTCCACGCCTAGGTTGGGAATGTGTTTAATGTGTTCAGTTTTATCTTTAAACATTCGAGTCCTAGGTTTGGCCAAATGAATCTAAGTTGTACTATTATGAAAATGCAGGCTAAATGAAATACAAAAAACATATTTTAAATAGAAAACAGAGGGAAAAAGCTAAATTACAGAGCCATACCTGATCCGGATGTCTGATGGAGATTCTGATTTTTGAAGCAGTCCAGATCATCTGGAATTTGACATGATCGTCTCCGACCTGCAGGATCATCTGAGATCTGACGAATTCGTCAGAGACCTGCAAACAGATAAATAGACACAAAATACAAAAAATACAGCAATGCTAATAGAGGATAAAGATGTAAAATGACAATAAGGATGTTAACAGGTAATCCTGAATAGAAATGTGAGTGAATTGCAATACTTTAATAGCTAATCATGACCTTATTATGCAATTAAGCTATATGGGTGAACTCCAAGATGCAGAATAGCAGAAAATAATAAATAAACTAGCTAGTTACAGAATAAAACAGCAGATGAAAAGAGGAAAATGCAAACTCTGGGCACTGATTTCCCCTAATGATGATTGCAGTCGAAATCGTCTCTGATTTGATAAGATTGTCTCCGATCTGAACAGGATCGTCTACGACGATGTAAGCTTGCTCCGGCTGAAAAATGACAAGGTTCCTGCAAGAAAATTGGATGCAACAAATGTAGATGGTAATACAGATTATTCTAATGCGTGTGAAGGTCGATTTACAAGAAAATTCAGCCAGGGGTAGGTTAAGGGGAGGGCCTAAGTTTAAATAGGCTTAGGAGGGAGGTTAGGAGGTTGGAGATCATCCCAATTTGGGAGATCTCCAATGGGGAGGGTCTCTAACGACATAGACACGCTTTTGCCCGGATTAGAGATGTCGTTGGAACAGAGGCTAATTGAGAAAAATCAGTTTTGGGACAAGATCGTCTGGACGTCCTAGTCCAGACGAAATCGTCCGATCTGAGGCGATATCGTCTGATCGGCGATGATATCGTCAAACGATCAAAACAAACTCTAAAAATGGCATGGGAAAGGAGGAAACGGGTTAAACGACGATTTGGGAGCGGTTTTGGGGGTTGAAATTTGAATTTGAATATTTACTAGAGTAATTGTAATTATTAAGGTTTTACTGTACCAATTTTAGGGTGCTACATTTTTCCCCCTCTTTAGCGAATTTTCCAAATAAAATGCGTTAAATATGAGTTCTTCTCGATCTACGAGAAAGCAAAAATTATTCCCATTTTTAGGTGACGATTCTTGGTCGAATCGTACGACAGCTTACTATGGTGCCCCCTTCGTGTTTTTACCCAAATCGAACGTTTGAGGTAAAAATGCGAAAAAGCAAAATTTTTAAAAATGTTTTTAATTGTTTTTTGAATAAAATTAAGAAAAATAGGGTAAAACCCTAATTCATTGTTACTGTTCATTTTCCTAGTTTTTTAGAGCTCCGGAGACAAGATGGTCGAGACAACGCACAGATCAACAGAGGTCCGACGCGGGCTACGGGTAAGGGTCTAAACTGAATTTAGAATGCTTTACTTAGAATTTCATGCTTTTTAGATTAGATTTGATTGATTTTTGAGCATCGCGACCGTTTTTGGGCCGTCGACATCGTCGAGATGAAATTGTCTCGATTTCGTCGAAATCGTCTCGAGATCGTCGATTTTGTCCAAGGGCAAAATCGACGATAGGGGGACGATTTCATCCAATAAGGGACGATTCCCTTATGCGAAATCAGAAACGAATTTGCTCAAATTTGGGACGATATCGTCCAATAGTGGATGATATCATCATTTATGAAATTGAACTTATTTTGACTTGCATTTTTAATTAATGATTTAGTAATGATTTTTATTGTTGATTTTGTTTATGTTGCAGAGAGGATTACTGAAGAGCAGAGAATGGAAATATGGCGGGTTGAGGGATGACTTGGCCGCCCTGTCTCAGGCAGAGCGAGATCAGCTGGCACAGGTCGGCTTGCAGCACGTGGCAGACATGCCACAAGTTTCTACAGACATGGGGCTATTGACAGCCCTAGCAGAGAGGTGGTATCCGGGTTCTTCCTGTTTCTAGTTATCGATAGGGGAGATGACTCCCACACTGGAGGATGTATGGAGGATTTTGAGGATCCCCATACAAGGACGACTGATCACTCCCATGGCCAATCAGGGCCACGCGATGATGCGACTGTGTGGTGATCCAAGCTTCACCCTAGAGAAGGGCGGAGTGAACATCGAGTCGCTACGCCAGATGCCTGGGGCATCTAGACTCACACGGGTTTTGGTTGGGGTGGTAGGTGGACTTTTGTTGTGCCACCAGAGCGGATGTAGGGTACCATGGGTACTGACAGATGTGGTCTGCGACATGAGAGACCATGGATACAGGTTTGCTTGGGGGAGCTTTGTACTCTGTCGGTTGTATAGGATCCTTCATGGGGTCGTATACAAGGGTGGCCGATGTCTGGTTATGACATCACTACTGTAGGTTTGGTGTTGGGAGCACATTGCGGTGCAGAGGCCGATAGGGCTCCCACTGATAGGGATTGATGGGGAGAGGCCCCAAGTTTTCTACTGGTGGCTCTGGAGAGGGGCACAGCGGCGGATAGATCTACCAGTGTCCCGAAGACTACTAGATGACCTCGTCTCCGACCAGATCACCTGGAGGCCTTGGAGAGATCATCCAGGGTGGGCCGAGGATGAATAGGAGCTGGCTCGCATCAGGTGAGTCTACTGGCTGAGGATGGAGAGGGGAGAGGTGGAGCTCCACTAGTATGACCGAGTTTTGAGGTAGTTCGGTCTACAGTAGGGGATTCCATCTCTGAGAGACTACGAGTTTTCTCGGACTATCTGGGATAACACTATAGTTAGTAGGGCTCCAGATATGCAACGATTCTAGAGTCAAGACGCATATGATGCCCCCATTCAGCCAATGGATGGGGACGATGCTAGGGTAGCCGACGGCTACGATGCCTGGTACATAGGCATCCGCCCTCCTCGGATGATGAGGGCTCAGGGTCTGATTCATGCAGTTGTGCATCGGATGGGGAGGCAGTGCCAGGCAGCCATTGAGGCAGCACAAGGTCACGACGGGAGAGAGCAGAGGAGGCCACAGGCTCAACAGAGGCCACGATAATGGGAGAGGAGGGAGGAGAGACCCCCTTCTCCATAGAGAGAGAGGTCACCATCGCCCGATAAGGGCAAGGGTGTGGACACAGGAGAGAGTAGTGAGATGGCTACTCTCCGGGTGGAGACTGTTTGTCTCTAGGAATAGGTGCAAACTTTGTAGGAGGAGGCTGCATGACACCGAGCGAAGGCTACACAACTCAGAGATGAGGTTGCACACCTCAGAGCACGGAGCGGAGGAGCAAGCACTCAGGAGCTGGCATGGTCGATTGCTCAGACCACGTTCTACCAAGGTATCTACTTCCACATGGTGCCAGAGGGTCAGAGGGTACAGCTTCCAGTCGGCATTGCTGACCCGATCAGGATTGGGTCATCGAGGACTTCATCTTGATCGACAACTAGGACTCGCAGTACCACACATACTATGATGGGGCCACCTCGTCCACCTCAGGGCAGGGGAGGAGATGAGGCTGAGAGCTCGAGGGGTTCTCGAGGCTAGGCTACTACACTGTACAGACTGATTATATGATTTGAGAGGATTGAGTATGCCAAGATGTAGATTGTGGCATACCAATCTATTTTTGAGATGATGTACATATATTAGATATATATATAGATGAGATATTTTTTAATCATATGACTTGTCTTATGTGTTTGTATAATGTTGTAATGTTTGAAGTGTGATTGATTTAATAATTCATGTAATTATGTCATTGGAAATATTATGGTTGAAATGTCATGCTTTAAAAATTTAAATGAAATAATCTGATGTAACAAATTGGTTGTTGGTGATGTGATAATTTGATAAAAATAAAAGGGACTTTTAACAATAATTTCAAAGGACATTGTCGCTATTATAGACCATTTCATGGAGTCGCCGCTCACTCGGTCGTCAAGCTAATCCTAGTATAGAAATATTGTTAAAAAGTAAAGAGTGCTTAAGAGACTGTCTTAAGACTTTGGTGTGATGATGCAAATGATGATGATGATGATGATGATTTGTTTTCAGATTTCCATGAAAATATTATGCATGAAATAATGTTAAAATGATTTTTGCTAGGCATAAATTCCTAAGTGTGATAAAATTTTTGGATAATTCCTTAGGAATTATACCATCATTGCAAAATTGAAGGTTGACATAATGACATGAAATAGTGATAATGTGCATGCTTTTTTTAAAAATATAATTGTATAACAGAATGATTTAAGTCATATGGTTTTTATGATTTTTAAATGAATGGGTAATAAAATTAATACCATGGTTTGCGCTAGGCATAGAATATGTAGGTATAGACTTATACCATCATCACGAAAATCAAAGAAGAAAATAGATTGTTTTATTGCATGGTTGATTTTTAATTTTTGAAAATAAACAAAAAATATGAAGAGGAGGACTTGCGCTAGGCATAAGACTCCTATTTAAGTTCTGGAAGTATACCATCGTCGCGAAAGTCGACAATATATAAATATGTGTTTTTATTGTATGGTTTGAAAGAAATTTTGAATTTTGATAATGCATGTAGTTGTCTTTATACTAAACAACTGTACTTTAAAGAAAAAAATGAATTTATTCCAAACAATTTGCAAAAATATTTCAAAGTATCTTAAAGACAAAAGTTAGATTTATAAGGAATCCCATGTGCATATGTGAGTTCATTTCCAATCTTGATTTATCATAATGATACACAAAATCTCTCAAATACAAAATGTGTGTGCAATTGCTATGTTCGTTTACCAGTTTTGAGCAAGATAATATGATACAAGTGATTTGAATGAACCAAATAAGTGTTCATTAACCATGATTTAGATGCATATAACCATACCAGACTACTATGTAAGTCGGATTATCAAGAGCTAGCTAATCCATAAGCAGACATAGGTCCGTACAAAATAAGGTCGCTAATGTGACAGACATATCGCCACGCTAGGAGTTACCCAAGGCCAAGCAGGTTGGGCACAAACCACCTGTTATGGGGCTTACCTCATGCTTTTCGAATAATTGAGAATTCCAGGGATTCAAGCTCATCAACCCTTCTTTTCTTTTCAAAGGGTAGGGAAAGGGATTTTATTGCTTTTGCTTTTGCTTTCTTTTGCTTTCTTTTCTTTTATTTTGCTTTCTTTTGTATTTTTGCTTTCTTTGGTATTTTTGCTTGATAATGCTTGGAACATTGTTGTAATGATATAAAATAACATTTTCCTTTTTCTCTTTTTCTTGAACTTTGCTTTTCTTCCTATGCTAGGGATACTTGCTCGGATTAGCTGTAGAGCAAGGGATTTTTATTCTGGGTAGGGGTGAGCTTGTCCTTTTGCCAATTCTCAAAGATTCTAGACCATGTGCATGATAGGATAGCAGGGGAAACTTTTTGCTCAAGAAACCACTTCTACTATGTAGCATAGCAAGGATATTACAAATATAATCATTTTATTGTGAAAGGATGTGCTTGGTTTAAGTAAATAACAAGATCAATTCTCTGTGCTCAAACTTTATTTAATTGAATTTTGTGAACTTTTGATATAAGAGAGATTAGTAATCATGCCAGATAAAAATCAAGATATTTATTTTGTGTTTGTGAAAGTGAGGGATTCCAAATAAATGCTAATTTATCCAAAATAATTTGAAATATATAACCGCAACATTTGTAAGAAGAAATATATACAAATACTTTTTGAGAAGTTTGAGAATGTTGACTCTCTCTTTCTTCTTTATTTTGTTTTGGTTTCGAAAGAGTCAAGAATATTGTTGTTTTTATTTTTATTATTTTTGTTTGTTTTTGTTTTTGTGTAAACAATTTGATATATTTTTAAAATAAGAGAACATGCAAAATATGTACAAATGATGAAATGACTAATTTTTGTTACGCATAGTAACGTTTAAGATGCAAAATGTTCATGGGTTCTTTAAGTTCTTTACCATCTAAGGTAGATAATTTATATGCTCCTGATTCAAATTTAGCAGTGATAATGTATGGTCCAAGCCAGTTGGGCTCAAATTTACCTTTAAGGTCTTTAGTTGCATTAGTATTTTTTTGATTTTCTTTTAAAACAAGGTCACCGATCTCAAAGGATCGATGACGAAATTTTTTAGCATATGATCTTTTAAGCTTGTTTTGGTAGGCACGGAGATGCTCCAAAGCATTGATGCATTTTTCATCTAGGAGTTCCAGCTGATTGAGTCTGCCAGCTCAATATTCATCTCCTACTTCGGTATCTTGAAGTAGTAGAGCCAAAGAAGGAACTTCTAATTCAAAGGGAAAAATGGCTTCAAGCACCATAAACCAAAACAAAAGGTGAAGTTCCAGTGGGAGTTCGAACACTAGTTCGATAGGCCCACAAGGCTGGATATAACTGAATGTGCTAGTCGCGGCCAATTTTATTGACCAATATTTTGAGAATTTTGATTAAGGTTTTGTTAGATGCTTCTGCTTGACCATTACCCTGAGGATAATAGGGAGTGGACCAGTGATGTTGAATCTTATATTTTTGGCATAATTTCTTGACATCTTTATTTTTGAAACAAGTTCCATTATCAGAGATGAGATTTGCAGGAATTCCAAACCTACAAATGATTTGATTAAAAATAAATTTAGAGACTTGTGTGCCAGTGCAGGAAGCTAAAGGCATAGCTTCAACCCACTTCATGAAATACTCGATGGCGGTTATGATGAATTTGTGTCCATCAGATGACACAGGATTGATTTTGCCAATAATGTCTAAGCCCCATTTTGAAAAGGGCCAAGGAGATGAAATAGCCTGTAGTTCTTGTGCAGGTGCATGGACAAGGTCAGCATGTTTCTGGCACTTGTCGCAATGGCACACATACTCATGTGCATCATTTTCCATGGTAGGCCAAAAGTATCCTATCCTAAGGAGCTTTTTAGCAATGACACTACCACTGAAGTGTCCTCCACAAGATCCATCGTGGACTTCACTCAAGGCTGATTTGGATTCTTCTAAATTCAAACATCTTAATAGGATACCTTCAAAAGATCTCCTATACAAAGTATTGCCAATTATTACAAATCGACTTGCTCGTCTATGTAATAACCGATGCTGGTTTCTATTAGAATTGGCAAGGAAAGTCCCATTTTGAAGAAAATCAAATATATCTGTATACCAAGGTGCAGGAGTAGTTTCATTGATTAGAAACACATCCAAAGGTTCTAAGCATGACTTATTTGAAGTGGGTTCCTGGAGTCGACGAATAATGATAGTGGCATATTCGTCATCTAACTCCAAGGGCAGGAGAGATGCAACTACGGCCATAGCATCAGCTGCACGGTTGCAAGTTCGAGGAATGGCTTCCAAGGAAACTTGATCAAATAGAGACATTAATTGTAAAACATAGGCTTTATATGGGTGCAGTTTATCATCTTTGGTCTGATAAACTTCATTAATTTGGTTTATGACAAGTTGAGAATCACCAAAAACTAGCAGATGTTTAATTTTTAGCGCCAAGGTAGCTCGTAATCCAAGGATTAGAGCTTCATATTCAGCAGTATTATTGGTGCAAGCAAATGTTAATTTAAAGGATAGAGGAATAAGATGTTTCTATGGGGATATTAAAATAATACCCGCACCAGCCCCACTCATGCATCGGGCTCCATCAAAGTATAAGGACCATTTTTCAATATGGTCTGCCTCTAATTGAAGGCATTCATCAGGAAACTCAATGATGAGGGGATGGGTAGACTCTAAGGGTGCAGCAGCTAATTGATCTCGCTATGATTTGACCCTTAACGGACTTTTGTCCTATGAATGTGAGGTCAAAATCACTTAGAGCGAGAACCCACTTGGCCGTACGACCCGATAAATAAGGTCGATTCATGAGATACCTCAAGGGATCATATTTAGCAATGACATAAGTTTTCTGACTAAGCATATAATGGCATAATTTTTGCGTAGCAAAAATGACTCGCTAGACATAGTTTTTCCAATGCTGTGTAGCGGGTTTCATAATTGATGAAGGTTCGGCTAATATAATAATTAGCACGTTCTCTCTTTGCATCATCAAGCTGAGCTAACATAGCTCCTAAGGCAGAATCTGAAGCTAAAATATACAGGAGAAAGGGGCGATCAGGTCTAGGTGGTGAAAGCACAGGTGGGTTAAGGAGGTATTGTTTGAGAAGTTCAAAAGCTTCTTTACATTCGTCATCCCAATTAAAAGGGACATCCTTCTTAAGGAGCTTAAGAAAGGGACCGGTTTTGTCCGCCAACTTATCGATGAAGCGACGGATAGCTTGAAGCTTACCTTGTAAACTTCGTAACTCAGATATATTGGTAGGTGCAGGCATATCAGTGATAGCCGCAATCTTGAGAGGGTCAATTTCGATACCACGTAAAGAAACTAAAACCCCTAATAGTTTACCGGACTTAACTCCAAATATGCATTTGGCTAGATTTAATCGAATAAGATATTCTCTTAATCGATTAAAAACTTTTCTCAAATCATCTAAATGATTATCTTCATTAATAGAGCAAGCTATAATATCATCTACATAATCATGTAGGATATCATGCATCATATCATGAAAAATATAAGTCATAGCTCATTGATAGGTTGCGCCTACGTTTTTTAAGCCAAATGGCATCACTTTCCAACAAAAGGTACCCCAAGGGGTAATAAAGGTTATTTTAGCCTGATCTTCAGGAGCTATCCTGATCTGATTATAACTGGAGAATCCATCAATTAAGGACATCATCCCACTCCCGATAATAAATTCAATGATTTGATCCATGTTTGGAAGAGGAAAATCATCTTTAGGGCATGCAACGTTAATATCTCTAAAATCTGTGCAAACCCTAACTTTGGTGGCTTCTTTCTTGGTGACTAGAACTACATTTGAGATCCATTCAGCATAATCAATAGCTTGTATAAAAACAACATTCAGGAGTTTTTCTAACTCCCCTTTGACTAGCGGGGCCACTTTGGGATGCATTTTTCTAAGTTTTTGTTTAACAGGTTTAGCATCCGGATGGACTACTAGATGATGCATGACTACAGAAGGGTCCAGACTTGGCATATCTTCGTATGTCCAAGCGAAGACATCTTCATATTCTTTAAGGAATGCAATGTATTGCTCTTGTTTTTCTTGACTTAATTCTAACCCAATATTGATTATGTGAGGATTATCCTCAGTTCCAATGTTAACTTTAATGACGTTTTCGACCTCCATGTGTAGATCTCTTTCAAAATTAGGTGGGGCGGGTGAGACGCCCAATTCTTGTAATTATTTTAAGGTTAAGTTGGATAATTCATCTTGAGGATTAGTGGTCTCAAGTTGGGCTATAGTTGGTATAGAACCATCAAAATAAAATCCATTGTGTAACATCTCTTCAACGGAGACATCGTGGAAGATATCTCCTTCCAACTCCTCATCGGAGTCGACAATCATTTCAGGGTAAGCTATGGATAGCATGTTACATGTAAATGGCTGATTTTTTAGAGGCAAATCATCACGCCCATCCAAATAATCTTGATAACATATGAGTTGATCATCATCTTCAAAAGGAAAGGGTTGACCCTTACTAGGAAATAGGCCCACACCACAGACGGGCGTGCCATGGTTCTACCTCGAAAGGTTCTTTCATGCCATTTTGGAAAGGTCCCAAGCCTTTCCCTTTATATCCCATTTTAAGCATTATGGGTTTAGCTTTAATATACTCATTAGTAAAATAACATCGAGCATATCCATCATGATGAGTTTTAATATTTCGAGGTATTCTTCCCCAGTCATATCCTTTATAAATGAAGGCACAACTCCCGACTTGGTAAGTACTTCCCATAGGTTGTGGGAGGCCCAAGGTACGAGGATATGGCGGCAAGTTATTTAAAAGAATTGAATCTTGCATGAAAGCATTTGTTTTTTCTGATATTAAGATTGTGGATAAATCTGGTAAAAGTTCATCAGAAAGAGCATAAGATGTAGAAGGATCATTCCCTATATCTTTAGATGTGGAAGGTATGATAGATGTTGATAATGTGGAAGTGTTAATAGATGGGTCTATAGGTTTTGAAATTATAGGGATAGAACATGAAGGATTGGTCGTGGATTGAAGATCTTTTTGAGGTTCTAGAGTGGTTTGTTTAGAAGATTGTTGATCTATATATGAGGGTGAAATTAATGGAGGAGAAATAGGTGAAGCTATGGGTGTGTGTTTCATAGTTTTAGATGAAAAATAAGAATTAGGATGTGTGGATGACAGAGCAGGGGCAAAATTGAACTCCAACAGGCTCTGCCAAAGCACACATATCAAAGGGTCTAGGATCACCGTGGATAGTGACCAACTGATTTTTAAATTCAAATTTAACACATTGGTGTAAAGTTGATGGGACAGCCCACATTGCATTGATCCAAGGATGACCCAAGAGTATATTGTACGATGCGGGGCAATGTACAATAAACATGGTCGTATCTAAGGTTCTAGGACCAACTTGCAATGGGATGGTAATAACTCCACACGTTTCTTGTGTTTCGTCATTGAAAGCTTTGATAATCATGTCAATTTTCTTCATTTCATCACTTCTAAAGCCAAACCGTTGGTAGAAGTCAAAAGTGCAAATGTTTAGAGATGAACCATTATCAATCAGGACTCTTTTAACAGCTACATCTCCAATTAGAGCAATAATATATAAGGGGTTATCCTTATGTAAACCGTGTTGTGGGATATCTTTATCCCGAAAGTCAATACAATCGACTTCTCTAGTGATGATAGTATTGGCCATGGCTTCAGGTTGAATGTTTTGAGGTACCATCATTTGGCTTAATGTAAGCATCAACTCATCCCTATGGGTAGGAGAAGATCTTAATAAATCCAAAAGGGAAATTCTGGTTGTAGTATTAGATAATTGCTCATTAATATTGTAAGGGGGTTTAGGTTGAGCATGATTCCCTTTATTGGGATTTTTCAAAACAAATGGAGCTGATCCATCATTCTGGTTTGGTTCTTGTTGAGAATTTTGAGCCTATTGTCGGGTAACGACTCCGATGGTACCTACAATGTTATATTGAAGATGCTGAACTGGTCTCGGTTGAGCGTTTATGGCTTGTTCATTAGGGAGGAATTGATTAGAAGAGGGTCGAGTAGTAACTCTTCTAGGAAATGGTTCTTCTGGAACCATAGCATCTGTGATGGGTTGAATAGGATCTGATTCATTTTCAGAACTATTCGATTGGTTTGAAGTGATTTCCATGTCACTTTCAGTATCTGATTCTACATCACTAGGATCTGGAGTTTGAAAATTATGTAGGGGCCTGGTCGTGACCAGGGATAAAGTTGTGTTAAATATTTGAGGATCCTGAACAGGTAACTGTCCGCTAATAGTTCCTACATATCGGGTAGGAGGAGGAACATTATGATGTTCGATTTGATTGGCCACCTCTTTACCATGTCTTGGTAAAGGGTGTTGAAATATGTCTAATGATTGATTAGCATTTTGATTTTGATTTTGGGGAATGTTCTTTTGAGGATTATTAGGAGCATTTTGTTTAGGTTGGAAGGCTTGCACCTCCATTTCATTATTATCAATCAGATCTTGTATTTTATGTTTCAACCTTTTACAAGCATTGGTAGAGTGTCCAGGTCCTCTATGGAAATCACAGTGTAAGTCGACTCTGTATCCGGGTATGGTTGGATCGGGTTCCCGGATAGCTGGTAATTGAATCAAACCTCTTTTGAGTAATTGAGGTAAAATAGTTGATAATGGTTGATTCAATCTAGTAAATTCTCGAGGAGGTTTATCAGGAGGTTTCAATATAAATTTTTTTGTTGTCTTTGTTGCATTGATATTAGCAACATTTCTACTGTCAGTGACTCCGTCACCTATGACTTGTTTGTTTTTATATTGATTTTTGGATGTTTTCTCATCATCTTTCTTCCTAAGTTGGCCTCTCCTAATGAGGGCATCTTCTACTCTTCGAGCTAAATCTATAGCCTGATCGAAGGTAGTTAAAGTAGTAGTTGATAACTCATAAGATATTTGTTCTTGCAAATTATTGATAAAAATGTCCAACATTTCCCTATAAGGTAGCACAAAGTGCAGTTTTCCTATCAATCGCCTCCATCTAGCTAAGAAATCAGCAAAACATTCATCCTTGTCTTGTTTTAAGTTGTATAAATCTTTAATGGTTACATGCCTCTCGATGTAGGCACTAAATTGATGGACAAAATATTCAGTTGTTTCTTCAAAGTTTCTCAAAGAATGAGTGGGTAATTGATAGTACCACTCTAATGCCATTCCACCTAAACTTTTCGGGAACATTTTTAGTAATAGCAAGTCATCATGTGATATATCATGACATGCTATCCTAAACATGCGAAGATGCTCTATGGGATCTTCGGTTCCTTTATATATAGGTAGGATGGGCATGGGAAAATGCTTAGGGTACGGTTGTGCTACAACTATGGGATCCAAAGGTTGACTACATATCTCTCGATAATTGTACGAGGGATGGTAGGGATCTATCTGGTCCATACGGGAAGCTAACTGCTTCACCATGGCTTCCAGATTACTAGTTTGCCCACCATATTGGTTCGATAGGGCATTAATATGGGATTTGTGAGCATATGATGGAGGGACATGAATATTAGATGCTATATTGCTATTGTGTAAATTGTTGGTAGGAAAGGTGTTATGAAGGAATTTTGAAGTTGTATTATGTTGTATTCCAGATTGTTGAAAATTGGTGTTTGGCTTCATTTTAGGTTTTTGTTTACTTGAAGCATATTGATCAATAGTTTGGCGAAGTAAAGCAGTGAAGGAAGTTTTCTTTTGTGTGGGAATGATTTTAGGCTCAATAACAGGTTCCTTAGGAGGTTGGGTAACCTGTTTTTTTGGCATGTTTTGAATCATAGTGACCATATCTCTATTGGATGGTCCAGCCTTATCACTTTCTTGATCAATAAAAGACAAGGGATTAGTGTGCACATCAAACATATGTTCCATGGCTGCTTGAGTGTCACTAATTTGCCCTTTATCAATACGAACCGCCATATTAAGAGCGCCAATGTTATTATTGAAAAATTTCCAGAAATGATCTAAGTTATCAAAAGCAATAGTTCCATCTAGAGCTACTCTAGGGGATGAGGATCCATCCTCTTTAACATTTTCTTCTTGTTCATTGTCTTCACCTAGGTCATCTTCTGGTTGATCTAGAGTTTCTCCTTCCGGAATTGGATCCTCAGGAAGGACATTTGGGTTTCTAGTTTTATCTTCTAACCAATCTTCTTCTTCTCCTTCAGTTTGTTTACCATTCCTAAGTTTAGGCATTGTGCTTAATTTAGATTTCAGCAAAAATATATATATATATATATATATATATATATATATATATATATGCTATAAGCTTAAGAGGTATATATTAATTATATACCTACTACAATATTTAAAATGAAATGTTTTGGTTTTTGTTATGTTTTTTAGTTTTTCTTGTTTTTGTAATAATATTGTAAAGATAACAAACAACACAATAAATGCAAGAAATAATACTGAAAGTAATGATCTAGTTTTCTATAAATAATTTATAAATGTCATTAATGGGCTCAAGTTCTTCAGGAGTCATGAAGTGTTCTTCAAATTGAAAATTTTCTTTCAAAAATTTAATGAAAAGGGCTATAGTGATATTATCTGTCTCAGATTCTGGTTGATAGAAGTAAAGCTCGTGGCAATACTCTCGATATAACACAGCTCGAGGAACTCTATTCCATCTTTCCCTATCCGTAAGAATGACCTCTTGGTCTTCTACATGACCTAGGAACTGGTGTATAGTGGTTGCGTTCTCGAGGTATTCCTCGAAGGTGAACAATTCTGAAGACACAAGAGCTCTCCTATAAGCTAACCATCTATGGCAGGCTCTCTGAAGTTCATGATAAAAGACGAGTTGATGAGGATCCAAGATTCTATCTAGGACAAGCCTCTTGATTTGTTTAAGTTTTGTTGACCTAGATGAAATGACACTTAGTCTTCTATCAAGTTCGTCCCACAAAAGTTGATTTCTATCCTGCTTCTGGACACACTAAGCACAAAATTGATTTCTATGGCTGCTAATTGGTTTTCAACATTTATAGTAACTGCTAATATTTTCTTAGGAGCTACCATCTAAACATGATATGCAACTTATTAGTTTTAAATGATTTGAAATGCATCTATGTTTTTGGTTTTTTTTTTTTTTTTTTCAAAAGGTTTTAAATGCATTCACGTCGGGTTCACCAAAATGTATCGCTCCAAATTTTTTGCATCCTTACCTTCAGGCTATAGGATCCTTTCCCATAAGGAGGATGGGAAAAGGATGGCGTGGTACCTCGGACTGAGAGGCCTTGCGAAGGTCCCGCCTCTCGGGGGAGGTGTATTATGGTGATTTTTTGACGGATGGTGGGTTCACCAAGAAACACTTGAATGGCAGTTTCCACGCCTAGGTTGGGAATGTGTTTAATGTGTTCAATTTTATCTTTAAACATTCGAGTCCTAGGTTTGGCCAAATGAATCTAAGTTGTACTATTATGAAAATGCAGGCTAAATGAAATACAAAAAATAGATTTTAAACAAAAAATAGAGGGAAAAAGCTAAATTACAGAGCCATACCTGATCCGGATGTCTGATGGAGATTCTAATTTTTGAAGCAGTCCAGATCGTCTAGAATTTTACAGGATCGTCTCCGACCTGCAGGATCGTCTGAGATCTGACGAATTCATCAGAGACCTGCAAACAGAGAAATAGACACAAAATACAAAAAAAAAAAAAACAGCAATGCTAATAGAGGATAAAGATGTAAAATGACAATAAGGATGTTAACAGGTAATCCTGAATAGAAATGTGAGTGAATTGCAATACTTTAATAGCTAATCATGACCTTATTATGCAATTAAGCTATATGGGTGAACTCCAAGATGCAGAATAGCAGAAAATAATAAATAAACTAGCTAGTTACAGAATAAAATAGTAGATGAAAAGAGGAAAATGCAAACTCTAGGCACTGATTGCCCCCAATGATGATTGCAGTCGAAATCGTCTCTGATTTGATAGGATCATCTTCGATATGAACATGATCGTCTACGATGATGTAAGCTTGCTCTGGTTGAAAAATGACAAGGTTCCTGCAAGAAAATTGGATGCAATAAATGTAGATGGTAATACAGATTATTCTAATGCGTGTGAAGGTCGATTTATAGGAAAATTCAGCCAGGGATAGGTTAAGGGGAGGGCCTAAGTTTAAATAGGCTTAGGAGGGAGGTTAGGAGGTTGGAGATCATCCCAATTTGGGAGATCTCCAATGGGGAGGGTCTCTAATGGTGCAGACACGCTTCTACCCGGATTAGAGACATCGTTGGAACAGAGGCTAATTGAGAAAAATCAGTTTTGGGACAAGATCGTCTGGACGTCCTAGTCCAGACGAAATCGTCCGATCTGAGGCGATATCGTCTGATCGGCGACGATATCGTCAAACGGTCAAAAAAAACTCTAAAAATGGCACGGGAAAGGAGGAAACGGGTTAAACAGTGGTTTGGGAGCGGTTTTGGGGGTTGAAATTTGAATTTGAATATTTACTAGAGTAATTGTAATTATTAAGGTTTTACTGCACCAATTTTAGGGTGCTACAGCTACGATTCAGACTGTATACTGTAGGTCTAGTCTGTGGTTCAGACTGAATAGGCCAAGGAGCCCAACTTGAGTGGTTAGAACCACTGCTCTATCTTGGAGTCTGTCCAAGATCTTCCATATGGTCTTGTAGTATGTCCATATGATTAGTTGCCCTCAACATGACGCATTTTAGGTGTCTATAGATAATATTACATTATTTGGTACATGCTAATGTACCCCCATGGTACCTATGATACAATGTAAATATTAGAATAGGATTTAATTTTATAGTTTAGGAGTGTGATTTATATTTCCTTTTATGTGTGTGTCTATGTGTAGGATGTGCAAAAGTCTCATGTAATTACATGTGCAAGTGTGAGGAGTGAGAAAATGTTCATCATGTAATAGAGTGTGCAAGTGTGATATAGTAAAGTATGCATGTAGGAGTGTGCAAGTGTCATAGAGTAAAGTGTGCAAGTAAATATAAAACCAAGAGTCATGTATACAAGTGGCAAGATGAGAAGCCAAATGACATGAGATATTTATCTTATGCATAGAATAGGAAAGGTTTCATCTCCCTAATGTGTGAAGAGAGCAATAAGAAAAGAGTCTAAGAGTCACCTTTCTAAGGTAATATGTTGAAGATAAATTTCCATGTAATGTATCACCAAAGATCACATTCAAGCATTAATAATATTGAATCTTGTATGCATGTTTTGATAAATTCTAGTATAAGTTTTCTTCATGTTATTGCATGCATGATCTTGGATAATTTATTCATATTATTGTTATTTTCATGAAATTTATGTTCCTTTATTTTTTTCATTTAATATATTTATTACTCATATATTTGAGACTACTCAGGATCCTAAATATTTAGGAACTGAGATAATCTAGCTAAAAAACCAATAACATATTTATGGTGGTATCATGTTCAAATGGAGAGGTAAAGAAAAAAGGTATCAAAACTTGGGATAGAATATTTGCTAAATTGAATCCCAAGTTCCTTCCATCAAATTATCAAATTGGTATTTTTAAGAAGTTGCAAAATCTAAAGCAAAAGGAGATGAATGTGAAGGACTATATAGAAAAGTTTCACAAGCTCATCATTTGGGTTGGCTATATAGAAGATAATAAAGAGAATACTTTGAGGTATGTCAATAGACTTTGCATGTCTATTGAAGATGAATTTGGTATGACCAGGTTGAGGTCTATGGAAGAGGCCTATCAATGTACCTTGAAATAAAATTAGAAGTTATCTCAAAGAAAATAGTATAATTCTATAGGAAGAGGACAAGCCAAATAGTAGAAGAGATAAGCAAAAGCAAGAAGGAGAAGATACTACTTCTCTAAGTAATTTCAGCAAAACACTAGAGAAAATAGAGATTTCTTAAGAGGAATAGGTGGTCATGGTATACAAAGAGGTAGAGGATTCCTTACTGTAGGGAAGTCAGTAATTAAGCTTATGAATGTCCAATAGTATAGTAGAGAAATAGTAAAGGATAGAAAGTAAGGAATCATATTGCACAAGTAGTTGAAGAAATTATTGCCTCACTAAAATACACAGAGGAACTAGAATAAGGAGAATCTCTCATGATGAAGAGAGTGTTATTAAAACCAGCCAAAGAGGATCATGAACCTATACAAAGAAGTATTTTTAGAACCATATGAAAATTGGGAGGCAAGTGTTGAAGAGTTATTATGGATAGCAAGAGTATGAATAATTTAGTTTCTATAGAGATGGTAAAAAATATTGGGTTGAAGAGGATTGAACACCCAAATGCATATAAGATCTCATGTTTGTAAAAGGGACATTATATTTTGGTATTTTTCAATGTATGGTGAATTTTTAAATTGGTTCTTACAAACATGAGATACTATGTGATATTATGCCTATGGATGCTTATCATGTGGTTGGGAAGGTCATGGTATTTTTGTAGAAACATAGTGCATAATGGTAGGATGAAAGCCTACACTATTGTGAAAAATAAAAAGAGGTACACATTAATTCCATTTAAGAAAAAGGGAAAAGAAGTGGGTGGTAGTGCTAAAGTGTACTTGATCAAAGGAAAAAAAACTTTTTAAGGGGATGAAGAAGGGGGAAGTATGTTTGGATTGCATTGTTAAACCCACAAAATATGGGATAGTGAACAAGATGGCTAAAATTCCACATGAAGTGAACTATTTTTTGGAGGAATATGTAGAGATTCTTGTAGACACCTAAAACGTGTCATGTTTAGAGGAGCTACTCACATAGGCACATTAATAATATCATAAGACATAACCTTGGACTTTCCAAGCATCAAAAGTGGTTTTCACCACCCATTTGGGGAATTATGAGCCCATCCAAGCTTAGTCACTCAAGACCATATCAGCCATATCTTAGCCGCTTATGCTCAGAGCGGCCAGACTTTAGCCTCTATAGATGACAGCAGCCAAATCTTAGTCACTGCAGATGATAGCGGCTAAGTATATAAAGCATTATACCAACAAACAGGCCAGTGGAAGTGGTAGTCTTCATGAAATAAAGGTGAGCAGGAGTAACTTTGCATTCCCCTTCACAACCAGTTCACATAGAAGACTTGATTCTAAATTTAAAATTCAGTTAGCTAGTCTTTAAACATAAAAAAGACAAAAAGCTTCTCATGCTAACATTCACTATGCATGAAGGATCCAATCTTAGGGTTTTGAGCATAGACTTTAGGGTTTCACATAATTTAAAAGGTGCAAGCCTAAGAGCACCAAGGGACATAGAGGATAGATCAGAGAGAATTAATCAATCCATAGATACAGGAACACATTAGATCATTGAGGAGATATTTTTGAGACTTGGAGAGTTTCCCTTGGAGATCACATTTACGATGAAGCCCTAACAAATTGGAGAGCATATCAACCACCATTACAACATTGGATACAAGCTTTGATCCATAGATTTGGAGTAAAGAGAATGAGATTCACTTTAGAGACCGTTGTCATTGGACAGTGTCTCATAGGCCTAGATTAGGGTTTTAAACATTAGTTTCATTATTTTGTTTAGCATATCATTAGCATAGCATCATTTCATTTATTCACATTCATATAATTAGTTTCATTTGCACTTGATTTAATTTGAGTGTATTCATTGCTAACAACCTCATCCTGGGAGGCAATCTCATACATCTAAGCATGTGTTGTTGTTTCATTGCTTACAGGGCCACAGGTTCATCATATGGAAGCTACAACATACAAGAGTAAGACGATCTCTCTAGCAATAAAACCTAGAGAAGGAGGCATCTGTAAGCCCTCATATATTTCCATGTGTGGAATCGGGAAGCTTGTGAAAGCAAACCACCCCTTGCTATGGGACTTCTTCCTCACTTGTAATTCATTGTATCAAAATGGGTATCCCTAATAGGGACCGACATGTAACCGAGTTTCAATACAAATAAAGAGATCCATCTTTTTTACTTCCATGTTATATGTTTTTTTATGGTCTTTCATTTCATCTTGGGTATAATATTGCAAGTAGAGTAAGGCGGTGCATGCATCCCAGGGCCACTACAGATGGCGATCATGGTGGGAATTCCACTAATTTTTCATTTTTTTTCCTAGAAACTAACTTAGCTTTGTGTGCAGGTGTAGCCGCTCTGAGCTACAGTGGCCAGAAATCAGCCGCTCTGATCTCATTCAGTCACTCCTGCTAATAGTGGCCATAAACAAACCGCTTTGGTCGACATCGGCCAACATAGGAGTGCAGTAAAGACTAGAACCTTGGTTCTCTGAGCTGGATTAGAGGTTGGTATAGCTTTTTTGATATTTCATGGTTTTTTTTCTACCTCTGTTTATTTAAAACAGTGAACTTAAAACACATTTATATTTGGAAAACTAAAAGAATGAAAGAAAAAGAACTTGCATCTTGCACATCTCAGAGTTTCTTTTAGATTTTCCACTAGGCGTTGCTAGGAACAGTGGCTTTTGCTTGTAAATTTTGCCCTAGAATCCAACGTTCCAGATATTGTATGTTGTTTGCTTGCTTTAAGGCCCTGCTAGAGGCCATAGCTACATGGAATAAAGTGTGTCCATACAAATCATGGTAGTTCATTCATTTTTCTAAAAATTGAAACATCTCTTTGCATTTAGGCATATAGGAAAAATTCATTGCTGCTATATGATGCATGTTACTTTACGCAAGCTTAAAATGAACACCACACACATGCACATCATTTAAACATTGGGGAGTTGGATTTCATCACCAACCCTCAATTCAGTATAGTGACATTGGAATTCATCTCCTTCCATTGACTTGCCCCCTAGAGATTCCTAGAAATGGATTGAGAAACTTACTTATAGTGGTACTAAGTTACTTGTGCTCAAACTATCTCCCACTATTGGAACAATCATTGGTTCAGAGTGGAAGATCTAGGCGAACCCCCCACTAGGACTTCAATGGTGTACCCTAGCATATTTTGGGAAAATCATGTTTGGCATAGGTGTACTTGATTATCACTATGGATGAGTCTTCTCATTCTTAATCCATGAACAAAAGCAAGAAATAAAAGGAACAACAAATCATAAAAATACAGCAAATAGTTTAGGACATGCTTAAATTGATAATCAAGATAAATATTTGCTTGATATTGTTTGCGTACATTGAATTGCAACTCAAAATACAAATTCCTAAAAGCAAAAATGGTCAAAATAATAAATAAACATCCTCGGTCTGATGTCGAAGGAGAATTTGAAGCAGCCCATACCCATAGGTGAAGTCATAGTCATATTGGATGACCTACTCATAAGACCGTGAGACGAAGGTACGTGAGCCTAAGGGGTGATAACTCAACCCTTAGAGGTTCTCCTTGAGAAACCCCAAATAGGGAACTACATCATGGAACAAAGTCACATAAACAAAGAGAGGCTTCAAAGCTATCCTCATCAAGGAGATATGAGGAGACCTCAAAGGCCTCCTCTAAACACATAGAAACTTCTCAAAGGCATGAAGAAGCTTCAAAGGCTTCCTCCTCACATAGATATAAAAAAGGTTCTAAAGCTCAATATTCACATAAGTATGATGAGATCGCTACATATACATTCCCATGGAGAGAGCATGTGGCCACAAAGCCTTCTTCATCAAGAGGGCACACAAGAGTTGCAACATCTCAAGCTTCGCAAGAGACATATGGAATAGGTCTGCCTACTAAAGGGCAAGAAACTAGAGAAACATCAAGTCATAGGCATCAAATAGAAGATACCCTTCACACAAGAGGAAGGATTACCATAGAATATGATCTTATTGGAGCGAATGGCACCCCATAGTATCAGCCATGGAAAACAAGACAACTGGATGATTTGGATAAGTTTCATCAGAGGTCAACTTAAAGAACCATAGTTACTGAGAACTCTGCATCTGGAAGTTCACGAACTGTGACTTCCAAGCATACCTCTCAGTCTGGGGGTGCCTTATAATGGCCCTGCGATAAAAATACAAAATCTTATCATGAAAACACTCAAACATACACTGAATAAGTTACATTAGATATCAAGAGCAGATAAACAATAGAAACCTCCTTGAGGAATCAGTGTGTTAGAACCACCAAAACTAGATCAGATAAGCATGATTCATCTATGACAACGCATGTTGATCGCATGTGATGGTTAGAGAATACCTTGTGTAAAGAGCGAGAGCTTGTGGAAGCTCTTGAACATGAAAAACAAAGAGAAAAACTCTTGCACCAACATGAGCAATTTTTAAGAGAGCAAGTTGAGCAGCTAGCTTGCATCAACCATCAAACAAATGGTAATGATCATCAAAGAGATCAATGCACTAACTCATCAAGAGATAGGTGCACTAGACAATAAAGTGACCCGCACAAAAATCACCCTCTAAATTATGAGTGGAATACAACTAGGGGGGAATGGAAGACTTAATAAATTAGGATCAGACATATCCTGGATCCCCTCGTAGGAGGGAATAAAATGGAATAAATCAAGTGGATAGGGGGTTACCTCCATTGCCATCATGATGAAGCCTATAAGAAGAGGAACTCCTTGCCTCAAAGGTATTTCAAGCTTTGGATGAAAATATGAAGTCCTTTGAGAAATAAGAAATGGTTGGGAACCAACCAACATTGAGCAAAATACATAATCAACCATTATGCCCATCAGTTCTTAGCCCTGCATATCCTAAGCACTTTGAGATGCCTAGGTTGGAAGATTTTAAGGGTGAAGAAGATGCACAAGAGCATGTCACCAATTTCATAAATGAATGTTTTCATATTTAACATGATGATGCTCTTATGCTAAGGATATTCATCATGACATTTAGGGTGCTGCCACTCAATGGTTCAACCAATTGCCCAAGCATAGCATAACCAACTTTGAACAACTAGTAAATGATTTTCTAAAGCGTTTCTCATTTGGTGCTAAGAGAAAAGTGAACCTTTTGGACCAGGTCAATTTGAAACACTGTTATGATGAGCCATTAATGTATTATGGGAATAGATGGATAAATATCATGGCAAAACTATCATTCTTCATCCCCATAGAAGATATTTTCTGCATGTTCACCAAAATTTGTTCCAAACACATCTCCCTCTTGCTACAACTACAATAGTACCCCTTATTTGAGGAAGCTTTGGCATAGGCCAAACTCATTGAGGACATAAAATTATATGAGGGAACCATCAAACTCCGAAACAAGGAGTGGAACAAGAATGACAAAAATTGCAAAAATAAATGAAAGCAAACAAACCCTGCCCCAGTTAATCAAGTAGTGTTGGCTTCACCTAAGGATGGGGCTATGCAAAAACCCTATAATTATCAAGCACATCCCCCACCATCCAACTATGATTAAAATAACTATCAGGGGAAAAACAAAGAATGAAAACCCCCTCGCTAATTTACACCATTAACAGAATCAATGCAATCAATCTTCAACCAATTGAGTGAGGCAAGAAATATCAGATTCTCTGACATACCTCTTATATATCCCAACCATACTAAGACAAAATGATATAGGGAAGATCATTTTTTCCCTTATCATAGGATACCAAGGTATAACATTGAGGTTTGTAATGGTTTTAAGCACCAAGTTCAAAACATGATTCAGGTGAGAGAACTCAAAGTGTACAACCCACTAATCCCTAAAAATAGAGATATGGGCATCTACAGAAACTTGCTTCCTCATGAGGCCCCTAGAGAGCAAGGAGCCCAAGTCAATCAGGTCTTATTTGATATACCTACCCACTGATGTGTTGGGATGGTCAAAATTTTCAATATAGCAACCCGGAGTAGACGGTATGGTCAACCACAACCTCCTGTAGCTCCTATGAATGTCCCAACTACACCAAGGTAGAGGTAGGGGTAAAACAACCTTCTAGGTCTACCAACTTGACCTGTGGTAAATATCCAGAGTAGAATTGAGCAAAACTTACAAATTAATTTGGCTAAGCTATCTATCTATGAGCTCATGCAACAGTCCCCAAAGCATAGGGAGACCTTGATGGATATTTTAAGGTTAATTGAGATCCAACCGCAAGATCCAAATGCCTTCACCCATTTTGTGGGACAAGTACAAGAATGCTAGGAACCTTTAATTTGATTCTATGATTATGATATTAAGACAGTACATACTGCCTTACCAGACCCTCTGTTGAATATTATGGCATCAATCAATGATTTATCTTTTAAACGGGTCTTGGTCGCTATAGGTTCATCAATCAACATCATCACAACAACTACCATAGAACACCTAAAAATTCCCAAGTCACATATCGTTATGGGAGCCTACACATTAATATCTTTCAATGATGCTTTATGCAATACTATGGGAACGATAGTCTTACCTATCAAGTTAGGGCATAATACCAGCATTGTGATGTGTCATATCTTGGAAGGGGCCATGCAATACAACATCCTTTTAGGGTAATCTTGGATAAGGGACATGAAGTATATCCCTTCAATATTACACCAATGTGTCAAGTATGTGCATGATAACAAAGTCTATATGGTGTTGGCCTATGATGACCCATTCAAGTATGTCCATCAGGTGGATTTTCCAGGAGAGTTTGTGATCCCTTCTACCCACATGTATGTAGGGCCTTCATCTCCAATTACCCAACTGAAGGACAAAGACAAAGGGTAAAAAAAGACCCATCCACATTAACACCTCAACATGCGCCCAACATGACTAATGCTTCTAAGAAACCATCAATGTCTAAGCCACAATATAATCAAAAGCTAAAGGTGCCCTTAGTCGAGGAAATAAAGCCTAGGGAAGTGCTAACCATAGCCATTGAGAAAGGTCCAAGTCCCATGGACGAATAAGATCTCCAAGAGCAAGTTGAAGATGATGATTACTATCCTGCTTTGATAGTGTCATCCGTGGGGTCATCCACATCATATGCAACCATACACTTGGCAAGCACAGGGATAGGAGAATACCTTGTGTAGAACATAGCATTCACACCTATCATAGAATCTACACAAGACATGGAAAAACCAAAATACTTGAGACCAACAGTGGGAACAGTGGTTCCACTTGGAATCCCTCCCAACCAGACAAAATTCATCTATGTTGGACTATACTGCATCCATAAGTCTATTGAAGAGGAAGAGGATAATGGTGAATTATTCATTGTTAATGTTTGTTACCTCTCTAATCCTGAGTTTGCTCTAAGCTACTTTGAATATTGCCATTGGCATGGTTACGTTCTTGGTATATATGAGCAGGGGCATAGGCGGCCACTTGAGCCACAGTACCAGCTTCCTATTGATAGGTTTGGGGTAGGTTACCACATCAGATGTCAGAATGACTCTTTAGTAGTAAATTTAGATAGATTGAGCTTGAGGTTAGGAGAAGACATCAATTTTATTCCTTATCACCCATTAAGTTCAAGTCTTATGTGCAATAGACAAGTGGCCATAGTGAACATCCCGTCGCTTGAGACATATCAACCAAGACTTACAACTGATGCCATTCCCATAGAATACAATTCATGGTATGATGAGCAAGAAGAAAATAGATATGTGGTAAGTGATGGTGAAGCACAAGAGGGCTTGGCCTATCATGGGCCTCGTTATTTACAAAGCTTTACTTGGTCCATCCACAATAAGAGTGGATACATATTAGATGAAAGTAGCTATGAGTCAGAGGACTAGATAGAAAGAGCCTACTTAGGACCAAGGAATTTTCCCCATGGTATGGGACAAGAAACTAATGCAAATGGCATCTTCATAAGTGATGAGGAGAATGAGGATGAGACAGAGATGGCCTACTTGAGGCCAAGATATGTGCCCCATATCTTAGTACCGCACAATAATACCAATGGATTCTTCATAAGTGATGAAGAATATGAATATGAGATAGAGATGGCCTACCTGAGGCCAAGGCATGAGCCCTTTGTCTTAGGATTGCATACCAATGCAAACAGTTTCTGGATAAGTGATGATGACTTTGACTCTAAAATTGAGATGGTTTATCTTGGGCCTCGCCACTTGTGGTAAGTTGATATGCTAGTAGAGAGAGAGGCAGCACTTCGTGCCATAGACCCTATGGTTTTTTGGGAGACCATTTGACCTAGCTTCCATTCACCAAATGGTCAATCCCTCTCTGCCTATATTTAGAGAGTGGTTAGAGCCCAATGATCCTATTATACGCCCTGCTCATGAGCCAGATCCAAAAATTTGCATTCCTCCAAAGCCTCATCGTGAGTATGGAAGGGAAACCTCTGATATAAGATCACACCCATGTTATCCTGGAGATTTCATTTCATCCATCAACACAATATCCATTGATTTGACCACTCTACTTCATAATCCAGTCGATCCCACAAAACGTTTGTGTATTGATACAGAGGCAATTGATTGGAACCGCATTGATTCACCCATAGAGCCTGAAGATATTTTCCCTAATGAAGAAATGTTACAACTGTTTCATTTTACATCAGGCTATGCATATGACATATTTCATGTTGGTTTGGATCCTGAGTCAGTAGGACCTGTAAATCCCGTCGATGAAATTCACTTGATACCCACACCTCATCAACTGGAGGATGGATCACATATGGTTGTAGAAGCAACTTTTGAAGTGGACATCAATGATGATCCTACTCAACCAAAGAAATTCAAGTTCAGAGAAATTCTATCTCCAGAATAACAAGCCCTCATAATTCCTCTCCTGAAAGAGAGGCCAAATATTTTTGCTTGGACTTACAAAGACATGCCTGGGATAGATCTAAAGTTAGTTGTTCACAACCTTTCACTGGATCCCATGAAGAAACTGGTCAAGCAAAAGTTGAGGAAAATGCATCCCACCATCACTTTGATGGTAAAGAATGAATTGCAAAAACTATTAGATGCAGTTTTCATAGTTTCTATCGACTACCCTGAGTGGGTGTCCAACATGGTGCCCATGGGGAAACCCGATGGGAGAGTTTGAATTTACATAGACTTTAGAGACTTAAATAGGGCAACTCCAAAGGATTCATTCCCATTGCCAAACATAGATGCTCTTGTTGACACCACTGCAGGTCATGAGATGCTTTCCTTAATGGATGGTTTTTTTGAATACAATAAAATCTAGATTAAACCCGAAGACCAGCACAAGTCTAATTTCATTACTCCATGGGGAACATTCTATTACAAAGTGATGCCATTCAGGCTCAAGAATGCTGGTGCCACCTACTAGAGAGCCATGACATACATATTCCATGACTACATGCACAATATCTTAGATGACTACATGGACGACTTACTTGCTAAGTATTTCCTATGACAAGAGCACGTTGAAGTCCTTAGATAAGTCTTTAATCGCTTCATTGAGCATAATGTAAGATTGAATCCTAAGAAGTGCATATTTTGTGTAACTTTTAGCAAGGATTCATCATTTCTAAGAGAGGCATCGAGGTCAATCCGGTAAAAGTGAAGGTTATACTAGAAATGGCCGCCCCTACCAACATTAGGGAATTAAGAAGCCTTCAAGGCAAGATAGCATCCATCAAACGGTTCATTGCACAATTATCAGATAAATGTTGACCCATGAACTGGTTGCTACACAAGGATGTCCCATTTCATTGGGATGAAGAGTGCCAACAAGCATTTTTAGAGATAAAAACATACCTGGCCACGCTGCCAGTGTTGGCTCCACCAAGGCCAGACATTCCATATTTTCTATACATATCATCTAATAATTTTTCTTTGGGTACTATGTTAGCCCAAAATAATGTGCAAAACAAAGAGCAAGTCATATATTACATTAGTCGCACCTTGGTGAGTTATGAGCTAGGATATGCATATGTTGAAAAGTTGTGTTTAGCAGTGGTCTTTGCAACTCAAAAGTTGTGATACTACATGTTGATCCATACAACCTATGTTATATCCAAACAAAATCCTTTGCAATACATGATAAAAAATACATATCATAATACTTGTACTGCAAAGTGGATCATGCTACTGACAAAATTTGATCTAGAGTTCATAAGCTAAAAGTCCATCAAGGGACAAGTCATAGTAGATCAACTAGTAGAGGTGCATGTTCAGGATATCAAGCCTCTCACCATAGAGTTGCTTGATGATGTAGTCTTTGCATTATTAGATCCACCTAAAATTGAAGAACCTAAGAAAGAAAGATACATATCGTTGTTCTTCGATGGTTCAAAATGTGAGTAATGGGGCGGAGCAGGGATAGTCTTTATCACACCACAAGGCATGTCATTGCCCTTATCATTCAAACTAGACTTCCCTTGCACAAACAACAACACATAATATGAGGCTTTGATCTTGGGACTTCAAACAACCGTAGAAATGGGCATGAAAATATTGAACATCTTTGGTGACTCCTTGCTCATAGTAAATCAAGTTAAAGTCCTATTCTAATGCAGGTTCCTACTCCTGAAAGCTTACAAGGAAATTGTTGACACATACCTAGCCTGGCTGGAATGGTATGACATCGAGGCAATCTCTCATATATCAAACATATTTGTAGACACCATGGCTTCTCTAGGATCCTTAATCCCTCAGAACCTATCCACTGATTTTACAACCGTTCATGTGAAAGTGCTCTCGCACTCAATAATACAATGTGAGTCTTTGGACAACAAAGCATCAGTCAACATGATCAACATCGAACCTAATCAGGATTGGTCTGTCATAGCTAAATACTTCTTGCAAATAGCACCTTGGGCATCTTTGGTTTATCAAGGACCTACAGAGTGTGGCACGACCATTAACCATAGATTTTTTTCTCAATCTATGTTCGCACACACTAGATCACAGGAGTAACATGTTGTTTTATCAATAGAAGATGTGGCTTATCAATATTGGCTTTCTAATTGTGAGATTTCTTGAATCTAGGAATGCTACCGCAAGACTTGTCACATGGTGAAAGACGAACATTTAAACAAAATGTGACTACATACATTTTGCTAGGATAAGTCCTCTATACATTTTGCTAGGATAAGTCCTCTATAGGTGAGGTTATGATGGAGTACTCCTTCATTGTCTTGAGCCCCAAGAAGCATCCTGGGAAATTTCGTAAGCTCACAATGGTACGTGTGGTGGCCACTTTAGTGGCATGGCTATTGTTAAGCGTATCGTAATAATGGGTTATTATTGTCCCACTATGGAAAAATATTGTTGTGAGTATGTCAAGAAATACATTAAGTGCTAGCATCATGCAAATCTCACTCATTTGCCATCACAAGCCTTGCAACCCATCCAAGAAGCATGGTCATTCTCATAGTGGGGACTAGACTTGGTGGGGAATATCTCACCCCCATCCTCAGGCCAACACACGTTCATCATAATTACCACTGAGTATTTTACTAAATGGTTCAAATTGATCCCTTTAACATCGACAACTGGACCAAGTATTGTGGAGTTTATACTCCATAATATCATAAGTAATTTTGGGTTCCATTCGAAGATAATATCAGATAATGGGCCATCTTTCAAGAACAAAAATGTGCATGCTTTAATGAACAAATACCAAATTCAACATAGTTTTTCAATACCTTATTATCCACAAGCAAATGGGCAAGCAGAATCCTCAAATAAAACAATCGTCTCCATCTTGAGGAATATGGTAAAAGAAAATCATAAGGACTAGCACTTGCAATTACCTCTTGCACTGTGGGCATATAGGACTAGGGTGCGAACGCCCACTGGGGCAACACCATTTTCACTTGTATATGGCACTAAGTCCATCATGCCCTTAGAGTTGGAGATTCCAACCTTGCGAGTAGCCATGAAGGACTTCATATATGATGACACCGCACAGTAAGGCCGCCTCGATCAACTAATGCTTCTTGATGAACATCGAGTCAATGCCTTGGAGCGTCTCCGTGTTTATCATAATCGCCTTGCACGAGCTTACAACAGTAAAGTCCACTTGAGTGAATTCAAATTTGGGGATCTTGTTCTCAAATAAAACCAACATAACTCAAATCTACCACTGCACCTATGAGACAAATTTACAGTAAACTAGATAGGCCCCTACATGATTTCAGAAAGGGTTGGGTCTGGAGCATATCGCCTTACATCGTTGGATGGTGTTGAAGATCCTGAACCTCTCAACATCATTCACTTAAAGGCATTTTATACATAAAATCAAAAATAAAAAAACATTCAAATATGTCAAAAATCAAAAAACATTCAAATATTTCATAAAATAAAATAAAAAACATTCAAATATGTCAAAAATAGAAATACAAAAGCAATAAAAAATGCTCCAAGAGTATCTTCACACCGCTTGGTCACCTTCATCACAAAAAAAAGCTCCAAAGGCATCTTAAATCCCTTTGGTCAAAAGCAATAAAAAAATGCTCCAAGGGTATCTTCACGTCGCTTGGTCACCTTCATCACAAAAAAAAGCTCCAAAGGCATCTTAAAGCCCTTTGGTCAAAAGCAATAAAAAATTCTCCAAGGGTATCTTCACGCCGCTCGGTCACCTTCATCACAAAAAAGACTCCAAAGGCATCTTAAAGCCCTTTGGTCAAAAGCAATCAAAAAATGCTCCAAGGGTATCTTCACGCCGCTTGGTCACCTTCATCACAAAAAGCTCCAAAGGCATATTAAAGCCCTTTGGTCAAAAGCAATAAAAAATGCTCCAAGGGTATCTTCACATCGCTTGGTCACCTTCATCACAAAAAAGCTCCAAAGGCATCTTAAAGCCCTTTGGTCAAAAGCAATCAAAAATGCTCCAAGGGTTTCTTCACACCGCTTGGTCACCTTCATCACAAAAAGCTCCAAAGGCATCTTAAAACCCTTTGGTCAAATTAATCAAAAAGCTCCAAAGGCATCTTAAATTCGTTTGGTCAAATAACAAAATAAAAATAAAAATCAAAAATACAAAAATATTTGCATTTCACACTTGCATTCACATGAGTTGCATTACATCCATTGCATTCACATATGTTATGATCACATTCTAGCAAAAGATACCACAGTTTGTATCACAGCCCAAAAGCTCAAATCCACCTCCATCCATGCACTCATGTATAATTGTGTTTGTCAACACAACCATTTCATGTTGCTATACAAAATAGGCTAATATTATCCTATTATTCGAACACGTCTAGTGGTCTTATCAACTTTTGTAGAAAGTCACCTTGATTAGTAGAAGGTAAAGTCTAGCTATGATAATACCTTGGATATTCAGGATCCCGTCACTAATTGAAACACTAAAATCCTAACTGGTACAAGGAAAATATGAAAGTTACGAAGCGGTCTAGGTTACCTTAAGTGAAAAGGATCTTTCTTGCTTATCCCCCTGTGCGACCGGTTTAAAGATGCTGAGAATTGGCAAAAGGAAAAGCTTCACCCTATCCAAATCCCTTGCTTAAATAAACATAAGAAAAAACTCGAAACAAAGTACAAATTCAAAAATCCAAGCATACATTCCAAATTTCAAATCAATGATCCAATACACAAATCAGATATTCCAAGAAACCTCACTCAAAGAAAAAATCAATCAAAAATAAACAGTGATTTTCATCACTACATATGAGCAAATATCCAAAGCCAAAAGGAAGAAAAGAAGGGAATTAAGCTTGAATCCTTGGAATTCTCAGCATTGTATAAAATCGAAAGGATAAATCCTTACGCATGATGATATTTCTACCACAATTGCTTCATGAATTTGTGTAGACCAATGTTTGAATGTGGATGAGCTGGCCTAGGTAACCCAATATCGCCTAGTGGTATAGTCCAACTAAGTCCAAATTAGGATGAGAGGAACACTTGAGAATCCCTGATCTTAGCAATGGGCTGAAATAATCCTTCCTGACATCAGAGGAAATGCTTGAGTTCTATCTCAAAATATACAATCACTTACACAAACAGATATCATGAATATCTAGGTCCATGGTAAAAGCCTTACTTTTCAAAAATCTAGAATGGTCAGTAGACAGCTGTTGATAGGATAACTAGAGTAGTTGAATTTTAGGAACAACTAAAAATAATTCCTACATAAGCAACAAATCATATCACCAATCACATCAACAACTTTCTTCATAAGCTTCTATAAATTAGGGGTTATTAATAAAATATATGAGATATCAATTATATGTTAGAAATGATATTTAGATGACCACTGATTATTTTATATTTCTTAAATTACAAAAGCTTATCCAGAAAATACATTCATCCCACACCATTACATTGCACACATGGATAGAGTAAATGATCAATTCTCATGATTAGAATGATTATTAAAACAAAATCCATGGTTGTTATACTTTTTGTGGTATCACCCATTAGATTGTCAAAATCATAGCATATGCATTCTTTGTATTTTGAGTAATTAAAACATACAATTTCATTCACATTAGATTACACACTGCATACATCATACACATAACCCATTACATATTACATTCACCACATGCATAGCACATTGCACATTACATTTATCATATCATAACATAAGTTAAGTGCGCATACTGAAATCAAAATCAGATATGCATTTAACATACCAACATTGCATCCACAAAAACACAAGTCATTAATCATCCATAATCACATTATAAAACACATAAGCAATATCCATTCACATACAATCATAAATCCATCATCAAATCATTGCATAATACATCATATCATATCAGAATAGGTAGATCATATCACATCTACATCAGCATCTATTCCAATATCCACATCACCACCAATATCATCTATCATCTATCATCTATCATATATGTCAAATCATTATAATACCATCATCACATCTCATCATAAAATAAATAAAACAAAAACATGAGCAATAAATGATACACATAATGAGTCATACACATAAATATATCATATAAATGTGTGTGTCAAATAGATGGGTATACAAAATTTCCCATAGGACTACAGTCATATAGGTCAAGCCAACCTTTAAAATGATAAACTAAGAGCATCATCAATCAAATACAGGGACTGAACCTCTTGCACCATCTCTCCTAGTACCACCTCCCCCTGTAGTAGTGTCACATTTTGAATGGTGTGAGCATGTCAGTCTCTCTATCCGAGTCTTGGTCCTTTGGCTAGAACGGGTGGAAGACTGCCCTGATGTGGAGCACCCGTTGACCTATGAACTACCTGCACCTGGTGCCTCCCTGGGGATAAGCCCATACCTCTTGAGCTACATCTGGAGGGTGGTAATATGACCAACATACCTATGGATCATCATCTCATACTCCTCTAATTGTGACCTTAGGTGTAGAACCTCTACCTCTGAATCTGTACCTATAACACCCTATGGAGTAGAAGGAGGTACAACAAACTACATCCTAGAAGCACTACCCCCGATAGTAGCCTGTAAAGCCTAGATTTATAGTGTGATCTACTCTATGGTGGCATCCCACTATGCAATAGTGGCATCTCACTGCTCTACCTTGATCTTGGTCAATTAGAGCTTGACCTTGACCTCATGCAACTGTGCTCTTAGAGGAGAATCTCTCTCCTCAAGTTCTAGCTCCTCCTCATCCTCTATAGGAGCCTCCTGCTCCTTAGTTGTCACCTGCTCTGCTAGCTGACCCCATACCTCAGTCTTAGCTCAAACTCTGCACCTTGCTAGATTTGTATCATCACCTCTACCATCATCCTCGTGATCCAAGCTACCATCACCATGCCACATTCAATCTCCCCCACCGCTGAGTGTATGCCTCTGTAACACCCCCAGCGACTCCTGGGTCAACTATTGGGGCATCCTCCTTGACTGACAACTCTTTGATCCATGTAAGGTGGAGATCTCCCTCTACTATGATGTGCCTGTATACAAATGGAACCAAAGGCACATCCTGCTGCAACCCATACTGACAAATAACTTGGGAGTAGAAGAAATACCCTTGGATTCCAACCTTGCGGCTGATGAGCCATCACTCACATTGTGTCCTCACTATGAAACTATCAAGATCATCACAATTTGGGCACTCATAATATGGTCGCCACATGACATCTTCAGCCTTTAGCCCAGTAAAAGTAGCAGTGTAGTGAGGAAGCTCCCCTACATGAGGGTGTCTCTTGCATAGCTCGTGCTCTCAATCCAATCTAGCAGCATAGCACTGCATCTGCTCCTCCATAGCTATAATATTGGTAGGAAGCCCTCTGGGATGATCTACCTTGATGTGCTCCCATCCCCAGACCTATAGAAGTAAGCTACAAGCAATGTCGATGCGACCTCACTGACGAATTTGGTGAAACTCATCATAGAATTGAGCCAACAAATATCTACCCCATGCATAGATGATAGGCTCCACACTATCCAACAAGTCCTGAACCATCACCAAGAGGTTCCACGGGAACCTCAAACCTGAGCAATTTAGATTCAAGATATTATTGATGATTATCATCAACATTGCATGCCTCGCAGAGAAGACTTTCACCTCATACCACTGCAATATGGACACTCCCCCAAATTTGGTGTCCTTGATAGCCTGAGCAGAGCGCCCTACAAACACCTGAGTGAAAATAGCAACCTGATCATTAGTGGTCGAAGATACAATGATCACTTCATCAAAGGGAATCCGAAATATCCTATACACATCTTGTAGCGTGATGGACATATCATCGGTAGGAAAGTGGAAGGTATTGGTCCGAGGGTCCCATCGATGGACCAAAGTTGTAAGGTAGGTATGATATGCCATAATGGTGGGTATTCTGGTGACATACTAAAGCCCACAATATTTGAGCCAAGCCCAATCATCGACATCCAGGAGGGGCAGAAGTGTATTCATGAGCTTCGAGTCCCGAGCTCGAGCAGTAAGGATCTAATAGAAAAAGAAAATGAATCATAACTACAATGCATCTAAGGCATAATTCACAATAAAATGGTGCAAAATATGATGGGCTACCCTAATTCTAAGAAAAGGGACAAAATTGCACCTAATCAAATAAGTCAAAAACTCAAAAACAATCAATAAGTCAACCCAAAAAATGCACCAAAAATAAAAAATTTCACTAAGTGTTCTTGGCCTCTATCGCCTACAATGACCAAAAATCAGTCATTGGATCTAACAATGGCCAATCCCCAATGGTCAATTTTTTGACCATTGAGATTCAAATCGACCACTGCCAATGATAGCGGCCAAGTTGTAGGTCTTCCTGGCCACTCTGATCAATAGCGACCAATGGGTAGCGAGGCAAACGCATCGACCCTAGGCCAAAAAATACCAAAAAATGTAACAAAAGCAAAAAAACAAAATTGGGACAAGCCCACCACATAAAAACCTAAACTAAGTCTAGCTACGGGTTTTTATTTGTTGCCAGCAAGCTTAATTGGGTTCAATTACCGATTACTTAATGTGGTTCAATTTTATCCAAAATAAAAATAAACAAGCAGGGTTAATGTTTGAGGGAGTACTCGAGAATCTTCGGTTCCTCCATCCAAAGACGCTTTGCCCCACATAGCCATACTCTTCCAAATTGTAGAAACACACCAAGTTGTAGAAGTCACTTTCACCTTAGAGCTCAAGAAAGTAGAATCGACAACTGGCAAAGTGAAAAGACAAAATCCTAGGGTATATTTTATATTACCTTAGCCACTTTTGACGTTAGTGGCCTGAATATTATGGTCGCCTATGATGGGAGCGGCCACAGCCAGGCACTTGGTGGCCATTGGACCTGACAACGACCGAGATCCTAAGCAAAAATAAGTTGTTTCCCTCTGAGAAGCAACCAAAAACATCAAATAAGAATATTTTGGTGGTTCATAATCACCATAATGATAAAAATAACAAAAAAATTGCATAAAAACAAATTCTCAAGAAGACCTCGTATTCAGTTACCTACTCTATCAACTTGGCGATTGCAATGACTCGCACTCCATGCAACTCAATAATATGAGTAAGTTACCATAAGGGCTACTTGGTGAAAAAACACTCATTTTGGAACCATAATGCATCATTTCAAACCCAAAGAAGACCAAAATGGTTGGACTACTCCACGGGTGCGATAAAATCATCTTCATTCTCTTATGAGATCAAAAACATTGAGCCAAAGTGATACAATATAAGCATAAATAGAATCACTCATCCTAACTCCCCAATAAGGCTCTTGATAGTTGGATCACTCCTCAGGATAAGGGATGGATGATTGTCATAAATAATTGGAGTCACACTTGGATGGGGGTTCACCCATTGAAAGAACAAATTTTAGAAAGAAACCAAGTTAGTCATACTGGTCAAGTGACTTGTCACTTTATTCTCACCTTTTTCTCACCAATTCACTATGTGAGGAGGTAGTTCAAATATTCAAAATAATCATAGTCAAAATCAACAACAAATCACTCGATCATATCAAAATTGTATTCATCCTATGAATCATTGCATACAACAATCACATAATTTCCCTTGTTTACTGGGAACGTAAGCAGACATGACATCTCCAATTTGTAGCTATCCTTTCGGTTAGATCTGATTGTAGCAGTTGAAGCTACCCGATTGATTTTGAGGAATGAGTGCAATTTGAATGTGCATAAGCCACTTGGTTAAGTTAAGTCCTCTGAACATTGAGGCAATGATTCAAAGGATGTGCATTGTCTTGCATTATTGGGCCATCAGGCATTGGTCATACCATTGACCATCATACACCTTATAAGCAGATCAACCTATGTTTTTACTTGGCATTGTGTTTTCCACACAAGCGCATCACAAAAAGGGGTATCTGTAGACACCTAAAATGTGTCATGTTTAGGGGAGATACTCACATAGACACATTCATAAAATCCTAAGACATAACCTTAGACTTTCCAAGCATCAAAAGTGGTTTTCACCACCCATTTGGGGTATTCTGAGCCCATCCAAGCTTAGCCGCTCAAGACAAGAGCAGCAAAATCTTAGCTTCTCAAGCTCAGAGTGGCCAGAATTTAGCCACTACAGACGACAGTGGCCAAATATTAGTCACTACAGATGATAGTGGCTAATCCATAAAAAGAATTTTATCGACAAACAAGCCTAATTAGAGGTAGAAGTGGCAGTCTAAACTCAATAAAGCGAGAGTAACTTTGCATTCCCCTTCACAACCAGTTCACATAGAAGACTTGAGTCTAAATTTAGAATTCAGTTAACTAGCCTTTAAACATAGAAAATACAAAAAGTTTATCATGCTAACATTCACTACGCATGAGGGATCCAATACTAGTGTTTTGAGCATAGAATTTAGGGTTTCACACACTTTAAAAGGTGTAAGCCTAAGAGCACCAAGGGACATAGAGGACAGATCAGAGAGAATCAATCAATCCAGAGATACAAGAACACATTAGATCATTGAGGAGAGCTTTTCGAGACTTGGAGAGTTTCCCTTGGAGATCACATTTACATCAAAGCCCTAACAAATTGGAGAGCATAGAAACCACCATTCCAACATCGGATACAAGCTTTGATCCATAGCTTTAGATCAAAGAGAATGAGATTCACTTCAGCGGCTGTTGTCATTGGACAGTGGCCCACAGGCCTAGCTTAGGGTTTTAAACATTAGTTTTATTATTCTATTTAGCATATCATTAGCATAGCATCATTTAATTTATTCACATTCATAGCATTAGTTTCATTTGCAATTGCTTTCATTTGAGTATATTCATTGCTAACAACGTCATCCATGGAGGCAATCTCAGACATCAAAGTGTGTGTAGTTGTTTCATTGCTTACAAGGCCACAGGTTCATCGAACGGAAGCTATAGCATACGAGAGCAAGAGGATCCCTCTAGCAATCAAACCTAGAGAATGAGGCATCTGTAATCCCTCATACATTTCCATGTGTGAAACTAGGAAGCTTGTGAAAGCGCACCACCCCTTGCTAGGGTACTTCTTCCTCACTTGTAATTCATTGTATCAAAATGGGTATCCCTAAGAGGGACCGAGTTTCAATACAAATAAAGAGATCCATCTTTGTTACTTCCATGTTATATGCTTTTTCATGGTCTTTCAAAGGGGGTGTGTGCGTCCCGGGGTCGCTACAATTCTATAAAAGGAGTTTTCAGATGGGTTTCCACATATGAGGAGTATTAGTCATCACATAGATTTTATTCCTATATCAACCTTACCAAATATAGCTTATAGAATGACACCTATGGAGAATGAGGAAATGAAGAGACAATTCCAAGAGTTATTGGACAAGGGGCTAATTAGAGAGATCCTAAATCCATGTGTAGTACCAATAATATGAGCATACAAGAAGGGTGGACCATGGCATATGTGCATGTATTCTCAATCCATTGATAATATAACAATAAAGTACAAGTTTTCATTTCAATGTATGTATGATTTGATGGATTGTTTCAGTGGATTTTAGTACATCATGAAGATAGATTTTAAGAGTGGCTATCATAAAATCTAAATTAGAGATGGGGATTAGTAGAAGACTATATTCAGGATAAAGGATGGATTGTATGAGTGGTTGGTCATACCATTTGGATTGACCAATGCATCAAGTACTTTCATGCAATTGGTGAATAATATATTGAAATCATTTCTTGATAACTTTATTGTTGTTTATTTGGATGATATTCAGTATTTACCAAATGTAAAAAATATCATTTGGTCCATATGAGATTTATTGTAGAGGTGGAAAGAAGAATAGTTGTTGGTCAAACTTGAAGAAATGTAGCTTTATAAAGAAAGAGTTAGTGTATTTGGGCCTTGTTATTTCACAATAATGCTTGTGGACGGATCCCTAAAAGATTGAAGCTATTGTGGATTGGTCATCAACAACAAGTATGTTTGAGGCGAGAAGTTTTCATGGTTTGGAAATTTTTTACTAGAAGTTTATAAAAAAATTTAGTGACTTACGCACCAATCATAAAATCAATGAAGGACGGTAGGCCTGAGTTCAAAAGTACAATTGTAATTGAAAAGAGTTTTCAAATATTGAAGGAGAAGGTAATAAAATAACCGAATCTAACTTTTCTAGATTTCAACAAGGTTTTCCAAGTGGATTGTGATGTGATCAGGATAGCCATAGATGGATTTTTGGGCCAAGAGGGTAAGCTCATTGCTTATTTTAGTGAGAAGTCAAGTGAAGCAAAGAGGAAATATTTGTTCTATGACAAAGATTTTTATTCCATTGTTTAAGCCCTTAAGAAGAGACATTATTTGCTACCAAAGGGATTTGTTTTATTCATAAATCACCATAATTTGTAATTCATTAAAAACCAAGGTAATTTAAACCAAAGGTATATGAGGTGGATAGAATTTCTTCAAGGTTATTCATTTGTTTTAAACCATTGCAGTTATAGCACAAAGTGGGTAGCCGATGCATTGAATAGATGTTTATTGTTGCATGAGATGAGAGTATAGGTTATTGGTTTTGATTTTATGAGATATCTATATGTAGATGATGTGGACTTTAAGGAGTATTGGTAATATTGTAACAACACAATCAAAAAGGACTCCATGGTTAGACTATTTTATGCAAAAAGGATTAATTTTCAAGGGGCAAGAATTATGCATGTTGCATGGTTCTATGAGGAAAATTTTTATAAGATAAAAGCTTAGTGGAGGTCTAGCCAGACATTTTAGAATGGATAAAACATTGGGGTAGCTTTGTGAGAGTTACTATTGGGTAATAATTGGTATGGATGTGAAAAAAATGTATAAATGTGTAAAGTTTGCAATGTGCCAAAGGAAGGAGTCATAACACTAGTTTGTATTAGGCATTGCCTATACAAGAAAGGCCTTGGAAATATGTGAGCATAGACTTCATTCTTGAGTTACCAAGAAAAAAAAAAGGTAATGACTCTATTTTTGTTGTTGTTGATATATTTTTAAAGATGACATATTTCATACCTTGTAAGAAGACATATGATGCTACTCATATTGCTACATTGTTCTACAAAGAAGTGGTGATATTGCATAAGTTTAAAAAAGTATTATTTTAGATAAAGAAACCATATTTGTGGGGTCATTTTGGGTAGACTCTATGAAATAAATTGAATACTAAATTTATTTTTGGTTCATCCTATCGTCCTCAAACCGATGGTCAACTAGAGGTTTTCAATACAAGCATTGAAAATTTGTTGAGATGCTTGGATAGAAAAGAACTAAATCTATGGAATACTACCTTAGCACAAGCTCAATTTAAATTAACAACTCAATCAATAGAAGCACACGTAAGAGATATTTCCAAATTATGTATGAATTTAGTCCTAGAGGAGTGGATGAGTTGAGAAATATTATTTATTTAGGAAGAAAAAGTGTTATAGCAAAATATTTTGTCAAGTATATGCATGAGTTGCATAAGAAAGTGAAGGCTATAATTTGGAAAAGAGTACTATGAGGTATAAACAACATGTTGGTCTCAAGAGGAAAGAACACAAATTTTAGGTTGGAGACATGGTTTTAGATCACTTGAGTAAAGAAAGGTTCCCATATAGAATTTATAACAAGCTAATGTGGAAAAATATTAGACCTTGTAAGGTCTTGTAGAAATTTGCATTTGATGCTTATGAGATTGAACTCCCAAAAGAAGTGGATATATCACCAATTTTAATGTAGTTTATTTGTATTTTTATCATGAGGGACCAACAAGTTTAAAAGAAGATATATTTTAATATTTTTGTATGGAAGAATGTGTACTGTAGTTTCCAAAAAACCAATGGTATGAGGTAGAAGTGATTATAGATTCTACAATGGTTACGAAGGCAAAAACTAGAGAGTATCATGAGTATTTTTTAATATGGAAGAATCGGGTAGTGGAAGAAGCCAAATGGGTGAGTGCATTTGAAGTTGCCAAGCATAGGATCTTGGTTGAGGAGTTTGTAAAATGTTCATGTGTCGAAGTTCATGAAGCATTTATCTTAAGTAGCATGTATGATGTAGGAGAATTAGGGTAAAAGAATAATAGTAATAATAAAAAAAATTGAATCTCTTTATAGCTACCAAAAGAGGAAGAAAGAGTAATTATATAATGAATTTTTTAATTTTTGCTACAATTTCCAAATTACCAACTAGAGAAGCTATCTAATAAAAGTTTTGATATTTTCTGAAATTTCTAGAATATCGGCAAGAGTATCTATCTAATTATTTTTTTATTTTTTCTGCACTTTCTAGATTATCGACAAGAGAAGCTATCTAATGAAGGTTTTGAATTTTACTACAATTTTTAGATTGCTAGCAAGAGTAGCTATCTTTTGAGTTTTGTTGCAATTTCATGATTACATGTAAGAGAAGCTATCTAGTTAAGTTTTTAGTTTTGCAATAATTTTTAGTATACTGGCAAGGGAATATTTTTTGTGATTGTACTTTTTATTGCTAAAACTTTTTATTGTTGGTTTTAATTTTAGATGTTGAACAATTGCTAAATAATTAAAAAAGTTGAATACAAGTAAATTGTTGTTGTTCATTTTTTGTTTATGTGAATTTGTTGTGAGATTTTCAAGATGTTAGAATAGGTTATCTTTCATTATACTCCCTCATCTAGAATACAACAATTGTGGACTTGTATGGTTATAGAATTACATTTTAATCTATAGCTTTGAAGCATTTGTTATTATGACATTTCAACATTATAATCATTTCAATGTTTAAGTATTATTTTGAAGAGATGGTTGTAGATATTTGTAAGGAATTAAGGAGTCCTTGATTATATATACATATATTAGTTGTACAAGTGCAACATGGTCATAACAATTGGCTAAATCCATAAGTTGGTAGTGAGTTCCAAAGGATGCCATATGAATGCATTATAAATTTATTTTTTCTTGATACAACTTAGAGATATTTTCTTTCATTATGTTATTTTGCTTTTGTGTTTGTGTGTACTTGTTTTTATCATAGGTAGATCACCATAAAATACTATACATCTAAACAATCGTAATAAATGAAGAAATTAGGTAAAGAATTTTAATGTTGATTGTTGATAAGATGACTACCTATATTTTAAGCAACCAAGGGATAATTAGTGGCCATCTAAGACCAAATCATCTTTAGCAAAAAATAAGGTAAAATAGAAGGCTAGCGGTAAATAGTACAACCACCACAAGACCTCCACTCATAATGATGTAGAGTGTTAGGTATACCAAAAAATGTTAGTGGTACATTCAGAGGAAAAAAGGTATTCATCCTCATTAGACAAATAATAATATTTAAACATCACATGTTTGACCACTATATATCAATAGGTAAGCAATGATTCAACATCATATCTCTCTAAATAATGAGAGTATCTATTCCACAACCATTGTTGGGTAAAGTGTAAGTCTTTCCATATCATCATTGGTATTAGGAGTCAAAAAATATCATTTCATAGGACAAAGTCAAACATTTTGGCTTTTAGACTATGATGTAGCTTACTCTCTATATTGGCTTCATTTAAGTAAAATTACATATATTTAGTGCTAATATACCCATAAGCATGGGATCAAGTAGATTTATGGCATAGTTACTTGTGATGTGGTGTAATTGGATATTTATGATGTCTTGTTTGGAAGACCTTATCTCTTTGATTGGCAAGTAACCTACCAAATATATTCATGATAGTGGTTAATGTTTTCACAAGATGACGTACAAAATTTTTGAGTGCCTTCATTAGAAAAAGGTAACTCTATTTTTTGCTAAGCAATGCAAAAAACTAATTTCACATACCCAAATTTTTATGTTACTTATGTTTATCTTGATAATAATAACACTAATAATTTTATCCTTGATATTTCAACTATAGACTGCTCTACTTAGTCTCAACAAATGGATGCTTTACTTTATCTACATTGTGATAATTTATAGGATCCAAGGGAGTCCAACAACACTCCATAGTTAAGCATCAAATTTATCTAATTTTGCATTGATATTTCCCCAAGATCCCTATATAGCATCAATTAGTCTAGGATAACAATAAAATATTATGTTGAGTATAAGAGTTAAATGATTAAGGGAATATTACGCCTAACCTATTGTTATGTGATAGTCCCATTATACTCACGTCAGTGAAGGATAAAATTGAAACCTATATATCAATTATAGGTTACTCAATAAAATCACTATAAATAATAGGGTATCCATTATCATTAATTGATAACTCGTTAGATTAGATATAAGGGACCTAATACTCAATCTAGACACCTAATTTTGAGCACATCATTAGTCTTCATATTTTTCAATCTCTTCATAAATCAACTAATCAATCATCCTTGTGCCTAAATTTGGAGCATTTTTTTCTATAGGAGAAAAATAATTGAGAAATGAGAAAAAGTGTTGTCAGTGCTTTTGCATCCCAAGCCCATTCCAAATAGTGATTTTTCCAAGTTTGATATTTTGACCTTTATCATCCAAAATTGGTCTCCAATGATCATTTTGGAAAAAGAACCATGGTAGAAGCACCACTATTATTTTTTCTTGCTAGAAATTTTGACTATCATGCAATATAACCAAGAAGGTTGATTTTTGGTACCTTTTAAGTTGTCTACCATTAGTGGATCCAATGGCCAAAATCTGATTTGTGACCCAAAAAAAATCCAAGTATAATATTTTTCATTTTTAATCTTCCTCCATTAATGGCATCTTGATATTATTTCAAATTCATACCATATCCAATCCTATCAGCTTTAATGCAATCCTTCCTCCAAGGGGCAATGAATTCCTATAAAACTTGCACTTGGTCTAACAAATTCATACCATATTTTATTACAAGAAAATTCTACCAAATACATCTAAATTCATAAGAATTCATCTTCATGCATGGAAATGTTATGCCAAAAATCTTATCACAATTATGTGAAGGCATCCTTCAAGCATCAAATATACAATCTCTCTTTCAAGTATTCAAGCTCTCTTTCTTGAAAAAAATCAAAGCATTCATGTATCCAAGCATTCAATCCCAAGCTCTCAAGTGTCTACAAGCAAACAAGCAAGCTTCAATCAAGCTTCCACAAACAAGGGAAAATAGCCTTAGAATCTTGGGTTTTGCTCATTCTACTTGCTTTTGAAACTTTCTTTACTTTGTAGCTCCAGGATTTAATCTTGTATATTAGCTAGCTTTGCATATAATTTGACATCTTATTTTATCATTGTTATTATTTATTAAGTAAGAAATTTTTTTTTTTATCATTTAGTAGAGTCACTATACACCTAAGTCAAAGGTCTTCATCATAGAAATCATAAAAGTCACTCAATCTTGCATATAATATTATTTTATTGTTGTTTAAAGTGAAAGCACTACTAGATTTCAGGTCCAATAGAATTGTCTCTCTAGTTTTTACATAGATATAGATAGCAAAAGTGTTGTCTATCAAGAAAAAGCATCAATAGTGTTATCATTGACCCTATGGAATTTTTTCCATTATTCACTAAATACATGCATTTATCATTTTATTATTTTTCGATCCTCATATAAATAGGTTTCTAATACTAGCTAAGGGAGACTAATATTTTCTCTAGTTGACATAGGCACCTTTGCTATTAATCCTTTTTTTGTCTATTTTTAGAAGGAAAAAATATCATTAGGACATGAAAGTATTGATAGCGTTTTTGTAGGATTGATAGTGCTTTTGCCTCTATGGAAGAAATAGGTTTTTTTGCTTCATAGTCCTTTTCCTTGCAACATTTAGATATTTAAATTTATCTTTTGTGTGTTAAATCAGTTCCTATTTTTTAATTTCCTTGATAAAATAGACAAAAGGAAATAAGGAACTAGTTTAGTATTTTATTCACTTAGGGGACTAACTAAATATTTAATATTTTTATAATTTCATTAAAATTACAAGTAGCCACATCTAGGACTTGTTTATTGCATTTTTCTTATACCCTTGCCTCTTTAAAAAAAATGATAAAAAGTGACATTTACTTTATGGTTAAAATACAAAGGCATTTTAGTTTTAGGCCTTATTGTTGCATTAGGGCTAGACTAGATTTAAGCTTAGTCAAAGAAGTGTATTAGTAAAAATGTAGGTGTTCTTTAATCAATCCATAAAACACTACAATCTAAGCTAAAAAACTACCCCTATCCTTGAAGTGATAAGGATAATGGAAAGCATCACAAAGAGGTCCTTCATGACAACTTCCCAGTTTCTCCTTATCAAAATTTTATGACCTTGACATGAACACTATTATGTGTCCTCAGATCTCATTTAACCAATATAAAGCTTAATAAGTGTAAAATTGATCAAAATTTAATCAATATCACTTAATATTGTTTGTTTATATTAGATTGCATTAAATCTAGATAATAATAATATAACCAATTGCTAGTCCTACTAATGGCCTTCATAATACTTTGAATAACTATCATATGAGATCCTATGATATATGGGGTATATAACAAGCTTGGGTTACTAGCCTCATATATAGGGTCTCATGTGTACTTATGCCTAGTAAGGAGTATATTACAATGGGCTAGTGGGATTCATAAAGAGGTATACTATTACCCCTCATGTACCATCTTGGCCACATATCCAAGAGATCACTTTCATGTATTATTGGTGACCCATATATTAGCTTTATCTCATACACTAATGGCTATATAGAGAGGATATAGATATATTATGACCTTTGGTATATAGGAAGACCCTTGAGGGAAGGGGATATAATATTTCTTAAACATCTCCTCATTCATATTTCATCAACTCTATAAAATTTAAAACCCAATTAATATTTTCTTTCAAACCTATGGCTAAGAGATGGTATCTAACTTGTAGTGCCACTCATCACTTGGCCACTAACCCTAACCCCTTTTGGAAGGTCATAATGATCAATCCACCTTTGAGGACCATGCCTTCAAGCAAGAAAAGGATGTTTCTACACCTTCATTTTCTCTATACCCTATCCATGATGAGCAAGTAAGAGTGGTATTCCAATCCATAGTTAACCTGGCTTACTTTCTATCGAAGCATAGGGATGTTTCTTTCTCAATTAAGATCATCACACCCTAGGCACCTTTGTAGGGGAGGATTAACTACTAGACCATCCACAATAACCTATTTTAAATCCTTATATTCTAAATCAATTAGATCCATACTTTGGATCTCTAAATGAAAATCTTAATGTATCAAATTCTAATTTAATTGATTTAAATCCTCCTAAAATCACCACTTCCATAAATTTTGGGAGGCAAAACCTCATGCCACCTATGGAACAACACTTGTCTTCATATACTCTTCAATAATTATTATAGGGCAATGTAATTTTTCTAGTATCTCAACAAGTGAGCACAAGCTATGTTTCTAATTAGGGTGTACCATCAAGTGTTTTAATATTTAATCCTCATATCAATAACCTTTATTCTAATCACACAAGTGTGAACATGGATTTCACCCCAAACCCTAAATCTATAATCCCTCATCCTTCATCTTCTAATTATTTCTTCTTAAATACCTTGGTATTAAATCATATTATTTCAACTTAAACATCATACACATAATCATATCAACCTCCTTATGTAAATTATCAACAAACTTCTCTTGTCTCTAAACACATACCTTTTATGCTATCAATTCATGGTTTTTCCAAACTTCAAAATTTAACTTCTCAACTAGAGCTATTGAAACAACAAATGGTAATCATCCAAGGGTCTTCTTATAGTCACAAGTATTCTTATGATGACTTCTATAACCAACTCTTATATCCTTTTATAGCTATTCATCCTTTCTCTCCCAACTTTAAATCTCGTAAGTTTCAAATATATAAAGGAGAGGAATATATTTTCAACCACCTTAGGTTGTTTAGAACTACTTGTAATTATATTTCTTATGATGAAATATTGCTACTCAAGATCTTCCCTAAGAGCCTTAATAGCCTAAACTTAGAATGGTACTACCAAATACCAAGTCATTCCTTGAAGAACTTTAAATATCTTGCTGAAACATTTTCTCTATCTACATTGAGAAAAAGGTCACCATTAGTGACCTATACCAAATTAGGTAGTCTAAAGATGAGAATTTTCCCAACTTATTAGCAAGATGGTGAGCCTAATGGATATATTCAAGTATGTCCCTCCACCTAGATACCTACTATACATCTTTATAGGTAACATTAATGAGCATTTATCCTTCTAATTAGAGACAACCAATGTGTATTCTTTCAAAGATGTGATTGACATGTCCAAGAGAGTATATACCACCTTTTACATAATAAGACAATTAAAAACCAAGTCCCAAAAAGAGGAATATAATTCTTCCTCTAACCCAAAGGGGTAGTACAAGAATAAACATGTTGTCACCAATGGAGTCATGAACTTATTCCAGGCCAACAATGTTAGAGCTATCATAAACCTTCAAAATCTTATCTTCGGGAATCCCCAACTATAGAAACCTAATAGGAATTACTCCCGATTGTATCAATATCTTTTATCCATCCTAGATCAACTCTTCAAATCCAAAATGGTGGTTCTTCTAACTATAAGCCTTATTGAGGTAAATTCTTGCACCCTTAAGATATTTGTCATGCTGCAAGACTTCTATAATTCAATTAGCACTATGGACTCTAGTGGATCCACCTCTTTCACTTAGGAAAATATTATCACAAGACTCTAGATAGATCAAGTAAGGTAATGAAACCCTTGATGTAAGCCTATAATGTTTCTCATATGCTCATGCTCATCCAAATTTGCAAAAATGAAATAAATTACAATTTAAAATTTGACCAAGCTTCAAAGTAACTCCCAAATAGTACTTCAAAAAGTAGACTGATGCCTTATCCATTGGGTAATTATAGCCAGACTTAATATAATTAAGATATAAATAGGAGAAGATAAAACTAAGCCAATCACATCCATTCAAATAATGTAACAAAAATGATTAAACATGCTAGTGAAATAAGATACCATTTACACATTCAAATGATGTAACATGTAAATAGGATAACACACAACTACTAAAATAAGGAAGTAGGATTACATTAAATAATAGATCATTACAATGAGAGTCTGATTAGAATAACCAGATATCACTAAACAAGTACAAACAAATTCTCCATTCAAATGATGCAATAGAGAACTGCAACTCTTCATTCAAATGATGTAACAAAGAGCCTCCTAGCTTCCAGCCTTAGCCAATAAAATAATATTAGTAAACTAGGCACCTCCTTAGCAAAACCTGCACAATAATGGGGAAGAAAAAGGGGTGACTAGACAAGACACACAAAGGAAAATACAACTAACAAGGATGGGCACTCTGGTATACCTCTTGCAGAATTTTATTGTACAAAAGCTTGATGATCTTTCCTGTTGTAGGAACTCTCTTAAATAGCTTGATCAAAAATTGTAATTGTCTTCATGATGGTCCATATTATTAATTGTGCTTGTAGTGGTTCTTATTTGTAGTGTGGTAGTGGTCTCAGTTGGTCAAAAATACTTGTTACATAAAGCTTGATAATAATCATATTTTATAACTATAATTATCAAATTTTAATGATGACCTCTCACTGTCTCTTAATTGGATCTTGAAAATGACCCATAATAGCCACTATCTCCATTACCTTTAAAAAAAAATTAAATTACTATTTTTAGGAAATTATCATTTTTGACCAAAACCTACCCCATTTTTAGTAAGTCACCAAAAAATCCTGGATAGCCCTTTAAATTAATACATATTATTGAATCACCCATATTAAGCTTTCTAGAAAATCTCAACACATACTCATGTCTAAGAAGTTATTAAATTCCAAATATTCTTTCTTCCAATTTAAAAAAAAAAACACTAAATTCTATTTTTGATGCACTAGATAAAGGAATTAGGGTGCGATAAAATCCTAAAAAATAATCTAGGATTCTAAAAGAACTCTAGCCATGACATTGTCCTCCTCTTTATCTAGCTCCAAGTAAAATTTCAAGCCAATCCAATGGTCGGATCAAAAGTTATACCCTCTAGAAGATAGGCTCCTACATCAATCTTATTTAGACCAAATATTTACTAACAAAAGACCTTAGGAAAACCAAAACAAAGGCCTAACCTTGATGACATAAAATATTTCATTGCTCTTGGAGGATGATATAGGACTTCAAAAAGCCCAAAAAAATTGCAATTATTAGAAAGGACCCAAAAATTTATTAAAATGAGACTGACTAGGGGATTATTGCGAATTTTGAAATGACTCAAAACACATGACACCAAAAATTCAAAAATTCAAAAATTTGGGGTAAAATCAAGTTGGATTTTGAGAATCCCACATAGGCTTAGACTGGGATAGGTGATGAAAAGACTCTTTGACAATGAATCACCTTAGAACTCCATAATCTCCAGCAGACCACAAGGACTCAAAAACTTTCCTAATCACCTAAAAGAACACTTAATCACCTAAAAAGGACTCCTTAATCACCTATAAAGGACTCCTTAATCACCTAAAAATAATACCTTAATCACCTAAAAATGACAAGACTAAAATATTGAAACACTCTTTTTTTTATGGCTTCTCAAGCCCTTAGTACTAAATGATACAATTTCAAATGTGGCCATTGATAAGAATTGAAAATTTTGCACCATACAGATTTTGCAATCTGTAAGTATGCTTGCCTACATTCTAAAGGATCTGATAGGGACCAAGCCATTTGGGTTCCCGCATCCCTTTTTCACCATGCTTCTCATTTTGGGGATCCCATTATAGCACTATATCTCCTCCCTGAAAAGGTTTACCTTTGGTTTTCTTATTGAATAATTATGCTATTTTGTGAGTCTGCTTAGTTATATTCATTAGTGAATATTTCCTATCTTCCTACAACTTCACAATTTGATCAAGTCTTCTCTGCAAGATATTTATATTTTCATGATCTTGAATAAGCAAATATAAAGCATGAATTTCCATCTGAGGGGGTAATATAACATCTTCACCATATACTATTTTATAAGGAGATTTTCTTGTGCTTATTTTGATAGATATTCTATTAGCCCATAAAGTAAACTTCCGCTCATTGTCCCAACTTCTTTTGTTTATTCCTAATGCTCTTATGATTCTTGTGATCAAATTATTATTCAAGGATTCTGCTAAACCATTCCCTTGAGAATAGTAATTTGTAGAATAATAAAGCTCTATGTTGGGCCTAGCACAAAATTCAATCATCTCAAAAGAAGTGAAATAGTTACCATTGTCTATGACTATCTTCCTGGGAACCCCAAATCTTATCAATATGTGCTCTTCTAAAAACTTGATGACCACTTCTGTAGTGTATTTCTTGAGAGGTGTTGCTTCTACCCACTTGGTAAAATAGTTTGTTTTAGTGATCCACTTGTGAAATCCTAAAGAACTGGATTTAATCTCACCTATGATATCTATTCCCCATTGGGTAAAAGGAGCATCCAAAATTACTAGCCTTAGGGGCATAGCTGGAAAATTATTTTTTCCTACAAAAATTTGATAGCTATGACAACTTCTAACAAGTTGATAGACATCCTTAAACATGGAGGACCAATAATAACCAGCTCTCATGAGTTTGTGAGCAATAGCCTTTGGAGCAAAGTGACCTCCACAAAAGCTATAATGATATTCTTTTAGCACTTGAGGTACCTTTTTCTCAAGAAAATAGAGGAGTAACACACCATCGGGATGCCTCCAATACAGTCTACCTTCCTGGATGTATTTTATTTGGTCTAACTGCTTGATAGATCTCCTTTTGTTTTTGGACATGTCTTCTAGAAATGATAAGTTTTTAAGGTAAAACATACTGCCATTGTACCATTGGAAATCAAAATTATCAATTGCTCTAGCATCTTACTGCTCATCCATTGTAATAGTGTTATTAATATCCTCTCCTTCTTTTTTAGCCAGATAATTCACCAGTCCATATCCTTTAACAATCTGCAGTGCCTTGAATTCTACATCATACTCTAATAACTTAGCCATCCATCTTGTAGGACTACCTAAAGGTTCAGGCTGAGTGAAAACATATTTAACATCAATGTAGGGAATACGGGCTATTATCTTGTTGGATCCAAAGATACATTTGAAATGATCTAATGCTCTGATTAAAGGATAAGCCTATTTTTCTAGCAGAGTACTTTGGTTTAGCACCCTTCAATATTGTACTCATAAAGGCTATTGGTCTTTCATTTTTTCTTTATCCTTCTAAGATAGAACTATAGCAATAGTGTGTTCTAAGGCAAATGAGTAGATTTTGAAATCTTTGGAGTAATCAGGGTAATTTAATACTAGGGCTTGAGTAATTGCATCTTTGATCTTCTAAAAAGTTATATTATTTTCCTTTGTCGACCTTATTTCCCCACTTTTTTTTATTATGTCATTTATTGGCTTGGCAATCTAAGCAAAATCAAGGACAAACCTCATCATAAAGTTAATTTTCTCAAATAATGATCTAACTCCCTTAAGATTTTTTGGAGGGAGCATTTTAGAAATTGCGTCAATTATTTTTGGATCAATGCTAATCCCATATTTTGAGACAATATGTCCAAGCATTTTACCTTGTGTATCCCCAAACACACATTTTCTAGGATTCGATATATCAAACTCCTTGCACCTTTCAAACACTTGAGTTAGATGTGCAAAATTATCTTCAGGATTTTTGGAAAAAAATATAATGTCATCAAGATATACTACCACTATCTTAAACAAAAACCCCTTAAATGCAACATCCATTACTCTCTAAAATGTTTCCCCTACATTCATAAATCCAAAGGGAATCTTGAGATATTCAAATGTTCCCCATGGTGTGGTAAAAATTATTTTGTTTTTGCCTTCTAGATTCACTACAATTTGATTGTAACTTGAAAAGCCATCCAATAAAGACATTATTGATGACCCAACCACTTCTTGAAGCAACTGTTCCATATTCAAAAGTGGATAGTTGTCTTTAAGAGTGCTCTTATTCAGATTCTTAAAATCTACACAAAGTTTGATCTCACCATTTTTTTTTCTAACTAGAACCAGGTTTGCTAACCAAGAAGAAAATCTCACCTTCCTAATTATCCTAGTATCTAGTAATTATGCACTTCTTTTTGCATAATTAGAAGCAAAGTGGGATTGAACTTTCTGTATTTTTGCCTAAAAGGCTTGGTATCCTTCTGAAGGGGTATTATGTGAGTCATCATCTTTCTGTTAAAGGTCTTAAGATCCTCATAACTCCAGGCAAAAGTATCAATTTTCTTTTTTAGGATGTTGATATAATGTTGCTTATCTTTTCTTGATAGAGCTTTATTGATCCTAATAATCTTGGTCTCTTCCTCTATTCAAATATAAACTTCGTCTACCTCAAACTCCTAAACAAAAGGTTTATATTCTCTATAAAAGTCATCAAACAAGCTCTCTAAAGATACCAACCCCGTAGGGATCCAATTGATCTTTATTTGTATGACTTATGTGGGTTATCCAATAACATCCTTTAGTTTTTCTTCGTTACTTTCATCACAAATAACATTATAAAATTCATTTTGCATAGTCATAAAATCATTAATGTGTATATCATCATGAAAAAATTGTAAATATATCACATTATCTAGGAAAAATGGCTTATAAGCAAATATGGTTGGGAACCTATCCATAAACCATGTGTCTATATCAGAGTTATATACTCTAGAAGCATTGATTACCAACATATTAGTATTGTGATTTTGTGTTCTAGGAATGTATTACAGATCAAAGGTCAAAAATATATCTATTTTATCCAACACTATGCTTATATTGATTTAATCTAGGGTGTTTTATTTGATATTTCTCTTTGATATTTTGAATTATTAGCTCAACATCCCCACTAACTTTGAGATAATTAATGCCCAATTCCTTGGCTTTCTTTAGCCCTAGAAATAAAGCTTCATACTCTACAACATTATTTGTATAAGAAAATTCTAACTTTGAGATAATTAATGCCCAATTCCTTGGCTTTCCTTAGCCCTAGCAATAAAGCTTCATACTCTACAACATTATTTGTACAAGAAAATTCTAACCTGTATGGTATGCCAAGATAAATTTCATTGATGTCTATCAATAGTACTCCAACTCATACTCCCACTCGAGATTTTGCCCCATCAAATGTCATAGTCCATTACTATAAAGTCAAAATTTTATCAGTTTCTGCATCCACTTCAGCCTTCAATTTTTTATTCTTATTATCAACATTAGATGCTTCCAACAAGAAAGGAAAATGCCAAATAGAGTAAACACCCATGTCCTTTTCCTCAACATAATTCATGATATTAACCATATTTTTATTGTGATCTATGAACTCAATCGAATACATGTTGAAGGGTTCTCTTTTTAAGATGACTTTTTCCTTACCATGCATTGGGATAGTGGCCTATGACCAATCCAACTAATTAGTACCACCTAGTTGCTTTTCCCAATGCCTAGAGAGTAATATGGAAAAGAAAGGATCTACATCTATAACTGCAACATCCATAATCACACCTTTATTAGAATATTATTTAATATGGACAAGAATCCCAGTGATAATACCTACACAAGGTACTCTCCTATTATCCATTACAGAAATAAGGGGGCACTCTTTTTTATAAATCAAGCCTAATTGATCAACTACCTATTTTGAAATTACATTCATGGAAGCACCACTATCAAGCATGCAGTTATGAATAACATATTGGTCATCATAACCTGATGTATACCTAAAAGATATAAAATTGTTTAACTGGAGATGGGACTCTGACTACATTATTCTCAAGTTCTATGGTGTTTTTAGGCTATCCTCCTAAATGGTCAATTAATTTTAAGGCTCTACATACCTGATACCTATAATTTGGGATGGTCATTAATTCCCTAAAAGTGATGTTGATATTTTGCTTGGCAACCTCTACACCCAAATAAATCTAATATTTCTTATCATCAATTGTCTTTCTAGATCTTTGATTAACTAATCTATTTTGCTACTTTTGGATAATTTCCTCTACCTCAAGCTCTTCAGGAATCATTTGTAGATTCATCTAATTTACCTCTTTCTATAAAATCACTCTTATAATTTTCTCCTTTTGTGTAGGCCCTTCATAAATTTTATCCTTCATTGTTATATTTCTGAGATTAATAGCATGTATTCTCTCTAAAGACTCAACCTCTTATGTTGTAGGTATGAGCTTCCCCTACTTCATTCTATCAAATCTGGTATTAGAAGACTCATATAAGGTTGATGTCTATCCAAAAACTAAGGCTCTTTGTTCAATATTATTGGCACATAATTCTATATCTATCTTAAATTCTTTTTCTCTAACTTCATCCTTTGAGTCCAGCACACATTAATTCTAATATATGCATCTTCATATTCAGCATTTAAATCAACATTATAATGTAAACTTAGTTAAATTCCACAATCAACTGGGTTATGTGGTGCATCACAGGTAGATAAATAAAAGGGATGATCTGATGCTATATTTTTAGATAGCATGGGATTTGGAATAGAATCTAGATCTCTCTCTATTTCTTTATTTTTTCAATTTACATTTTAATTCTTGTTTCCCTCTTCATTTTCATTGTTATTCCAGTTTCTATTGACATTCCTCCTGAATGGAGGTATGTTGTCTTCTTGTTTTCTATTATTACCCTGTGTATTTTATGCAATGTTGTATTTTCCCTTTTTGATCTTGGCCATCATATTATTCTAAGTAGTAAACATCTCACTCAATTGATTAGTTATTTTATTCATAGGATCCTGATCTATTTTCTTAGGGATAGAGAACTCAACCTTCTTGGGCTTTCTTTTAGGTTGATTGGGCTCTAAATAGTATGCTTTCATATTCCCACTATCAATCATATTTCTCTATATTTCAATAGCCCTTTCCATACATATGTCAATGGTGGTTGTTGCTTGTCTCAGCTCATAATTGAAATCTCTAGGGAAAGCATTCTTGTAAAAACAAATGGACTGATCATCATTTGGCCTTAATTCTATCCAAATATTATTTTTTATCTTAAATAAACTTCTATTAAAATCTTCCACTGATTCATTTTCTTTATTTTTTATGGTAGCCAACTCTAGCAGCAAGGATTTTTCATTCTTCCTCTATTTGTATTTCCTAAGGAATTTTTTCTCTAGCTCTTGAAAATTATAGATAGTACCAGATCCAAGGCTATTAAACCATTCTCAAGCATATTTATCTAAAGTTTTAAATAATAGACTAAGGACAATATATTCATCATCTACCTCAAGACTATGCATTGAATATAGAAAATCTCTAATATGATCTTCACTAGTAACAACATTGTTTCCTTGGAATTTAGGCAGGTACTTGTGAGCTTTCCCATGGAGAGGATTCAGATTTGGAGGTAAAACAAAAACTCTATATCTATTGGTTCTCTATGGATTGACATTTTGGTTAGCATTGACATTTTAATTAACATTTGTATTTGCATTAGGAGTTGTCATACTCATTACATGTTGATTCACTATAGGTATTTGGTTTACAGTAGGATAATATTGATGTAAACCAATATTTGGACTAGAAACAAAAATAACAGGAATTGAAATTGAAGTTTTCCCATGATATTTGAAGAATACCTCAATATTTGGCACTCTAGCAAGCACTTCTTTGCCACTTCGTCTTGTAGATGTCAGATCCAGCTTCTTCTTTCTTGATTTTTAAAATTATGAGTTCATTTAGAGTCACCACCACAGATGTGCAAAGAAAGAGACGGATATTCAACAATACTTAGGCCAAGATTGCTCAACCTAATATTCACTCAACTCTCACAAATTTTAGGAATATGGGAAATACTATGAAAAACATAAAATAGTACTAAGCCTCCTCGACAACAGTGCTAAAAACTATTAGAGGAAATTTTTGTACCCTTAAGAGATTTGTCACGTTGCAAGACTTCCTTGATCCAATCAACACTATGGACTCTAGTGTATCCACCTCTTTGACTTGGGTAAATATTATCACAAGATTCTAGACAGACCAAGGTAATAAAACCCTTGAGGTGAGCCTATAATTTTTCTCATATGCTCATGTTGATCCAGATTTGTAAAAATGAAATAAACTACAACATAAAGTTGACCAAGCTTCGAAGTAACTCCCAGTTAGTGCTTCAAAAAGTAGACTGACACCTTATCTATTAGGAAATTATAGACAGACTTAAAATATGATGAAAAGAGAAGGGGGAGAAGATTGATTCAATCACATCCATTCAAATAATGTAATAGAAATTATTAAACATACCAACAAATTGAGATATCATTACACATTCAAATGATGTAACATGTAAATAGAATAACACATAAAAATGCACATAGAACTACTGGAAGGGGGAAGTAGGATTGCATTAAACAATAAATAATTACAATGGGAGTCTGATTAGAATAACCTAATCTCACTAAACAAGTACAAACAAATTCTCTATTCAAATGATGCAATATAGAACTGCAACTCTTCATTTAAATGATGTAACAAAGAGCCTCATAGCTTTCAATCTCAGCCACTGGAAATGATCTCAGTAAACTAGGAACCTCCTCAGTAAAACCTACACAATAATGGGGAAGAAAAATGGGTGACTAGATAAGACACAAAGAAAAATACAACTGACAAGGATGGGCACTCTGGTATACCTCTTGCAGAATTTTACTATGCAAAAACTTGATGATCTTTCCTATTGTAACAACTCTCTTAAATTGCTTGTTCAAAAACTGTAACTTTCTTCATGATGGCTCATATTATTAATTGTTCTTGTAGTGGTTCTTATTTGCAGTGTGGTAGTGGTCTCGGTTGGTCAAAAATACTTGTTACATAAAGCTTGATAATAAATAATAATAATATTTTATAATAAGAGTGAGTAACTGAGGAACTTTTCAAAATAGGACAAAAGAAGAAATGAACTGTGGTAGTGGGTCCTCTGTTATTCAAAATTATGAAGGCGAGAAAGATTTAATTCAAATTTTTGGAGGGTGGGAGGAAGGTCTCATGACTAGTTTTGTTATGCTTGGAACTGGCACTATTGAGGATGCTGGAAAATCCTTTTCCTCTGGTAGTGGACCCTCTGCTATTCAAAATTTTGAAGGTGAGAAGGTGTTAATTCAAACCTCTAAAAAGTAGGAGAAAAGTTTCTAGACCAATTCTGTTCTGATTGGTACTGTTGCTGCTGAGGATGCTAGAAAATCTTCTTCCTCTGGGTGGGAGGAAATTTTCAAAACCATCAAGTCTTCACTTGTTTATACTATCCCTAAGAATATTTGTCCTAGTTTCTCCTTCAGTTGGCTTCAGTGCTCTTGAGTCCACTCACTCCATTCTTCCTTCAAGTGTAGGTTTGGCTAATTCTTTTTCTAGTACAGTCAATTCATTTTGGGGAGATGACATCCCTCCTACCCCTAAACCTTCCTTTGCTAAATTTTTGGGGTTTTATTCTTTCTTTGTTGACCATTCACCTCCACTTTTTGAATTTTTTGGAAATAGAGTCAAGATTCCTGAAAGCATGGCAAATAAATTTTTAGCTGAGGAATCCTCTTCTTTGGTTGAAAAAGTGGTTGGAGGAAATCCCAATCTTGACACTATCAGATGATGGGCTTTCTCCAAATGAAAAGTTCAAGGATCCTTGCAAATTTTTGGCCTTTATAATATGTTTTTTGGCATTCGCCTCAATGCCAAAGAAGATGCCTTGTAGATCTTGTCCAGTGGACCTTGGTTCCTTGGGTCTAGAAGTGTCTTTCTGATGAAGTGGAATCCTGATTTTGATCAAGACACTCAAAGCATCAATATTGCTCCTATTTGGGTCATACTTCCCAATATCCCCTGACATCTTTGGCGAGAACCTATTTTTAAATCTATTTCCTTGACTATTGGAGATCTACTCCTTATCTATAGGGTCACTTTATCCAGATCAAGAATACATGCTGCTCACTTTTGTGTCAACGTAAATCTTGATTTTGCTCTTCCTACCTTTGTTGAGCTGGAACATGGGACCTTTCTCCACAAGAAAGCTATTGAGTACAAGAACAAACCTCCCTTTTGCATTGAATGTCAAACTCAAGGTCATCTTCGTGCTTAGTGCCCCATTCTCAAAAACAAACAATCATTGCTAAGCCAAATAAGGAACCTCAAACCATTGGAAAAGAAAAGGAATTTTAGATACCATTCAAAAAGGAAAAAAGAATATTTCCTCCTTCTAAAGGAATCACCTTCAGGCCTATCAAGGATCAAAAAACCAAGGATGATCAAGGCAAATCTCCTTATAGCAAGTCTCAAAATGACAAAGGAAAGAAGTCTTCCTCTACCGCTAATCCCAATGAGGTTAGTCTTTTCGCACTTCCTAATAAATTTCAAGTTTTTGGAGATTTAGATCTTGGGATTGAGGTCGATGAAATACATAATCCTGATTCTGAGTCAAATCTCTCTTTGAATCCTATGAAAATCCAGAAAGAACCAATTTATAAACCTTTGAATGATGATCCCTCATCTCGTCTGCTTTCAATAAAGACCATCCTCTGGTTGATGAGGTTTCCATCCCTTCCTCATTTTTTGAACCATCCAGTCCTATGGTTCAAAAAATTTCTACCACCAGTTTTAGCCAAAAAATGACTAGAAACCAGAAGAAATCTCCCATTGATTGTGGAATTAAAAAAAAGGGTGGAAGGCCTTCTAATTCTGATCAATGGAAGCAGGGTTTTAATGATGATATTGCTAATGGAGTGCAAAAAACTTTATTTTCTACTAGCATTAACCTTTCCAAGGAAGAATCAAAGTGCACCAAACCTCCCCAACCTCATGGAAATGGGGAAAAAAGAACCTCTAAATATTCAAAATGAATATCCTCTCATGGAACGTGAGAGGTCTTAATGGTCTATCTAAACAGAGGTTAGCTAAATCATTAAGGAAAGAAATCAGACCTACCATTTTTGTGCTCCAAGAAACCAAGGTTAGTGAGCCTCGTGATAAAAATATTTGTAATAGTATTTGGAAGGATTGTAAATTCATTTCTTGCAATGCTAAAGGTGCTTCAGGAGGCCTACTATGTTTATGGAACCCAAATATTGTGGAAGGAAAACTCATCCATTCCAACGATGAGATGATGAGCATCCTCTTTTTTGATAAATACAATAACTCACCCTAGGTTCTAACCAATATATATCTGCCCAATTCTATATCTGGAAGGTCTCGCATGTGGGATATCTTGTCTACTTCCAGAAGTGCTTTTTCCAATTTTCCATGGATCCTCACAGGATATTTCAATACCCCTCTATTTCCTTCTGACAAGAGGGGAGGGGTTGGCTCCTTTTCAAAAATTATAGAGGATTTTTAGGAATTTATTAATAACCACAACTTGATGGATGTAAACTTGAAATGCAATCAATTCACGTAGTCAAATCGAAGATGCAGGTCTCAACTAATCCAGGTCAAACTTGATAGGGTTTCATTTTCTTAGGAAGCCCTTGCCATTTGGGGTGATGCAAGTTTTCAATATATTCTCAATATTGGTTATGACCATAATCTTATCCTTTTAGATACCAACAACCCCAAAAATTTTAAAACTCCTTTCAGGTTTGAAGCTATGTGGATATTACATCTGATTTCAGAGAAAGGATGAGTCAGTGGTGGCAACCTGAAGTTCAAGGAACTCCTTCCTTTTTTTGGCCTAGAAACTCAAGACTATCACATAAAAATATGGAATAGAGATATCTTTGGAAATATTTTCCATAACAAGCAAGACATCAAGAACAGGTTAACTATAATCGAAAAAGAGATCCAGGAAAGGGGGGATTATTCTATTGAGGTGAGAAATGAAGAAAGGGACTTATTAGCTCAATATCACAATATCCTTCAATGTGAGGAAACTTTTTGGAGATAAAAGTCACGTGACATTTGGCTCAAACAAGGAAATTCTAACACAAATTTATTTCATGTTTCTACTATGAGACACCGAAGCAACAATAGGATTAAATAAATTCATAGTCAGGATGGAAGGATCATTAATGATATTAAGGAAATTAGATCTGAAGGGATAGCTCACTTCATGCAATTGCTCCAAGAGGATTACGGGACTAACTCTCAAGCTACTATGTGTTAGGATAGGTTATAATTACCTATATTATTTCATTATTCTCCTAATGTAAGTCTAACAATATTATTGTTAGACCTAAGCTATTGTTAGTGGCGAATATATTTATTCGTCAGTTGTTAGCTTTATTAGGGTTTATTCGATCCTATTTCTATGGGCTACTTTTAGCCTAATATTGTATTATTTAAAAGCTCTTGATTAATACAATGTTGACGTACTTCGTAACATGGTATCAGAGCTGGACTCGGGATGCAAACTGACCCAGGCACGATTCCCGAGGTCAACTACTGTGAGCACCTCGACACATTTACCGAGGTGACGACTCCAGATTGGTCCAAATTTTTGGACTGACTCGCATGGATGACCCTAGACCTAATCGACGACCAGACAACATAACAGACTATGGGTGGACACTCTTGAGTGGACGAAATCAAAAGGCCAAGCGGGAGGATTGACCACCGTAAGGTGGTCATTAAGGTTAGTAAGTGTTTTTTTTTTTTAAAACTCCTTATGTTGTCCGACTTGCGCATTTGGGATATTTCATCCCTGTGAAATCATTTCCATCGCAAATATTTGGCCTGACGCTGCATACATCGAAAGCGATCTAGATTGTAGCGTGTGCCCTACTGGATGGTTCCAGCAGATCGTGCAGGTGTTTCATCTCTGCTCAACTCGACGCTTCCTCAGATACCGTTTCGACCTTCATCTGGACGCCATCTCAGGAATTCACCATTATTCTGAAGTATTTTGTGGCGTGAAGGATCGAGTGGAGGTTTTTCATCGGTGCGCAGGCCACATTGAGGTTGACAGCCATCGAGAAGTGCTCTGACAGTGTTTTTTTTAGCACTGACAAGCACTCTCGCAGATGGGATACGATCTACAAAAATGATTTGATCCAAAGAGTGGAGAGTGGACGTCAAATGATTTCTTCACGTCGGTAATGCCGTAATCTCATTGTCGTAATCGGGATTTTGAGTGATCCTGTAACAACAAATCGCATTCTTGAAAAAAAATCAAATTTTTTTATATACTGTCGTCCGCCACCCGAACGCAGCCCGAGCGCCGCTCAGCGCCGCCCGAGCGCCACCCGAGCCGTGGCCGAGGTGGAGGCGCGGCCGGGTCGAGCTTTGGGCTCGTGGCTCCTCTATAAGGAGGAGGGCGCCCCCTGATCCAAGCGGATCAGCCCGCTAGCTCACGTGGTAGTGAGCTGAGCGGTAGGGCTCAGGGAGCCCTGAGGTCACGGGTTCAAATCCCGCCGACCCCCCCCCCCACCAAGGTATAAATTTTTTTTCCTTTTAATTTTTTTAAGTTTTTTTTTAATATTTTTTTTCTAAAGTTAAAAATTATATCATTTTTTTATAGTTTAAAGTTATTTTTTTTTAAATAATTTTCTACTATATGAAATAGTTTATTTTTTTTAACTATTAAAAAAATGTTTTAAAAAAAAGGGGAGAAATTTTTTTAAGGGGGGGAGTATTTTTTTTCCAAAATCAAGGGGGGATAGAGAGTAATTTTTGAAAAGGCAATTTTTGGCATTATTGTAAAGGTGCATTTTTGGCAGCGCTCGACACCTAGTGGTTTATTTCTGTGGGCACTTTTATGTTGTATGTTGCATTTTTTCATGTTTTGCACTACTTCATTAAAAGTTAAAATCAAGTACACTCCCTAAGTCCCCGAAATAATTAAAACCTATCCGTGCAATTTATTGCACTGCAGCGTTCGGTATTTGTGATACCTCTGGCCAGCACTTACAGGTAAAGTTGTCGTGATTGCGCTACTATATCCACCGCCTAATATAGCTGCCACAATGACGTCTGAGCTTGTTCTCTATAAATCGTCGAGGAGATATAAGTTTGCCATTTTGCTATTTTTTTACTCCATTCCACTACCCTAATCGTTCTTGTGTTTAGGCGTAAATCCTGACGAATGTTCTGAAATCCAAAGTGTTTTGGGGAAATTACACCCCACGCATGAGGGTTGACGACTTTCTATGGTAGGTGCCATCAACAAGATGATTCCCTTTCAGTACCGCCTAAGTTCCACGTATCGTATAATCTTTAAAATTACCTACAGTCTCCCTCACGTAAGGGCGGGTAATTTTTCTGATTTTTCAAAATACCTATAGTCTCCCTCACGTAAGGGCGGGTATTTTGTATGGTATAAAGTCCTGGCATTAAGGTATATAGAAAGGGGGACCAATTGGTGATATAAGGAACCCTCACTATGGCTTCTTCTACAAAGTTAATGACTGATGCTCATCAGTTATTGAAAGGTCCTAATTATACACCATGGAAAAACAAGATGAAGGCAATCCTAGTCATGGAAGATTTATGGGATGTTGTTTCTGGAGCAACAACACGACCTTCACCAGTAGCTGGATCCACAACTGCTACTCCAACTGCTGATCAGATAGCATTTGACAAGAAAGACAATCGAGCAAAGGTGCTCATTTTGTTTGCTGTCTCAGATGAAGTTCAACCTCATATAGCTGAGAAAGAGCACGGTAAAGAGGCATGGGATGCCCTTAAAACCATTTATGAGGGAAATAATGATTCCACCATTCTTCATCTTCAAAAACAACTTCACAATCTGAGTTTGAAACAGGGTGAGACAGTTGAACTCTTTCTTTGCAGAGTATCTGAATTGAAAGGCAAATTGAATTCTTTGGGAGATCCAGTAGACGACAAGCTTCTCACTTTAGTAGTGATGAGAGCTTTGCCTGATTCCTTTGATACGTTGATCACCTCAATTCAGGTGTCACAATGAACAATTACCTTTATTGAGTTGGTCAATCTGCTTCAACAATAGGAGGCACGCCAACTTCATAGGGATGATTCTTCTAATACAACCCTATACTCCAACAGACAGGGTTCTAAGAAGAAAGGTAATTTTTAGAAAGGAGGCAATTCTCAACAAGATTCAAAAGGGAAAGGGAAACAACCTCAACAAAAGAAGAGATATTGCAAAATTTGTGATAAAGACAACCATGACACAAACAGGTGTTGGCATAAGAATAAGCAAAAAGGCCAGAACAAACCACAAAACAAGAACAAGCAACCCAAGGTGAATGTTGTTGTTGAAGAATCTGACTCAGATTCTGAATGGGCACACAAGGTGCTCATGACTACCACAACCTCCAAGGAGAGGGATCCTGTATGGTATGTCGATTCTGGCGCTAGTAAGCATATGACTGGCGACAAATCATGGTTTGAATCATTTGTGGCCAAAGAGGGCAGACCTGTCACTATTGTTGATGACAAAACCTACAAGGTTTAGGGAGAGGGTACAGTTTCAGTCACTCTTCCTGATGGCAAGTGTCAGATTGACAAAGTCCTCTATGTTCCAGGATTGGCTAACAATTTTTTGTCAGTCACACAAATCCTGGATAAAGATATGGTTGTCAACTTTCATGTTGAGAATGGCAAGAAGTGTTGTTCTATTACCAGGCAGGGTAAGAAGATTGCAACAGCTTCATATAAGCATGGCTTATTTGCCTTAGATGCTATCTCTACTCCCCATGTTGCCATGACAGTCTCTACCAAGGAGGCAACTTCCCTATGGCACAAGAGATATGGGCATCTTAGTTTTGGCTACTTACTTGAGCTTAGTAAGTATGAGATGGTAAAGGGTCTTCCTTCCCTTTCTTCCACATTGCCAGTGTGCTCTGACTGCTTGGTAGGAAAGCAACATAGAGTACCTTTTGAGAAGAGCTCAACAAGAGCACAGAAACCTCTAGAGTTGATTCACACCGATCTGTGTGGTCCTTTCACACCCAACAGTTGTGGGGGGAAGAGGTATTTTTAGTTATTTGTAGATGACTACTCACGAAAGATGTGGGTTTTCTTTCTCCGACTAAAATTTGAGGCTTTTGATTTCTTCCAACAATTCAAGAAATCTGTTGAGGAGTCAGGGACTTCTATTAAAACCCTCCACTCAGATCGAGGGGGGGAGTTTACCTCTAAAGAATTTTTTGCATTCTTAACTGAGCATGGAATCTCGAGACAGTTAACAACTGCCTACACTCCTCAGCAAAATGGAGTTGCTGAAAGAAGGAACCATTCTATTATGGAAATGGTTCGTTGTATGCTCACAGGAGCTACTCTTGGGCAACAATATTGGGTAGAAGTTGTCACCACTTTAGTATATCTGTTGAATAGGGCACCCACAAAGGCCCTAAAAGGAATGACTCCATAGGAAGCATGGAGTGGTCGTAAACCCTCCATATCTCATCTTCGTATTTTTGGATGTCAAGCTTTCATGCACATACCGAAAGAGAAAAGGAAGAAGCTAGATGAGAAGACATTGAGATGCATTTTTCTTGGCTATGATGAGCACTCTAAAGGTTATCGTTTGATAGATCCTTTGACCAAGAAAATTCATGTCAGTAGAGATGTTGTTTTTGATGAAGCTTTCACATCACAAAGCACATCTAATGTATACCTAGATCTTGTGGAATCTAAGGAAGAGAAGTTCCCTTCGTCAACACAGACAGGAGGTCCTTCCACCTCTTCTTCATCACCACAAAAGAAGAATCCAAAATGGTATACAAGTACAATCAGGGATGCAAAATTATCCACTCCACCAGATTTGACTTTGGATAGACCTCGTACTCGCAGTATGGCTCAAAGGGAAAGAGCAGCAGCAGAGACTAGTGAGGTTGATGATCTTTGTCAATATTTTGAAAGTCTTTCTATAGATCCACATGGAGAAATAGAGGATATGGATATAGATGATGACAGGGTGTTTATGTCTTCAATGAATGAACATGAACCTATTTCTGTACAAGATGCTCTTAGCAAGCCACAATGGAAGGATGCTATGGATGCTGAGTACAAGTCTCTGAAAAAGAACAAAACTTGGGAGCTTGTCGATCTGCCACAAGGAAAGAAGCCCATTGGCTGCAAATGGGTGTATAAAGTCAAGTACAAGGCAGATGGGACAATTGATAAGCATAAGGCCCATCTTGTTGCAAAGGGCTATGCGCAAAAGGAAGGCATTGACTATGAGGAAACTTTTGCACCTACTGCTCGGATGACCACAATTCGAGTTATTTGTGCTATGGCAGCATAGTATGGGTGGAAAGTTCACCAGATGGATGTCAAGAGTGCTTTTCTAAATGGTGATCTCCAAGAAGAAGTATACATGACTCAGCCTGAAGGATTTGTAGAGGAAGGCCAAAAGCAGAAAGTGTGCAAATTGGTCAAATCCTTATATGGCTTGAAACAAGCTCCTCGAGCTTGGTATATAAAAATGGATAATCACCTCCTGCAGCATGGATTTAAGAGATGTCCGTCAGATGCAAACCTCTATTTCAAGAAACAAGGTTCTGAAATAGTGTTGCTTGTACTCTATGTTGATGATCTGCTCATTACAGGGAGTTCAGAAACTATGATCTCTCTTGTCAAAAGAGACTTGTGTCAATATTTTGAGATGTCAGATCTCGGACTTCTCCATTATTGTCTTGGTCTGGAAGTCAGCCAGAAGGAGCACTACATCAAAGTGTCTCAGAAAAAATATGCCAAGACACTGTTGGAAAAATATCGCATGATTGATTGCAAGCCAATGGCAACTCCGATGGAAACAGGAATTCAGTTATCATGATATGATGATTCACCTCGGGTAGATGGTACTCTCTATCGACAGTTGATCGGGAGTCTCATATATCTGACCAATACTAGGCCAGATATCGTATTTGTTGTTAACTATCTTTCGAGGTTCATGCAGGAGCCTAAGACCACTCATTGGAAAGCAGCAAAGCGTGTTCTTCACTATGTCCGTGGTACTATGGAATATGGCTTAGAATACAAGAAGAATAACAAATTCTTCTTGCAAGGATACACGGACTCTGACTATGCCGGATCATATGATGATCGTAAGTCAACATCAGGATATATATTTCATCTTGGATCCGGTCCTGTCTCTTGGCACAACAAGAAGCAACAGGTGGTTGCTCTCTCATCAACAGAGGTAGAATATCATGCCGCACGTGAAGTTGTGTGCGAAGTGATATGGTTGCGTCGCATTCTAACAAATATGGGTCATCCATAAAAATCTCCAATTCATTTGTTCTGTGACAACCAGGGTGTTTTGAACCTTGTTAAGAACCCAGTGCATCATGAGAAAACCAAGCACATTGACACACAATGTCATTTCATTTGAGATGAAGTTCCCAAGCACCGAATTCAGCTTCAGTACATTCCCACCGATGCTCAAGTTGCAGACATTTTCACTAAGGCACTTGCACGTGTCAAATTTGAATTGTTTCGCAACTCTCTTTGTATTGCCAAATGATGTAATCAGGGGGGATGTTAGTATAGCTAGTAGTTATTGCTTTACCCAAATAATGTAATAAGGGGGGATGTTAGGATAGGTTATAATTACCTATATTATTTCATTATTCTCCTAATGTAAGTCTAACAATATTATTGTTAGACCTAAGCTATTGTTAGTGGCGAATATATTTATTCGTTAGTTGTTAGCTTTATTAGGGTTTATTCGATCCTATTTCTATGGGCTACTTTTAGCCTAATATTGTATTATTTAAAAGCTCTTGATTAATACAATGTTGACGTACTTCATAACATATGGACTTCTTCCTTCAATTTATTCCTCATCTTATTATTGCTGACATTAATAGTAGACTTACTACTATTCTTTCTGATGAGGAAATTAGAGCTGCTATGTTCTTAATGAAACCTGACAAAGCTCTTGGTCTTGATGGTTTCCCTCCAATATTTTTTAAAGCATTTTGGGATATAGTTGGTAAGGAGGTTTTTGAGGCCATAAGATAAATCTAAAGTTCTAAAGTTATTCCCAGAGGCTTCAAATCCACATTTATTGTTCTCATTTCAAAAAATCTGAATGCAAGCAATTTTAATGATTTCAGGTCGATCAACCTATGCAATGTCACATACAAAATTTTAACAAAATCCATTACTATCCGCATGAGAGAGGTTATATATTTAATCATAAATAAATGCCAAGGAAGCTCTATCATAGTAAGATCCATCTTGGATGGCATTATTTCAGTTCATGAAGCAATTCATTCAATATCCTCCAATAAAAGAGTTGCTTTCCTGCTTAAACTTGACATGAACAAAGCTTATGACAGACTCAATTAGACCTTCCTGCTTGCCATCCTAAAAAATTTTGGCTTTCATCCTGATTGGGTTTCCTTAATTAAAGGATGTATTTCATCAGCTTGGTTTTATATCCTCATTAATGGCTCCCCTACAGGATACTTTCAGAGTAGCAGGTGTTTAAGGCAGGGATATCCTCTATCTCCTCTTATTTTTATTATTGTTGTCAAAGCTTTAGGCAAATAAATCATGGTAGAAAAAAATGTAGGTCTTATTTCTAGACTCTAGTTTAATTATCAATGTAATCCCATCACTCACCAATAATTTGTTGATGATACTATGTTGTCTACTTTTGCTTCCGTTAATGAAGCCAAAATCATCAAGCATATTCTTCTCTTGTATGAAGAAGCGGCTGGTCAAAGGATAAATTTCTAGAAAAGCAAATTATATTTTCTTAATACTCCTATAATAAGACATAATACCATTTCCAATATTCTTTAATGTTCCATAGCCCATCTTCCTTCATCCTATCTAGGCTTGCCTCTTTTTATTGGAAATGTCAAAGAAATTTTATGGGATAATGTTATCGAAAGGCTGCAAAAAAAGCTTTCTACCTGGAGAGGTAATATTTTGTATCAAGCAGGTAATATTATTCTCACCATGGCCTATCTCCAAAGTATTCTAGTTTATTTCCTCTCTTTGTTCAAGGTCCCTGTAAATGTTTCCCAAAAAATAGAAAAAATCCAAAAACATTTCCTGTGGATAGGGTCGAAAAATAGACACAGATTTCATCTAGTTGCTTGGGATAAAGTTTGCAAATCCAAAGAACAAGGAGGTCTAGGGCTTAGAAGGATCCATCCTCTCAACATCTATCTTTTTGCCAAGCAAGCCTGGAGACTTATTTCCAATGACAATTTTGAGTGGGTCAAGATCATGAGAAGTAAATATCTTCATACTTCTGAATTCCTTTTTGGTGAGCTTCCTTCAGCTTCGGTTTTTTGGAAATCCATTTGTTTGGCCCATCCTCTTCTGAGAAAAGTATTAATATGGCAACTTGGGAATGGCAAATCCATTTTATTTTGGGAAGACAAATGGTGTGATGATTGTCCTTTTAGCCAGATTCCCATGCTTCAAATGTTAATCAACATTACCAAACATCTGTTTGGACCGTTAGTGGTTGATTTCATTTCTTCAACTAATGGAACCTTCAACTAGAAAATACTTGATTTCCCTAATCATGAGGTCGAAGTTTCATGTTTGCTAGCTAAGTTGTCTTCTATCAGAATTCTTGCACAAGATTCTATAGATAGTCCAATTTGGTAACCTATCGATTCTAGAGAATTCATAGTCAAATCAGCCTATTTGTTGTCTCTCAATGCTTTTGAAACTCATATTCCATTTAAGCTAGTTTTTACCAAGCATATGACCCCCAAAATTACCTCTTTCTCTTGGCTTTGTATTTGGGATCGAATACTTACAACAGAAAACCTAATAAAAAAAGAGGAATTCCTCTTCCTAACAGATGCTACCTTTTTCTGTCATATTGAGAATCTGCTTCTCACCTATTTCTATTTTGTTCTTTTTCAAGAATGGTGATTAGCAATATTTTTCTCAAATTCCATCTTGTTTGCATTTTTCCTCCGTCCATTTTTGAGCTATTTCTCCAGTGGCCAAATCCTTTCAAGAATTTTGTGCTCAAATGATTATGGAAATTTTGTTTACATCATTACCTTTGGAAAATTTGGCTTAAATGAAAAAGAAGAGTTTTTGATAAAAAATCCTTGGATGTTAACCTCATTTCCAATAAGATCATCCTCTATGCTAAGGAGAACATCCTCATAGCCCCCTTTGATCCTTTCCCTTGCCCACCTTTCAAAAAAGCTATCCTCAATTCATGTCACATCAACCTTAATACTTTCAGACAGGCTAATCCTTCATCCTATAGAACCAACATCAAGTGGCATCCTCCTCTGGTTGTATGGGTTAAGCTTAACTTTGATGGAGTCGCAAAAGGTAACCCAAGCAATGCTAGAGCTAGAGGAATTCTTCGTTATCACCTTGGCAATTCCATTTTTTCTTATTTTAAATCTTTGGGAGTTCTTTCTAATCATGATGTTGAAGCCAAGGCTCTTTGGAGAGGTATCCAATTCATAAAAAATATTCCAGAGAATATCATTGTCGAAGAAGATTCTCTAAACATAATCAATTATTTAAAAACTTCAAAACCCTGTAGTTGGAGGATCAGAACCATAATAGAGGAAGATAAATAAATCCTGTTCTAACAGAATGCCACCATTGTCCAACATGAATTCAGGGAAGCCAACTCCATTGCTGACTAATTGGCCAACATTGGAGTGAATTCCCGGGGGTTGATGATGTGGATTGACATTCTTCCTCTCGAAGTTGCTGAGCTCGTCAGGCGTGACCAAAATATTGGTAATCATGGTGAATATTAAGCTCTTTTTTCATTTCATTGTCCAATGCTCCATTTTTCATGTGATGCCTTGGACTTATCACATAATTATTAAGAAAGATTTAAATTTCATATTGATGATATTTTTACACCACTTGCGCTACCTTGACTTGGTTCATGATCACATGACTCTTTTTTATATAATCTTAGGCTATCCACTACCTCTTTGTGCAACCTGTGCTTATTTTTTGATAACTGAATCTTGTTGGAATCCCAATGCAAAACCCAGCATGATCTTTAATCATGTCTTCCCCATGCTTTTTTATTTTCGCTATTTGGCTTCCTCGAGAATCATCTATTATTATTTTTCCTTTTGCATTATTTTGAGATTTAATTTAGTGAACTTTCAAATCCTTTATGTTTCCTATGCCATATCCTCATGTTGGCTCCATTTTTTGAGTGTCCTCATGAGTCAACCTTTCTAGAGTCTTGTGCATTCCCCAATTACCTGTTGAAATTTTCAATGTCACAAAATCCATCTTGTTTCTAGGTCTGGCCAATCCTCTTCCTCCAGGTGGGTTGTTTCCTTTTTAAGGCATTTCTATTGGTATCCCAACTAGATCTAGAGCTGCACCATTAGTTTCCATTTATATTTCCCTTTGCATGCTTTGATTTTACTTCATCTCACCTCCAAGTGGATTTTCCTAGTTTTTTTCTTGCTATCCCCTTTGTCCTCCTCTTCGTTGCTCTTTGTTGTTAATCATGAAGGAGGGAAAACCAGTGTTTATTGAGCCCGAGATATTTGATTTGGAAACCATTTCTAGTGACATTTTGAAAGACAAAGGTGGGCTTATCAACTTTTTTAAGATGTTCTCGGGCGTCGACGAGGAGGTGACCAATGCTTTTGCTACCTCCTAGTATAATGGTATTGTTACCATTCATGGCATGGAGTTTCATATCACTATGGAGATTCTAGCTAAGCTTATAGGATAGAATCTTGAAGGTAAGGTGATTAGGCAAAAAAATCACAACTGGGATGCAAAGTTAACTCATTTTGAGAATAATTCGATGATCCACAAGCTACATAAGAAAGGTTTGTTCCATCACCACCTCTCTACACCTTGGAAGAAAATAATTAAACCCATTATGCAGTATTTAACAGCTGATAATCTTGAATCCCAGCTCTATTATTTTCACTTAGCCTTCATTAACCATTTTCGTGAAGCTAAAATGATGAATATCCCAATAGCACTGTATTGGTCCATGGATTACATAATAATCTCCACCCGTACCAAGAAGGAAGAGGGTTTACCCAGTCACCAGGGAATTTTTAGTGCCCTTTATAGGTTCCTTCTCTTGAAGTTTCCCAAAGGAAATATTCTCACCCTTGATTCTGAGGAGGAAAATTCTTCTTCAATGCCCAGCCCTAAAGCCTCTAGACCTAAGAGAAAGGACAAGAGTGATAGAACTCATTATGGGTCCAACATCAAGAAAAAGGTTCAGGTTGAAAAAATGCCTGTTCGTTGTTCACAAAGACTCAAATTCAAGGAAGCTACTGAAACCCCCCCTTCCACTTCTGAGAAGCCCTTGAAGGATCTTTCCAGCTCCCCTGATATTGTTGAAAAATACCTTCATAAGCTTGTTGTCCATGCCAGATCTGTTACTATTGACCACTTGGAATGTGCTCATGTGGCTATTGGAAAGGCAATTTCAAAGCTCAAGGAACACATCAAGTGCTTAGCCTTCTATTTTTCTGTGATGCTTTCGAGGATATTCCTGCCATCTTTGTTGCAAAGGGACCTTCTAATGTCAAATTTGATGCTAAGGATAAGGACGGCATGGAAATCACAAAGGAAGTTTGCATCGAAGCCCCAAAGGATGCTCTAAAGAAATATGTGAAGGATGCCATGCTAGAGATTGTTGTTGCATCGCCAATGCAAACTGATGCACCCTTTTGAGTTGGCCTACTGGTTTTCTTGTGTCTGTAGTTTTTTCCTCATCTATTGTTCCTTTATTCTGGAGGTTTTTGTCCTCTGTGGTTCCACTAGCTGTATGCATGTCTCATTTTGTTTCTTTCCCTCAGAGGATTTTATCCTTTTTGGTTCGATGGTTGTTTGCCTCTATTTTTATTCATTTTTTGGGTTCCTCTAAGGTTTTTCCTTTCTAATTCTCTTTTTTGCAAGGCTTTGGTGTGCCTTTCAAATGCCCCATTTTAATAAAATTTATAACTTATCAAAATAAATAATCATATTTTATAACTATAATTACCAGAGTTAAATGATGGCCTCTCATTGTCTCTTAATTGGATCTTGGAAATGGCCCATAATAACCACTATCTCCATCATCTTCGTTTATTTTTTAATTACTATTTTGGGGTATTTATCATTTTTGGCCAAAATCTACACTATTTTTAGTAAACACCAAAAAATCCCGAATAGCCCTCAAAATTAATACACATTATTGGATCACCCATATTAAGACTTCTAGAAAATCTCAACATATAATCATGTCTAAGAAGTTATTCAATTCCAAATATTCATTCTTCCAATTTTATAAAAAAAATACTAAATTCCATTTTTGAGGCACTAGATGAAGGAAATAGACATTGTCCTCCTATTTATCTATCTCCACATAAAATTTCAAGTCGATCCAACGATCAGATCAAAAGTTATGCCCTCCAAAAGATAGGCTCTTACATCAACCTTATTTAGGCCAAATATTTACTGACAAAATACCTTAGGAAAACTAAAACAAAGGCCTAACCTTGATGACATAAAATATTTCATTGCTCTTGGAGGATGAGACGGGACTTCAAAAAGATCAAAAAATTTGCAATAATTGGAAAGGACCCAAAAATTTATTAAAATGAGACTGACCAGGGGATTATTGCAAATTTTGAAAGGACTCAAAATACAAGACACCAAAAATTCAAAAATTGGGAGTAAACAAAAGTTGGATTTTGAGGATCCAAAAAGCCTCTTGAACCCAGAAGGGAAAAGGTTCCTTGGTTTCATCCCCATGATCAATGTACCTTCCACTACATCAAATATCATAATATTGATAGATGCATGAGCCTTAAAAGTATGATTTAAGATATAATTGAAAAATATCAAGTTGTTCTTAATAGCTCTGATTATCAATAATCCTCTAATCAAGATCTTAGAATTTTTTAAAATATACTATCCAATCACAACCAAAATCAAAACATAGCAAATAACATTCACTATGGGAATGTCCCAGCTCCAAATCAAGGGATGGTTAGGACACTCAATTCTTTTAATCATATCTTTCACACTTGTGTTGTAACTAAATAATAACACATAAATGCATCATTTGATGAAGCTTCAAGACCTCCTTTTGTCCCTCATGCAAAAAACTTCTCCCCCTAAAGTACCTCCATTAATCATCCAATCAAGATATAATTCTAAGGTAACTTTTGATTTACTTCATCAACTTGAGATACCATAGCCAAAATCTCCCTTATTGACCTTCTCGTGACCTCTCTGTCCCATAGAGACATCTTAAAATTTTAGGTGAATACATTACTCCTCAAGACCTCAACCCAATCGTTATCACTTCTATAGTGAGATCCATTGGGATAAACCATACAACTATATCATTCCATGAGGATGATATCCCACCCATCCTCTATTATTGGATATCATCTATTATACATCATAGTCCATATCAATCATAAATTCATTAAGTTAATCTTGTTAGATTATGGTTTTGGTGTCAACATTTGTAGCCTAAGACTCATCAGCTATTTTAGGCTAACCCAATAATATTTGAAAAATTCAATCTTATTATCAGGGCTTTTGACAATGGGTAATGTGAGGCTAGTGGTACTATAGTATTACCCCTTAGAGTTGGACCTTGCACTCTCAACACTCTCTTCGATGTCACACCATGTAACTTAACTTACAACATTATTCTTGGAAGGTCATAGATCCATGAAATGTGCATTGTCCCCTCTCCTCTCCATCAATGCCTTAAATATGAATATAAGGGTAAGACATATCATATTCTAACTAAATACAAATCCTTCACCTATTTCTAGGTGATTGAGATAAAGAATCCAAAATCTCATCTCTACCCTTATCTCACCTCATTTTTTAAGTCATCTTCTTCTTCTTCTTAACTTTTTATCACTGATGCATTAAGGTCTCTCACCTTAAATAACTCACCTAACAATGAACCCAAGGGTCAAATCTCTAATCCAATTATAATTAATTATTATAATTCAAATAGTAATTAACTTGTTATATACATATCCAATATTCCCCCATCACCCCAAACCTTAGGCTTACCTTCTAGCAATAAGGGTAAAACAATACAAATAGGAATTTGCTCCTTCCTTTGCATCGATGCCAACAATGATGAGAAAATTCATGGTAGCAACCCTTTTCTAGTTAAATGGAAATATGTTTTATGATTCTTGTTAAACTTATATTTCATTTCTAAGTAGATATTTTCTAATATTGCATATCAAGGTAAAGGACTAGGCCTATATGAGCAAGGCATCAAAGATCCCCTATAAACAAAATTTTGGCTATGATGCTATAGGATAGGTTATATCCCCAGTAATAGTCACTCTTTATCCTCTTCTTCTTCTTCTTTCAAGAGCAAAGAGGAATTCATCCTCCATAATAGAAAATGATATGACACCATTTCTTTAAATATATTGTATTGGGATGAGGAGGATGACAATGGGTCATCACTCCTCAGATCCTAACCTCCTTTAATTTACATAATTTATCAATATAAATATTCTAACTCTATCCTATGATAAGCTAATTACTAAGAAAAATAACTATGAGATCGAGGACATCCCAAATTCATCCTCCTTAATATGGTTCCTTAAACTATCTAAGATAAAATAACTTCTATTTTGGTGGATCTTTTTTCCAAATTGTGAATGTTGTTATCTCACAACCAATTAACAATAATTAGTTCATATTAGATCCTTCATATATTTATATCCTATGAGTGCTTCCAAATCCCTCTTAATTGGAATATGAATCTCATATTTTGATTAAAAAAACATGGACATCAATCTTAGGACTCCTAAAGATCCAAAAATCCTTAATCTAGGCAAGGTCTTGACCCTAATAAAACATGAGGAATACACCAAATACTTGGTTATTCCAATGATATCTTTACTTGTTCCTGCACTAATATCCAACCTCTTGATCCTTCTCTAGTTTCCCACCACCTAGTTTTCATTGCCAATGCAAAATCAATAAAATAAAAGTTATGAAAAATGCTTCTGAAAGTCACTTTTCTTATAAAATAGGATCTCCAAAAACTCCTCAATGTTGAATTCATAAAATCCATTGACTATTCTTATTATATCTCTAATGTTGTTCCTATTACTAAGGAAAAAAATAGCAATAGATGTTAGATTTTGAAGCTAAATACTTACAGGAATATAATAAAATGCAATTTAAAGCAATATCAAATGTAACAAAAATAAAAATCAATTTAGTATATGAATATGAATGGAATTCACACACTAAATGAGAAAATTTGTACAACTCTTTATTGCACTATAATCTATTGCGAGTACAATGATCTCAATAGTATAATATCTTTGTAAGTAATGTAAGTGTTGCATAACTCAGGGCTATAACATGTATAAATAGCCTTTCTACAATTACTCTTGGATGGCTATGACTCTTCCATACCTTGTGACTCTTGGCTCTCTTTTGTGCACATATGGAGTTCTATTTGATGTACACTTGTAATATGACTCTTCACTATCTTTTCCTAATCTATGGACACATGTACACATGGACTAATGTGCACATTTACATTATTGAATATTATGCACACTTTAATAATACTTGTGCATTTATTACATTGCATAAAGTAAATACTTAAATCTTAATCTAAGATAAACTCCTAATCTAAACATGTACCCATGATAGTACATTGACATGTACCAAATAATGTAATATTCTCTAACATACCCATGTATTACATTATTTGGTTATTGAATACTTTAGTATTTAATATGGATCTTCATATTTATCTTCATCCTTTAAGTGGCCTTGCATTAGATCTTATGCTTGAGCTTCATATTTTTGCTTGAATTTGTATTCTAACTTTGGCACTATTACTGTTTTCCTTCTAATTATGTTGTTGAAGAAGTTCATACCTTTCTTGTGCCCATCTCTAAACTTTGAGAAATATATTTGAGAAAATCCATTAATGGATTTTCTTGTCATTGTGTATATCCATTCAAAAAATAATTTTATTTATACCAACAATATATTTGAGAATGATTGGTACCTCCATAAATTTTACAACTATGGAGATTCCAACATCTCTCTATCTTATGCCCATATCTGCTACAATGATTGCATCTATTTTCTACTACAAAATCACTTTAAAAATTTGGTCCTTCATTGCAATTGTTCCTATCAATATTTGTCACTGATATGATATTTTACTATTTCCTATCATAAACTTAGTATCTTGCCTATGGTTGCTATTCTGACCTATATAAGCTTTTTATGAATAATCATAAATTGTATTCAAGTCACTGTATCACATTGTAATCAAATAACTGGACACAATTTTATTTAAATAAAAACAGAGAGAGAGGGAATTTATTTTACCAAAATGCCCATTTTTGTATTAATGGTGATACAGTGTGTTACAAAAATGATTTTTGAATTACCCCAAGCGTGTTGGGAGCAATGTTACAATGCTTCTTCCTGTCTATCTGATATCCAATGCTTTCATGGATGAGGGGAGATCTTTCAGCTCTTCCGCATGGTGTGGTGTTCTTAGTTCCTCTGTTACAGCTTCAAAGGGGTGAGTGGGCTTTGGTATCCAACAAGGGACCACTCCAGCTTCAGCAGCTTATCCAAAGTACATGTCACTTACACACATTCCAACCGACAAAAGGGATTCATAGCACCTATATATATGAGTAATAAGAATAATGCATGCATAAACCCTAAGTAGATAATAATATGAAACAAACGATAGAAAAAATCAACAAATAAAATCCTTGCTAATCAAGTGAATTTTGTTACAGATCTCTAATGTGCGTGCGATTCGTGCTCGGGACTGTGGAACCATGGGAACGAGGTTACAGGCTAGAAATCATGGACCTACGGTTGTGAAATCGTGGATGTGCATTTTCGACTATAAAACCATAGGCAGGCAGTTTTGGCTGAGATGACGGATCACCTCGGGATACATGCCAATGATCGAATTCGAGCTCGTGCTCTCAGTTTCTCATCGGGTCTGGATGTATTTTGACAGCCTATCGGTACATAAATTTAGCTCCTTTTTTATGGTGGATTGATGGTGCCCTTATAGGTTGCTTGGGGCTTTGGATGGGAATGTGAGGTGGCAAGTGTGACTTGCCAAGTCACAAATCTGGACTGTCAGGTGGAAGGGGCAGTTACAATGAGTCATTCAGTGTGGTTCACTTAATTGGGGTGATGTGGCTCCAAGTGGAGTGGGATGTGGAATGTTGTTTTATGTGAAGGGACAAGGGGACAACAAAAAAGGAGTTGTGGCATGGGTGTTGGTAATCTATCTCATGTGTAAGGACAAAGGGGATAGAAGTGGGTGATATGTGGCAGGGATGTTGGGTGAGATGTCCAGGACACATGTCCAATGGGTAGACAGGGTATTGTAGGGTGATTTTCCTAATTAAGTCAATTAGGAAAATATAATGATGTGTAGGATTTTATATCCCTAAGTTATAACTTAGGCATATATCTTTATTATGTAAGATTTGATGGTGAGGTGGTGAATGTGAACTAAAGGGTGCTAGATTTTGGTGTCTACAGTTGCCCCTTTTTGTACCGTGTTGTGTACAACATAATGCGGTGCAAAAACTAATGACATCTAACTTTATTGGGTGAATGGGTTCATTTCTCTTTGACACACAAAAGGAATGAAATTAAAATTTTTGATTTGTTTTCTTACCCCCTCAATTGACGATTGGGTAAATGTTGACACCCATAAGTCAATTGACGAAATACGGATGTTGAAATTGGGTTGTTTATTGAATGATGTTGATATTGTTAATGAATTTTGTCTTGATTTCTTGGTTTCCCAATCTTGGGATTATTTGTGTTCTTGCAATTTTGCTTTTGGTTTCATTAATGTGTAGAATACATGGTAAAAAACTGACCACTCTGAGTTTTCGTCCACTATGACTTTAGCAGTTCCTTCCAAATGATGGGTTTAAGGAACAAGTCATCGAGGATTTGATGCTCAAGTAGTTTTTGATTATTACCAAATTATTGTTTGTTGTTTCGCTTTTGACCCAACCGAAGGTGTTGTAGGATTACCTTGGCAAATTTGTTTTAGAACACATTTAAGCTCATAGATTTAGGGACCTACCCGACTTGATTCATTGTTGTTTGTTGTGATATCTGAATAAATTTCCTTATGGTGATTTACCCATCCAACTGGATTGCATAGATTGTTAGTCGCTGCAACCGCAAGGTGTATAGGATAATCCACTAGATACAAGTTTCACTCTAGATGATTAGGTGGATTGCATTTTTTTTTATTATTATTTTTTTTTTTTGAAACCGCTGACTTACGGTTATTTTGGAAAAAAATGAGGATTTGTGTTTTGCTTTATGAGACTGTGTTTCCACGTTTTGCACCTCAAAATGTGGGTTTGTGTTTTCGCAAAGTGGCTATTTATAGGCTGTTATCGTTTTCAAAATCATTCTGCTAGTTTTCATCGGTTGATTGGTTGAAGTGATGAGTGAGATGGAGGTTGGCAAGGGGAGCGGTGGTGGTGGCTCGGCTGGAGTGGAATTTGGTGGTCGGTTTGCCGAGGTAGGCATGTTGCCCTTTTTTTTTCATTTGTGTTTGTGTTTCTTGTTTGATAATTAAGTGGGGTTGGTAAATGATTATTATTTGCTCATTAAGTGAGGCTGGCACCTAGGGTAGGTAAAAAAAAATCATTTTTATTTTACTACCATGATTAGGTAAAAAAAAATCATTTTTGCTTTTATTACCTAGGGTAGGTAAGAAAAAATTTCATTTTTGTTTTACTACCATGATTAGGTAAAAATTTTTGTTTTTGCTTTTTAATACCTAGGGTATGTAAAAAAAAAATTGTTTTTGTTTTACTACCATGATTAGGTAAAATTTTTTGTTTTTGCTTTTTAATACCTAGGGTATGTAAAAAAAAATTGTTTTTGTTTTACTACCATGATTAGGTAAAAATTTTCATTTTTGCTTTTTAATACCTAGGGTATGTAAAAAAAAATCGTTTTTGCTTTTATTACCTAGGGTAGGTAAAAAAAAATTTCGTTTTTGCTTTTATTACCTAGGGTAGGTAAGAATTTTTTTCATTTTTGCTTTTATTTCTAGCATGTGCTAATTTTTGTTTTTTTATATGTTTTCTTTTCAGGTCAAGCTTCTTGATGCTCAGCATAGGTGGTCGAGGACCATTCAAAAAGTGCAGAAAGCACTTTCTGATTATGACTGGACTTTACTTCAGACCATTGGTTTAGACGGTTGCGAGCGGTTAGACACCGTCCGAGTTGAGGATCTCCTTTCGGCACTCATTGAGTTTTGGGATCCAGACAGGGGCACATTTCAGCTCCTAATAGGGGAGTTGATTATCACTCTCGAGGATATACATCGTATCTTTTACGTTCCTATCGAGGGTCCTACCGTTAGTGTTGGCCTCGACAAGAAGGAGGCCCTTTTCCCTTTGTTTGGTGAGATGTGGAACATTGATTGCAGTAGGGGCGACATTTCATATTTGGATCTCTTTGCAACTGGTAGCTTGGGTGCATTACCTGTCTTTATGATATACATATTGAGCAACATGTTGTTTCCCAATTCCATGGGATCGAGGATCCCGTGGAACCAGGTGCCTATTGTTCTTGATTTGATAGTTGATCTTCATTGGTTAGCCTGGGCTCCCACTCTTCTCTGTGAGGTTTATAGCAAGCTCTATGAGGTGAAGAGGCATAGGTGTAAGGGTCTAGACTATAGTTTGTTGATCCAAATTTGGTGTTGGGAGCATATTATCATTGGTCGCCCTATTGGTTTGCCTTGTGGCATGGATGCCACCTCTCCCCGGGCATACAGATGGTTACTTTGTGAGGAGGTCAGTCGATCTGTTGCGAGTGCTTCAAAGTTTAGAGATATCTTGAGTTCTCTGACTAGGGGTTTGGATTGGGTGACGGATGCAGCGGAGCTTCGTCGCACTAGGCGGGGATGATGGGTTGTTGGCATCCATTTGAGGGATATGGATTTTATCCAATTTTCTCGTGTACTACAACATTTTGGGCTCATTCAGGATGTTTCGGATGTGTCTATTATGTACAGGCGATGAGGTGATGAGTTGGGGTTACCTATTGCTCCTGATTTTTGGTGAGTCGATGATCCTACTGATGAATCAAACTTGGACGTGCTTGACTTGGATGATGTTGGCATGACTGCTGAGTATGATGCTTGGTTTGTGAGTCAACCTCTGTGGACTCCTAGTGTTATTGTAGATGATTATGGGAGTGGTGACAATGTAGATGTGGGTGGATGGGTTCCTTGGTCGATGAAGCTCCAATGTGGTAGCTCTTCAAGAGCTGACACGGGCACAAACATTCAGTAGCCTGAGGAGGGTGGTGGTAATGATGATGAGGGTGGACCTCCTCGATGGTTAGAGGAGTGGGGGATTCTCTAGGTTGAGCGAGATAGCCTAGATTTGGATTTGGGTCTAGTGAAGGCTGAGTTAGCATGGCATCAGGGTGAGGTGACTCGTCTTTAGGCTAAGGTGGGCGGGTTACGGGTTGGACAGGTTACGGGTTGGACCTAGCAGTGCTGCTCTGGTTGCTAAGGATGCAGATATCACCAGACTTGGTGGTGAGATTACCCATTTATAGGGTGAGCTTTCTCGATTGCAGTTAGGTGCTGGAGGTGATGATTCTACTTTGACTATTGCATCTCTATGGGTAAATATTTCTCATAGGGTCGCTTGCCATGGAGCTAATTTGAGGAGCCTGCGTAAGCAGGCTATCTACATCGAGATGTTGGAGAACATTCTTCATGAGTGTCAGATTCCTTTACCTATTCCTCCTTCATCATCTGCTTCCACTGCTACCCGAGGGACTGATACGAGTCACAAGACTCATTGTACTTCTAGCTCTCATGGGGCTTCTATAGCGCAGGGTCCACGGAGGGATCCTACTGGCACTAGCTAGTTGTTGTATTGCCTTATTTTTGGTTTTTTGTATATTTTATCTTAGTATGAGCCTTAGTGCTCCGATGTATACTACCTTCGGGTATTTTGTACTTTGTAGACTTTCATTTATATATATATATATATATATATATATATATATATATATATATATATACATGGTATATTATTTCGGTATTCACATGTGTTATTTGTATATGCATTCTTTTTGTTTATGCTTTGCAATGTTTATATAATGCAATCTAATATTTCTATGGTATTGCTATGATAATGAATGTAGCTGGACTTGTAAAATGCATTTGATTTTTATTCATGTAACTAAATTATGGTATTCATGTTGCTCATGTAATCTTTTTAGCTCAAAGTATTTGACCTTTCCTCGTTCATATTTGCAATTGGGGGTATCCCACTTGATTATTCTTTGTGGTGATGTATGTTGTATGTATAAATGGTATGTGGATTGTGATATTGATTATGATTTGGTTTTTGATATGTAATTGAAAGTATTCTCAAATACTCAAAGAAGCTAGTAATGTTAACCATTTTTCTTGATGTTATCTTACTTTCTTTAGGACCATATTGTGTGCAAGTGAAGTTCTTTTACTAAATCTTGTGTGTCGATGACCCTAAGCAATCCAGAACCAGTGCATGTGATTGTGATGTTTATTGCCCCATATTGAGTAATTTTTGGACGGTACCTTTATGGGTTTTCCTTTTGGCTAGCTTACCCGTATGTGTGTTCAGAGGTCTCCCTCTTGAGAGAGAGACATGTCGCCCTGCATGAGTTTACTCCACTACCAGTCAAGAATTTATAGCCCCGATGGAGGCTCACTCCATAGTCCAATGGTTTGATCTTTAAGCCTTTGTGATGACTACATAGCTTTTTGAGGGGAACATAGTACGATCTTTTCAGCTTTAGAGATTTGTGGTGTGTGTTAATTATTTTTGTATAGAGTTTTGGGGAATTAGATTCTCAACCAAAGTATTATGAGAATGTGACCCTATCCTTATTACTCTACATTTATTTATATTTGTTGTTTCACTGTGGTAGTGGTGATAACCACTATTTTTTTTTTTGGACTATGTTGCATGATAGGGTAAGCGAAGAATTTTACTTTTTTTTCTTTGAGGTTTACCCAAATTGGTGTTATCTTTCTATCATTCAAGATGTTTTAAGATTTGTAAAAGTGTATTTGGTTCCAAATTGCTTTTGGGTCAATCTACCATACTCAATATTTTCTTAATGTGATGAAAGTGCTTTGGTCCTAAAGAAAATTGGACACTTCGAGAAGTTTGGTTTTTCACTAGACATGTTTGAGTGATTGAAAATTGTATGATATATCATATATGATGTGTATGGTTTTTGAGTTGTAAATAATCTTAGTTGAATACCCCCAACTCTTGGAACTTGTTTTCTTGGTTGTATCATCACCACTATTAAAGATTACTGAGCAAGGGATGGGATAGATGCGACTATATTTTTTTTTTTTTGTATGAACATGTAATTGAGATGCAAATGCAATATGAAAAATGCAATTTAAAATATGTCTATTTACAATGTGAAATGCATGCAATGTTGTAAAATGAAATATTTTGTTTATTTTTTATTTTTATTTTTTTTTAGCCATGTACATATATATACATATATTGCAAGTCGTTTTATGCATAAAATGCCTTTAGGTGCATAATTTTCAGTGGTTATGGCTTCAATTTCCCTTCTAAATTGGAAATTTTATACGTTCCTTGTCCTAATTTTTGCTTTACTATATATGGTCCCAACCAATTTGCTGCAAATTTATCCCTTAAGTGCGGTAAAGCATTAGTATTTTGTTGATTTTCTTTGAGCACTAGGTCCCCCACTTGAAATTCATGAGGATGGACTTTTGCGTTGTAAGTGTGCTTGACTCTATCTTGATATACTCATAAATGTTCTAGAGCATTGATACGTTTCTCATCAATAATTTTCAATTTGTCAAGATGCGCCTGTCTAGTTGTATCATCATTCATGAATTCCTGTATCTCGATTCACAAGGATGGTATCTCGAGCTCTAATGGTAATATTCCTTCTGCATTGTAAACTAGTGAAAATGGTGTTGCTCCCGTTGGCATTCTTATGCTTTTTCTGTAATCCCATAGTGCTAAAGGGAGGTGAGTATGCCAATATCGATGATTATCTTTTACCACTTTCTTGAGAATAGATATGACTATTTTATTTGTTGCTTCAGCTTGCCCGTTTGCTTGTGGGTAATAAGGTGGTGAGAAGCTGTGTAGGATTTTGAATTTTTGCACAATGCTCTAACATTCTTATTCTTAAATGACTTTCCATTATCAAAAATTATATTTGAGGGTATTCCAAAACAATAGATAATATGTTGAAGTATAAACTCCGCTATTTGAGGTCCAGTCGTAGTTGTCATTGGAATTTCTTCCGCCCATTTTGTGAAGTATTTTGTAGCAGTTATGATGAATTTATGTTATCCTGATGAAGCAGGTGTTATTTTACCGATCAATTCAAGGCCCCATTGTGAAAAGGGCCACAAAATTTGAATGGGTTGCAAATTTTGTGATGGCACATGGGTCAATTTTACATGATGTTGGCACTTTTGGCATCTTTTGACATATTTGCAACAGTTATTTTCCATTGTCAGCCAATAGTATCCCATGCGCAATATTCTTTTTGCAATTGACATTCCACTGAAGTGACCATCGCAAGTACCATCGTGGACTTCTAATATTGCTCTTTCTACCTCAATTGGATTTAAACATCATAGTAATATTCCATCATAACTACGTTTATATAATACATCTCTAAGTAAAGTGAAACGAATGGCTCTTTTTTTTAATGTTCTTTTTGCAGTTCGTGTCATTTCTATTGGTAGTGTGCCTGACTTTAGAAAATATTTTATCTCATCAAGGTAATAATTGTAAGGTTCAACATGTATCAAACAAACATTCTTCTCACCTATAGATTCTACTTTTTGAATTGATGATTTAGACACTATTGTTATGATTAGTGGTTGCATTTCTCCATGTTCATTTTTAGGGATGAGAGATCCCAAGGAAGCCATTGCGTCCACAAATCTATTTGTCGATCATGGTAAGTTACTAATTTCATACAAGTCAAATTTTCCTAGCAATTGTAATGCTACTTCATGGTATTTCTTTAAGACTAGTTCTTTATATTGGTATTCTCCTTTTATTTGGTAGACAACCAATTGAGAATCACCAAAAATGCTTATTATTTTTATTCCTATTGCTATAGTTGATTTAAGACCTAGTATTAAGGCTTCATATTCTACATTATTTTTAGTGCATGTGAAGTTGAGTTTGAATGATAAAGGAATGGGTATTCCTTCAAGTGTGTAAAACACAACTCCTGCACCTTGCCCTTTTTTGTACTTTGATCCATCAAAGAACATTGTCATATCTGCTTCATCCTCAGGTGAAACTACTTCTTGTTCTATGATAGAAAATACTAAATCATCGGGAAGTTCAATTATTAATGGTGTATCATTGTGCAGTGGAGCTTTCGCTAATTGATCAGCTATCACTTGCCCTTTTATGGATTTTTGACTTGTGAATTCGAGGTCGAATTTCGTTAAAAGCATTATCCATTTAGCAATGCGGGTGTTGTTGTAAGTGCGAGTCATCATGTATCGTAGAGGGTTTTCTCTAGCTATAACATAGGTGGTATTGCTTAGCATGTAATGTCTAAGTTTCTTGGTGGCGAAAACCACTGCTAAGCATAACTTTTCGACATAAGCATATCTTGTTTCGTAACTTACCAATGTTCTACTGATGTAATAAACTGCTTGCTCTTTATTTTTCTCATTATTTTGTGCAAGCATTGTTCCTAAAGCAAAATTTGTTGCAAAAATGTATAGGTGAAATGGGACTCCTATTTTTGGTGGCGTAAGAACTAGCGGTGAGGCTAGATATTTCTTTATATCATCAAATACCTCCTGACATTCAGTTGTCCAAGAAAATATCACTCCTTTTTGTAACAGGAAGTTAAAAGGCCTGCATTTATCTAAGAGTTGCGCAATGAATCGTCAAATAGATTGGACTTTTCCTTGCAAACTTTGCAACTCTTTCAAGTTTTTGGGAGGTGACATTTCTAATATTTCTTTTACCTTTCCTAGGTCTACTTCAATACCTCGCTTGGAAACAATGAATCCTAGAAGTTTTCCTGATGTGACACCAAATACACACTTCTTAGGATTTAACCTTACCTTATGTTCTATTAATCGATCAAATGCCTTTTCTAGCACATCTATGTGTTCAAGATGCATTTTTGATTTAGCAATAAGATCATCTACATAATCTTCAATTATCTTATGCATATAATCATGAAATATGTACGTCATGGCACGTTGATATGTTGCTCCTATGTTCTTTAACCCAAAAGGCATCACTCTGTAGTAGAATATCCCCCAAGGCATTGTAAACGTTGTTTTATGTTGATCTTCGAGATTAATCCAAATTTGGTTGTATCTTGAGAAACCATCCATTAAGGAGAGCATTTCATGACCAGCACAGGAGTCTACTAATTGATCAATATTTGGCAAAGGAAAATCATCCTTGGGACACGCTTTGTTTAAATCTCAAAAATCAATGCATACTCGTATCCCCCCATTCAGTTTGCGAACGGGTACCATGTTTGAAATCCATTCAGGATAATCGATTGGTACTATGAAGTGTACATCTAATAACTTTTGCAACTCTTCTTTCATAATTAATGCGACTGTTGGATGAAATTTCCTAAGCTTTTGCTTGAATGGCTTGGCATCATGTGCTAGCGTAAGGTTGTGGACTACCAAGTCCGGATCTAAGCCAGGCATGTCTTTGTAGGACCATGCGAACACTTCCTTCTTTTTAATAAGCATGTTTATGATGCTCTATTTTTCTTTTGTGGATAATTCTTTTGCTATTTTGACAATCTGGGGATTATCCACGTCTTCACTAAGGTTCACATCTATAGACTCTTCTATTAGCATGTGAGAACCTTCCTCTAGCTGATGTGGAGTTGGGATGAGGTGGATATCATCTGCCACATTTTCAAATGTGTCTAGGGTGTCCCCCTCTATCTCAGTTTGAAAAACTGAATTGTTTGATGATGAAGGTTGTTGCGGAATATAAGCGTTTGAAGCTTGCAACAACTCTTCGGACAGGATGAAGTCAGTAGTGGATGGCGGGGATGAAATCCTGTCCATGGCTATGAGACTGGTGTCGATATAGATTGGTTTTATCTCATTATATGGATTGCAGAGTGGGGTGAGCAAATCAACAAAAATCATGTTGACTTGATGGAAATGAGGTGGTTACGATTCAAGAATTGATGACTCGTATTCTCTAGGTTGCAACTGACCTAATGTGTGTGATTAGTTTTGTCGTATGCTTTGCCAATGTGATGGAGGAGGTTCTGGTTTAGGACCCTCACACTCTTTGTTTAGCCAAAAAAGTGTGCAGTCTATTATCCTTCTGCATGGTTTCTCCATATATTATCTCTTCCTGAGGTTCTTCTTCTTCTTTATTAAGCCATTCAGGACGTGCTTCATCTTGGAGCATTCTCCTAGCTTGTATCTCAAGAGCATGGTTGATAAAAATCATTTCAGTTTCATCATCATCACTATCACTCATCCATAATCCATTAGCATTTGTATGATGTCCTAGTATTAGTGGCTCAAGGTCTTGCCTAAGGTATGCCATCTTAGTAGGATCTTCATAATCTGCTTCTCGTTGTAAAGCTCACTCTCGAGGGTAAAAATTGTGGATTTGGTATCTAATTTCTATTTGTTCATCCTCATCATTAGGTTCATCCTCCACATCACTCTTTTCCTCCTCTTGTTCGTATTCTATGTCAAGTTCTTGGAAAGCTTGATTAAGCGAAGAGCTTGCGATGGAAGGTTTATAGCCTAGACCGGAGTGGTCACTTGGATCTCTATATTCTGGTTCAATAATGTGGTGAGGACCTTGTTCATGTCTTCCAAGTCCATATCCTTTCCAACTAACCCTTCAAAAATATCTCACTAGGAAAACTTGGGTTTGATAGATAATCAATGTTTTCATTAAACTCTTGTAAAGAGTTGTCATTTTGAGGAGGTGGGTCCGATGAAGAATCCATCCCTCCATATATGAAATTGATTGCATTTGTTTGAGAACCCATTCTATATATATCACCAATAGCTAAAGGTGGGTCACGAGGGTGACCATAATCTCTGAATGACTCGATAGGTGGTGTAACTGTGACACTTTCAATAATGTACTCACCAATACTTGGATTGGCGAGATGTACTGCAACTCTAGATGGTTGTGTGGCTAATGGCTCAGATGGATGAAGGGGGTTCTTGAGCCTTAGCTCTTGGCTCTATTGGCGGTGGTGGATTATCTCTAACAGGTGGCCTTATTTGTGAGACTACGGGTTCTAATGACTGTGAAGTAGTGGTTGATGATGTGGGTTGTGCTTTGAATGTGAATGGTGGCTTTGAATATAGAAGTGTACTAGATGGGGTTGGCAATTGATTAGTAGGATGAGTGGGTGTAATTTGAAAATGAAATGCGGTGTTTGAAGGATGCGATGAGCTAACGCTTTTAGATGTGAAAGCTTGGATCAACTATAGGCAACTCTTCTGGAATGGGTGCTTTTGATGATGTGGTGCTTGATGGAATGGTTCTAATGACTAGTGGTTGGATGGTTAGATGTGTTGATGGGAGTAAAGGCTCATAAGGATTTGAAATAAAGTTGTAGTATTTGAAAGGTTCAGTGTCATCTGGTATGCAATGTACCTTGCCTTCATGCACATATTTTAAGCATTGATGTAATGTTGAAGGCCACCCATCCAACCAATCGATAAGCTAGGCCGAAGGAACCGGTATTTGATCTACTATAGAAACTAGCAAGGTACTAAGACCTGAACCTCGAGTTAATCCCCTACCTCAGATAGAGGTTTCTACGTAGTTACCCCTGGGAGCAAGGTGAGACTCGCCCCTACCTCGAGAGTAGCCCCTACCTTCAAAATGGAGTCATACGTGAACGCAAGTTTGAAGAGTCATGGCGTCTTCTAATTGTACTTGAAAGGGAAGGCTTTCGAATAGAGAGGTGAGAGGTGCAATTTAGGAATAGAAAAGCGAACGAACAAAGTAAGTAAAATGAAGAGGTTGGGTGTGTTAATGGGCTCGCTCTTAGCCGTGAAAGCCCTATTGATCACCGCTATAGAGCGACTCTTCTAGAATGGGTGGTTTTGATCATCTGGTGTTTTATGTAATGGTTCCAATGAGTAATTAGGATTGGATGGCTAGATAGTGGTGAACCACCATAAAGTCTCCAATTTATTCTCGAATTTGAATTACCGGATTTAGAGAGTAGGAAGAGATTAAGGTGCACTTGATCTCCCTTCCATGATCTGCCCCTACCTTAGAGAGAGGTTTCTGCATTGTTACACACTTCATTTCCCTAATCCAAGGGCATCCAATAATTATGTTATATTACATTTACCCTTCCAAGATGTGAAAGAGAACATGTATTGTTTTCACCCCCACTATGACGGGAAGAACAACATTCCCTACAGTTGAGCATAAAGCGTCATTAAAGGCCCTAAGAGTGAATGTGGATGTTGTGATGTGAGATGATGGGACATTGAGCTTCATCATGGCAGGTGTGGTAATGAGGTTGATTGAAGAACCTATATCAATAAGCACTCTCTTGAAGGGTTTCCTATCAATGTGAGCTACTATGTGCAATGGTGGATCGGGTGAATCTACCGATATTTGTTTTTCCTCGAAGTCATAGAATACTATCGAGGGTTCCATGCACTTTTGCACACTACCCACAAAGGAATTGAATGCATTGGGGTCTTCTGATTGTACTTGAATAGACTTTAAAATTTCCATCAATGCTTCCCTATGAGGTGTTGATTGTTGTATTAGTTCATAAATTGACAATTTTGTTGAAGCCATCTTCAAAATCTTTGTTAACCGGTTGTTCAATGTAACAACAGGGTGGTTGTGGAATGGTGGTGGTGGCCCACTCGATCCAAGTTGTATGGGCACATTAGTTGGTGATGCTTCCAGAGCCTGGGTTATACGATTAGCTTGCCTTTGTCCATGGGTAACTATACTGATAGCCCCTAAAAAACCTTGTGGTAGTTGAGACACATAATTAACCTGATTGGGAGGAACTGTAGAATTTGATGCTCCCATCGGTTGTTGATTCACCTCTCGATGTGGCAAAGGTGTCTGATATATGCCTAGGTTTTGGTTATTTTGGGCTAGTGGGTTGTCAATTTTGATTGTACCCGCTTCCAATAAATCTTGCACAATTCCTTTAAATCCATGACAACCTTCAATATCATGTCCTCTTTGTCTATGATAGATGCAAAAGAGGTGTTCTTTGTAACCTTTTGTCTTTGGTTTGTTAGGATCATCAGGTTTCATTTTTGATAAATTAAAAAGTTTTTTCGCATACAACTTCTGAAATACTAATGAATATGGCTCTTGTACTGGCGTGCAATTTCTTTTTGGCTTAAAATGATGTTGTTACCTTTTCGTAGGTTGTTTCTGATTTTGTGCCTGCTATGGGGTGGAACCGCTTGATAATTTGGTTGGTGTGGTTGTTGTTGTTGTTGGGGTTGTTGGATTTGTGTTTGAGCCGATTGATTTGACTGTGGTTGGCTCAAAACTATCTGATTAACCTGTGCGGTCTTGGAATGACCGTGGTTATTCCCCTTTTGATTCTTATTGTGCCACTCTTTCTTCTTAGGCTTAATCTCACCTTCTTGAATTTTTATTTCTTCAATCAATTTTTCTTGGGTGAGTGCCTCATCGAATGTTCTATACTGTTGTAGCTGTAGCAATGAAGAGATGGGTCTACCAAAACTCTTCATGAATATTCGTATTATCTCTGGCATAGGGAGTGAAAATGGTAACTTGATCATGACTGATCTCCATATATTGCCAAAGTCATAGACTGATTCATCGTCATATTATTTTAGGTAAATCAAATCAGTCAATGTTGTTTGTTTTCTAACATTTAGGGTGAATCTTTCTAGGAACTGGTCCGCTAGTTGTTCAAAGGTAAAAATACTTTGATGCGGGAGGTGGTTGTACCAGTCTTGGGCTTCCCCCCTAATTTTTGAGGAAATGTATGTAATAGCAATGCATCGCTGCTTTTGATTCTGAAGCATGCATTCACAAATCTTGTTACATGCTCACGGGGATCCTCTTCTCCTTTAAATTCAAGCTTCGGTATTTGGAAATCATGTGGATATGGCGGCTCTGGTACCGAAGCATGAATAGGGTGATTGAGTAGTTGCCTTAAATTTGGCTTTTGGTATTGCAAGCCTGGGGTTTGCATGGCAAGACTATAAATCTGACTCTGTAGAAACTGGTATCTAGGATCATCTACAGGACTGACACTCGAATGTACTTGATGTTGATGGTAATGGGGTGGATTGTATGTAGGTTGGGGATGATAAGACATGTTTGGCGGAAATGTGTTATGGTATGGATGTTGAGGGATGTTATGATATGGATGGGGTGATGGAGGTATGATATTATGCTAACCTACTACGTTAGCATATGGGTGCGGTGGTTGATTGTGAACCATAGTGGTAGAGGGAGGACGCATTACCCAAGATGGATCTTGGATAAAGGCATTAGGTTGATGAGATGTAGGTGGAATATTTTGCTCAATCCCTTGCAAATGTTGGTTAGGGTCAGGGTTCATGCTACGGTTAGCATTATCTAAAATTATTTGTTGCAACTATAAGAAAGCTTGTTGCATAGCAATTGCATTTGACATAGGGACTACTACCTGTGATGTGGTGGACTAAATTGGTTGTGGAACAACCATGGTAGTGGAGGTAGATGGGGGGTAAGTAGCAAAGGGTATCGCCACTGACTGTGGAATGGTATGAGATGTATGTCCTACAAGTGTGGATGGAGGAATGGATGTTGGGGCTTGCAAAACAATAGGAATTGTTTCATACAAGGGATTAGTGGTAATGGTCATTTGTTGTGATAATGTGGGGGGAATTTGGTTGGATGACAATGGTTGATTGGCTAATGCTATAGCAGCCAACTCAAAGAGAGGATTGGTGAAAATTTATTGTGACTATTGTGGATAGGTGAATATGGATTCTTGTTGTGATGAGGGTACGACACGTGATGGGATGGAGAGTGGTGGTAATGATGGGAAGACCATTCCAGATGCATTCAAGTACATTCTAACAGTGTCCATATCTATCATGGTGACCTGACTGTCTATCGCTGTAGGAGGTTCACTCCTAGGTGTCTCAGGTATAGTTGTGTGAGTAGCTCTATGCATAATGTCTATGTTTGTGTTGGGGGAATTACTAGAAGGCCCTACATCAAGACTCTAGGACATAGAAATGGGTATAACTACTTGTCCCACCACCAAAGTGTGAGGGACATTGCCAGAATGAGAGGCCATAGGGGAAGACCACTGACTTCGGTTTGACACTAGTTTCTTAGCTTGATTACGAGTCACTACCATACGCTACTATGTGGTAAAATGCGGAGTGAGACTATCTATGCAAGTAAAGTGACAATACAATGTAATACAATACACAAAGCAAATAAACACACAAAAAAAATTATGCTAGATTTTCGAATATATATATATATATATATACATATATATTAAATTTGTTTGGAAAATGAAAAAGGCATGTGCTCAATGTTTTGCCCTAAATGAATCTAGGATTTCACTTGTATACTCACAACTCGACAACCTGGCTATGAACTCCAGGTCATGTAATCCCGCCTATAATATGTGGTAATGAAGTACACACATGGCTAGGGAGCACAGGTCCTACCAATTCCTCACCCAGTTCGCCCGCAGTCTACGATACACCTCTCCGAAGAGAGATGTGTGCTATCACCCACGGGTTATGATGGATCTTGGAATTGGCCTTGGCTAAGAATAGGGTATAATGTTGGTGGTTCGGTGATGAAATCCAAACCCGACGGTGATGAAATCCAGTCGTTTTCCAACATTTATGTGAGTGTGTGGTGGTTTTGTTTAACTAGGATGTTATACAAAATTATTATGCAATTCTGTTTCAATGGCCTAAATGCATAAAAGCATAAAATAGAGAATGAAAGACAGTAGATCAGGGGTAAAAATACCAATTTTAGATCTAATTTAATCATATTCTATTTAACAGGGCTAACCGCGGGTGTGCGGTTAGTTCTGGTAAACCGCGGGTGCACGATTTTCCAACCACGCGTCTGCGTTTGGGATATCCCAACCATGGATGCGCGGGTCCTTTTTGTCAATAGAAATAAAATAATATTATAGACCCGATCCTGAAATAAACACCTGAGCTATTCCTAACCAGGTGAATGCAAGATGATCTTTTTTCTACTATGCAAATGCAATTTTTTTTTTTTATGAATGCAGGGTTTTTAAGTACTTTCTTCTACCTCTAAGACCTAAGCGCACACAAAGACATATAGTACTAGGACTCTTAATCTAGTTAAATGCAATATAAACTGAAACTAAGACAAAAATTAGACTGGAAGCACAAAGTACATACCTGTGTTCCTTCCTGTTGTAAACCGTCGGCCCACGTTTCTTATGCAGCAATCGTGCTTTTGTGTATTCTCAGGCAAAAACCGCGTGTCTGCATTTTCTTCTTCCAAGAACCACGCACCTGTGTTTTCTCATACAAAAACCACATTTTCACGTTTCCACAATAAATGATACGGTCACAAGATTTTCTAAATATATCGATTTTGGATCGAATCTGTGTGCGCTTTGAATTACCAAAACCTATAGGTGCATATAGAGATTAGTAAACAAATTTATATAGCAAGGCAAAACAAAATAGGACCTTTAGGGGGTCCCATCGTGATCGCCATTTTTGTAACCAAAGAACTGAACACAATTTTATTTAAATAAAAACAAAGAGAGGGAAGTTATTTTGCCAAAATGCCCCTTTTGTATTAATGGTGATACAGTGTGTTACAAAAAGGATTTTTGAATTACCCCAAGTGTGTTGGGAGCAATGTTACAATGCTTCTTCCTGTTTATCTCATATCCAATGCTTTCATTGAGGAGGGGATATCTTTCGGCTCTTTTGCAGGGTGTGGTGTTCTTCATTCCTCTGTTACAGCTTCAAAGGGGTGAGTGGGCTTTGATATCCAGCAAGAGACCACTCCATCTTTAGCAGCTTATCCAAAGTACCTATCACCTACACACATTCCAACCAGTAAAAGGAATTAGTAGCACCTATATATATGAGCAATAAGCATAATTCATGCATAAACCCTAAGCAGATAATAATATGAAACAAACGAAAAAACAAATCAACAAATAAAAGACTTGCTAATCAAGTGAATTCTGTTACAGATATCTGTTGTGCATGCAATTCGTGCTCAAGACTGTGGAACCATGAGAACGCGGTTACGTGCTGGAAACCATGGACCTACGGTTGTGAAATCGTGGATGCGCATTTTTGACTATAAAACCATGGGTGAAATTTTTTGGCTAAGATGATAGGTCACCTCGAGATGTGTTTCAATGATCGGATTCGAGTTCACGCTCTCAGTTTCTCATCGGGTCTGGACGTATTTTGATAGCCTGTCGGTACACAAATTTAGCTCCCTTTGTTTGGTGGATTGATGGTGCCTTTATAGGCTACCTAGGGCTTTAGAGGGGAATGTGAGGTGGTAAGCCTGACTTACTAAGTGGAAAATCTGGACTGCCAGGTGGAATGGGCAATTACAGTGAGTCATTCAGTGTGGTTCACTTAACTGGGGTGATGTGGCTCCAAGTGGAGTGGGATGTGGGATGTTGTTTTATGTGAAGGGACAAGGGGACAACAACAAAGGAGTTGTGGCATGGGTGTTGGGAATCTGTCTCATGTGTAAGGACAAAGGGGATAGAAGTGGGTGAGATGTGGCAGGGATGTTGGGTGAGATGTCCAGGACACATGTCCAATGGGTAGATAGGGTATCCTAGGGTGATTTTTCTAATTAATTCAATTAGGAAAATATAATGATGTGCAGGATTTTATATCCCTAAGTTAGAACTTAGGCATATATCTTTATTATGCAAGATTTTATCGTAAGGTGGTGAATGTGAACTAAAGGGTACTAGATTTTGGTTTCTACACACATATAGCATCAATATTTGCAATAGGTTCTTCTATTTTTGTCATGAATTCTAAATCACTAGTGTCATTGCTTGCATTACAATATTTCCTTTCATTTTGACAAGAATCATGATTAGCATATTTTTCTTTTTGAAGAAGATAAATAGTATCACAACATGCATCAATCATAATTGGTTTTGATTCTATAGTATTGCAACATGAATCTACCATCATGGGCCTTAAATCATTTGTATCACTAGAAGCATCTTTCATCATTGTTTTATTCCCTACTTCAATTTTTTCTTGTTTTCTCATCTTAGAAACATTTAGAGTAATGATTCCTTTATAGATTATTCTCCATAGACTAATAGGTATAGTAAAAAATTCTGCATAACAATCATTATTATTATTGAGTATACTTTACATGCATTTTTGAAGTATTAAAAATTATCTTTTTCCTGCTTCAATGGTAATATCATCAATCTTGTTCTTCAACGTATCATCAATAGATTTGTTTTTTTAATATTTAATCATGTTCTCTTGTCTTATATTCGTGTCCTTAAGTATTTAATGAGAAATAAATACCATATACATTAAGTATCCTATATCACTAGGTAATGTAAAATATCTTTTAGAATCTTCATATGCCTCTTGAAGCTTTGCATTCAAATAACTACTAAGTGTTAAGAAATTTTCATTTTTTATTTATCTCAACGTTGATTGTGAGGCGTTCTTGTCACTTATTGATGCATCATTTTCAATTTATTCTATTTTCTATTGTGTATGGCATTTTAATATTTCCAACATTTCTGAAATTTATTGAATGTCTATTTTTTCTTGGGCACATAGTTTTTCAAATAACTCATGACTTTGTATTTCAATTTTTTGATCATTAGTATTATTTTTAATTTGCTTTTTCTTTGCCATATTCCTTTGAAGTAGACTACCTTATAACTCCCTAGATTTGATGTATAATAATAATTTTTATGAAGAACTCATGATAATTTGAATGCAATTTTTCAATTTTGCAAAATCCTATGTAGTAATCCTTATATCTCCCAAATTTTATGTATATGATTAAATAGGTTTAAAATTTCAAAAACTAATTTGATTTAGAAGTCCTTATGGTTCCCAAATAAGAAATTTTTAATTTTTAAAAGTATATTTTCAAATTTTTGTAACTCTAATTTGATGTTGAAATCCTTACTCCTCCAAAATAACAATATTTGCAAATATTCAAAATTACTTTACAAAATAAATTTATTAATTACAAAACTTGTAATTAAATTCCCAAAATAGCTTTATAAGGTTTCTAGGTTTATGATTTAACACTCATATACCTTATCTCTCCACTAAATCAATTAATCTAAGCAAAATTAGATTAATTAATTCAACTTTAGAATAAATATACTATATCTAGCTTACAACTCCCTTTACACCTTATCATTCCATAATTATAACTTAAAACTTAACTTTATTAAAAAAAGCTACTTCAATTTACTTTTTTTTAAATCAACCAAAAACTTAAATGTTTTATTACCTCCCTATCAATTTGATTTATGGCTTCACTTAGAGGTTGACGTTACTTGACAGAACATTCCAACATATTAATGCAGGGTTAATGTGATAATTTATGTTACATAAAGTAACATTCCAATGATACACTACTAAGTTTCTGATGAGACATGTAGACCAGATGATCCACATTCACTTATTTAGGTAATTTTATAATGAGCTACAAAATGTTTTAAAACACCCTAGGTTGAAAATGGTATTGATAATGATGACGGAGAAATATGAGCTTAAGCTTATCCGTTTATCATCGCCATAGTGATTATTGTTCCATAGGATAACTGAAATACGATGCCATGTTGTCCTTACAACTTGTCTAAATTTTATTTTTTATTTGGCTACTATTGGTGATACAACTATCATTCCAATGGCTACTCAGATGTTTTCTCTCAACAAAAATATCTCTAGACAAAATATGTATAGGTGTTCTTGGTTCTTCTAGGTAGTGAGTAGCATCTGCAATTCACTTACCGCCTGTTACACACTTTTCTTTGCTTTCCAAGAGTACAATAGATGCCTTTGTCTTCTTAAATTGGCTCTCGAAGATCATTACTTCTACAATGAACTCATAACATCTTTCTCAGGTGATCTTTATGTGTTTCTCAAGATAGTTGTAATCACCCTCTGCACATAGTGTTGATTACGTGGACCACCTTATAGTACTTTGACTCAACTTTCCTTCTTCTGCAGTGATGCTTGGAAATTGGTATTTCACTCAAGAGCTTCTTGGATAACCGACGGACTAGAATCAATTGTTAGCTTTCAAATAATGCATTGCTTCTCTTTAATGTCTTGGGTGCTATAACATTTTACTCCAAGAACCATTTTACACTCATCATTATGACTTCTTGGTGCTCAAACGATGATTTCCTTGTAGTTATATTGATGCTTTGCCTTCCTTACTTATTACTTCAGCTTTGTCTTATTTTTTCAGTGTTATCTCCTTTGGATTATACTTGACCTTCTTTGGATTCCACTCTGCTTTGGTGACAACTCAACTTGGCATTAATTGGTAGTGCTTCTTATGTGACTGCTTCAATACAGTAAGATGTGTCTTCCTCTATAGCTACTTTTACATAAGTGTAAGACTTTAGGTTCCTATCCTTTTACACTAGAAGATTTACCTTATTATTCCTAACTTCTCTTTTCTTCTCTACAGGTTTTAATCCCTTGTGAATGCTATCTTCTCCAACCTTGAAAATAAACTTGAGATATTTCCTTTTTGCAACTTTAAAACTTTAAAATGGTGCTTGTAGAGACTTAATAAAATGCTAATATCAACATTCAAATAACTAACCCTTTCGCACCAATATTGCATACCTTTTGGTCTTGTTTTGAAACTTGATTTATTGGTGATTTGATTCACCTATTTGCTTCCCTTTGTTTAATGAATTTACAGCTCTTCCTTGCTGTCCAAAATAACTCTTAAACTCTTCTAATTTGCAGCTTCAATTTAATATGCTTCGCTACCTGAAAATATAGTTTTGTGTCTTCAACTCTCCTCTAAGTAGTCTTCTCAAACTCTAAATATTTGCAGCTATTAATGCTGCCTAAATTCTACACTCTTATTGTCCTTGAATTTGTACTTTTCTAGGTTCTAATGCAATCAATTGCTCCTTCGATTTTTTGTCCTTGAATCTTTAAAATCTGCCTAGAAACTCCTCCAAGTTTTGGCTCAATATTGCCTTCTAGAATCCTTTAATTTTTGGCTGTAAAAAATAGCAATCTCCTTCTTTCAAATCAGCTTTAAAGCCCTTTGTAATTGTCCTTAAAACTCTCAAATTTGATGGCCTCTTCTAGCTTCTTTCTCCTTCAATCTCCTTGTCAATTTCTAACTTCAATCTTGGACCTTCTTCTCAAGAATATGAATGTCTTGAGGTCTTCAATAATCTCCTCCAAAATTTTGCAAACATCTTTCCAAATCCTTCTCCTTTTGGGCTAGTTGTCGAATGGTGATAATTATCCCAAATTCTTCACTATCAAAAAATTCTCCTTGCTAGAAATCTTCAATCTTGATTTCTCCTCAAATATTCTCCAATGGCCTTCTTCAATTCTCCTTTAAGTAGCTTGAGACCTTCTTATTGGGCCTTCAAATTTTGTAGCTTCTCTAGTCTTCTTCTCAAAACTTCAATGAGACCTTCCTTAATCTCTCCAATATTCAACTGTAGAATTTTACAATGAGATCTCTTTATTGGATCTCTAAAATCTACTGCTTCTAAAATTTGCAATATCACCTTTTCGTAGTCCTTATCTACCTTCAATCTGTATATTCTTCTTTGAATCAATTCTTCTCTACAATAAAGTATTAGAATATGATAATCTAAATCTTTCAAATTTGAAAATAATAAGCTTCACTAGTTGCTCTCTTCAAACTAGTGGAATCAATGTTGAGTCCTAGTCTTCACAAGTTTTCCTACAACTTTGTGGAAAGACTCTAGCCAAATCTATTTTCAAAATTCTTGTAAATGCAATCTCCCTATCTCCTATCAAACTCCCTTGTAGTTTGGATACCATTGTTAGCTTTTGATGCTAAATACTTAATGAAACTACCACATGAATTAATTACAAGAATATAATAAAATATAATTTAAAGCAATATCAAATGTAACAGTCAATTTAGTATATGAATATGAATGGAATTCACACACTAAATGAGCAAATGTGTACAACTCTTTATTGCACTATAATCTGTTACAAAATCTCTCTATGAGAGTACAATGATCTCAATAGTATAATAGCTTTGTAAGCAATGTAAGTGGTGTATAACTCAAGGCTATAACATGTATAAATAGCCTTTCTACAATGACTCTTGGATGGCTATGACTCTTCCATACCTTGTGACTCTTGGCTCTCTTTTGCACACATATGGAGCTCTATTTGATGTACACTTGTAATATGACTCTTCACTATATTTTCCTAATCTATGGACACATGTACACATGGACTAATGTGCACATTTACATTATTGAATATTATGCACACTTTAATAATACTTGTGTATTTATTACATTGCATAAAGTAAATACTTAAATCCTAATCTAAACATGTACCCATGGTGGTACATTGATATGTACCAAATAATGTAATATTCTCTAAAATAGAGTGCACATAGACTTTTGGGACATCAATAAAGCATGTCCCAAGGATGACTTCCCTCTACCCAACATTGATATGATCATTTATTTCACCATAGGATATGGAATGTTATCTCTAATAGATGGATTATTAGACTATAATCAAATCAAAATTACTCCTAAGGACTAAGCCAAAATAGATTTCACCACATCATGAGGAACCTTTCGCTATCAAGTCATGTCTTTTGGGTTGAAGAATGTAGAAGCTACCTACTAGAGTGCTATGACATACATATTTCATGAAATGATACATAACTTCATAGAGGACTATATCAATGATCTTCTTGGTTGGTCTATAAACAAAGAAGATTGTGTTTGATATCTAAGGCACATCTTCAAGTGGTTGTAGGAGTATAAGGTATGCTTAAAGTATCAAAATGCATATTTGAAGTTACATAAGAAAAAATATTGAGATTTATTGTATTCTAACATGGCATTGAAGTTGATCTTGACAAGATATCACCTATCATCAATATGCCACCTCCTCAAACTCTAACCCAACTTAGGAGTCTCCAAGGATAAGGCTAAGCCATTTAGATATTTATCTCCCTACTAGTTGACAAGTTTCAACCCTTCACCAAGCTTCAGAGGAAGGATGTAGTCTTCTAATGAGATGCTAATTATCAAGTTGCCTTAAATGTTTTCAAATCCTACATTTTATCTCTTCATATTCTTATCCCTCCTAATACCTCTAGGACCTTGTTATACATAGTAGCAAAAAATCATGCCTTAGGTGATATGTTGGTGCAGTATAATGACCAACATAAGGAGCAAGTCATTTTCTAAATCAACAAGACTTTGGTTAATTATGAAGTACACTATACCCCTTTAGAGAAGCTCTTTTCTAGTTGTAGTATTTACTTTCTAGAAGATTAGACACTACATGCTTAGCCATAATACCTTCATCATCAAGAGGGTTGATCCCTTGCGCTATCTCATGTCCACACCTCACCTCTCAAGATGAATTATTAAGTGGGTAATTGCACTTAGAAAATTTAATATTAAGTTTGTTAGTCAAAATTCTATTAAAGGTCAGGTCATTGTTGACTAGTTACTAGCTACATCCTTAGAAGCTAGCCATCCCTTAGTAGTAAACATTCTTGATAATTCAATCTTTATCTTACAAGTAAATCAACCTAACTCTTGGACTCTATACTTTTATGGTGCTAGAAGTATCAAAGGAGTGAGCATAAAATTCATTTTGGTCAATAGTCAACAAAAATTGATCCTTTTATCCTTTAAGATTAGGTTTTCTTGTACCAATAACACTACTAAGTACAAATCCCATATTCTAGTGTTAAGTATTCCCTTTGGGTTAGAATCCTCTCTATATTTGGATATTCCTATCTTGTAGTCAACCAAGTCAATGGTTTTTGTAAAAGTAAATATGAAAATCTTAAGCTATAAATGGACACCATTTATAAACTAATGGCTACTTTTGATACAATCACCATTGAAGCTATCCCTAGGTCTTGTAATTGCCATGACAATATCATGGACTCGACTACATCCCTTATTTCCTTAGAGATAGATGACAAATAAGCCATGATTTTTGTATAGCAAATTAAGGAACCTTAAATCTTAGTCTATCTAGCTTCCTTGGGAAGTTTTTTATAGAAGTAGCTCCTTCTCTTGATCCTTGGTACAAGGATATCCTTGATTTCCTTAAGGATGGCATATCGCGTGATGGTTTTAACTGTAATAAGTATGAAAACCTCAAGAAATAAGCCTATGGACATGTCATAATTGAAAATATATTAATTCACCATACCATTGATGATATTTTTCTTAGATTTTTAGCCTTAGCCAAAGCCCAAGTAGTCATCAAACAGGCCCATGATGGATCATGTGGTGGTAACTTTAGTGGTGTTGCCATCACCATGAAACTCCTAAAAATGGATTATTATTGGCTCTCCATGGTAAATGAATCTTGTGACTATGTGAGGAAGTGTGATAAGTGTCAAAAGAATGATAATCTTATCCATACCTCTTCCCAAAATCTCTATCCTTGACTTCTTCTTTCATTTTTTCATTTGAGGCATAGACATAATTGGTAAGATAAACTCAATATTATCTAAAGGACATAAGTTCATCATCATGGCTACTGATTTCTTCACTAAGAGGTTCAAATCCATACCCTTAGCCTCAACCACTATAGTCCAAGTCTCTAAGTTTATTATTAACTAGATCCTCAAACCCTTTCATGCTAATCTTTGACAATGGAACACTCTTCAAGAACAAGGATGACCAAAAAAAATTGTGCTAAATACAAGATTCAACACAAATGGTTTACATCTTACTATCCTCAAGTAAATGACCAAGCTTACACTTCTAGCAAGACTCTTATCAATATTATTAAGAATCTTGTCATCAAAATTGGTCAAGATTGGCATCTTTAATTGTATCCCTTCTTGTGGGCCTATCACACTAGAGTCAAAACTCACACCAACATGATGCCCAATACTTTGGTTTATGAAACCAAAGTAATATTCCCCTTTGAGTTAGAGGTGCATTCCTTATGTATTTTTTTGTAGGACTCCTCTGTTGAATATGAATACTATGTTTTATCTAATTCTAACTTCTTAACAAAAAGCAGATCCATACCCTAGAGAACCTATGGTTCTACCAAGAAAAAACTTAAGCATACCTATAGCAAGAAGGTATGATCGTATTCCTTTGAATTTGATGATATTATCCTCAAAGAGAATTAAAAAATACTAATTCCACAACCAAGCTCAAAGGCAAATTTGATCCTAATTGTATAGGTCCATACATCATAACCACCAAGTACAGTTCAAGTGCTTATCACCTTACCACACTTGATAGAAAAGAACTTAAAGAGCCGATGAACATAATGCATCTTAAAAGGTATTATATTTGAGTCTACATTGGTTGTTGGTTTATATTTAGCTACTTGTTTACATATGCCTAATTTCATATTTGCTTGTGTATGTGTCTGGCCTACTTATTGTATTTCAAGTTAGGAATTCATGATGACATGCATATAATGATCCTAGTCAGCATAGTTCACTTTCATTCACTAGGCAACTAATCTAAGTAGATCCTTCTAGTCCCATATTTATGAATTGAATCAGGGTTCATATAACATTAATTTATTTCAATCTATCTCAATCTATTTTACCTCAAATATTTTTTCTTATAATCATCATTATAGCATGATGTATACTACAAGGTTTACACATGTTGATGGAAAAGCCAATCAAATCCAAATTTTCTATCTCATCAATCACTTATCTCATGATGAATACTATGAGGTTTGTAGGTGTTGATGGTAAACTAAATCAAATTTTATTCTTCTATTTTGTTAATCGCTTGCTTCAATATGAATACTACAAGACCTACATGTGTTAATAGTAAGATCAATCATGTCATCTCTTGTCTCCTATGCACACCATGCATGGGATAACAGGTTAATGATAAATTCATCTCTCTAGTTGGGGACATCATTCATTATCACACCAATCAATCAAGAGTCCTCTATGAGGCAAATAAATTCAAGCAAAAGTCCTTTAAATAGTTGTTTAAAGGAAAATCTCCAATAAAAAGTCTTATAGACCAAGAAAAAGTCCTTTAAGAATTTATTTAGAGGAAAATATCCAATCAAATGTCCTATAGGCCAAGCAAAAGTCCTTTAGATATTTATTGAAATGTAAATATTTTATTTTCATGTTTGTATCATAGAAACTAACCAGAAGATCTTTGAGCAAAGCTATAGAAAGTCCCCTTGGAAAAATCTCAAAGCTAACAAAAATTCCTTTGAGCAAAGCTAACTAAAGTCACCTTAGGTAAATCTCTAAGTACACTTAAGTATATAATTATACATATTTGTATATATCTATTTTGTCTAATGGTGGAGACTTTTGAACTCTAAATAGAGGTCTAGGGTTCAAATCCTATGGGGGCTAGGATTGTACACCATACTTCGGTAGCTAGAATATGGTTGGATAAGCATATAGTGGTTTAAAAAAATCCTCCATGAGGGTCATCTCATATATCCTATGGCCTCATAGATGTTAAAAAATACTTTACCCTTTACCCTTCTAAGCTAAAATCCCCCTTGAAAAGATATGAGTTAAAATACCCTTTGTACAAATTAGAATTTGTACATAGCTATAGATAATTGTACTATAGTAATGCCTCTTTGCATCATGGGAGTGCTCTTTTGAGCACAATATGTATCTCTCATCTCTCATCATGTTATCTAATATATCATATTCAATCATCTTATTCTTAGTGCATTTAATCATTATTACTTATTCATCATTCATTTTAATTTATAACTTTTTATTAATTATTCATTAATATCAAATCAACCATAATTGCATCACATTTTATAAACATATCATCTCAATATTCACTCATATATTAAACTCACAGTCTAATCATAACTAAACCATTTTTCATTAATTACTTAACATACAAATATGTTTTTAAATAATGTATTGAATATTCATACATAAAGCAAATAAAATATAAACAAAACACTATAACACAACCATTGGGCCCATAAAAGCAGGTATATATATTAATCCCATAGTGTATGTATAGAAAATATGTACATATGGCATAATGTACAATCATGATCCAAAGTATAAAAAGCATAATGTACAATCATGATCCAAAGTATAAAAAGCATAATGTATAAGGTGTGTGCGCTTGACGTCCAAGCAGCTGATTTGGTAGAGAAAGCAAAGAAGTCATGCATTGGTTGTGAAAGATATTGAACATATTTATCATTCATGATGTCCTACTGCATGTAGAGGATTATTGGTTAGCAAGTACCTTGCAACTAAGACAAGAGGAGATTGTGACTTGTTGCATGAAGAAATTGTGTATTTGTTGAGACATGGAGAGGCACTAAATAGAACATGTTCAGTTGATAAGAATACTTATTGATCGTTGATGTTTGAGAAAAATGAGGTTGTGACATTGTCTAAAAAAAAGAGCGAAAGGTACTAGGAGATTACTTTGGAAGTATTGTTGTTATGTTATCGAGAATCGAGATGTCAATTATGGGATTATGATTGTCATTTAACTGAAGAACAGTCAAATGCACTATCCAAGATTTGGTATAAAAATCAGTTTTAAAACCCTAATGTCCCCTTGAGACATATGGAGTCATCATATTGAAGATCGATGATGAAGTTTCAAATTCTATGCACACTGATTGTTCAAACCCAATGGCCTTATTGTTTGATTTTTGGCTCATTTCTATGTTTATTTTTTGAGGGAAATGGATGTTGTTAGCCCCACATGTTTGGGAAAGTCTTTGTTGTCATTTAAAAGCATTTGCAATTGCCTTTTTTAGTGAAGAAATGACGAGGAGAGATCCTTTCAAACTCATGCATTGGTTTTTAAAACTGAATTGACTAAAGATTCAACTACTACCAGGGTATTGTAGGAATCGTGAGGGTGCGAGTGCGAGTGCGGCTCCCACCAAAAATAAGGTTTGTCGGTGCGACTAGTTATATATATATAATGTATTTTTAATCCAAAATAATAAAATAAATTATAAATCATACACATTACAAAATAAATAAACAAATCATACATTGGCATCATAAAAGCATGTTTTTTTAAAGAACGTTTGGACTGGGTGTGGCTACCGAAACATTAAAAAACTTTAAAATATAAAGTTATTAGTTATATATATATATATAATGTATTTTTTATCTAAAATAATAAAATAAATTATAAATCATACACATTACAAAATTAATAAATAAATCATACATTGCCATCATAAAAGCATGTTTTTTTAAAGAACGTTTGGATTGGGTATGGCTACCAAAATTAAATATCTGGGCTTGACAATTACTAAAAATAGTGAACCTTGCGCTCGACAGTTACTAAAAATAGTGTGGTTGTATCCGCGTGCTATGGTCTACCGACAAGGACACCACTTGCATTATCGGTGATGTGACCCGGGTTCAACCCCCACGGCAGATATGTATATGTATAAGAAGTATTTACTCAATAAAAAATAAAAAATAGTGTGGTTGTAACCAAATCTCCTATGAATAAAAAAATGTTTATTGATTGTAGGTAAAAACAAGGAGACCCATTTAAGATTTTTAGATACTACTAGAACCTTATTGGAATATTCTCATAATGTTCCTTAAAGATTTTGTTTGGAAAGAAAGACTCCAAACACCCACACCTAATTTTTTTCTCGACGATACCTTATTGATCTCTCGTGAGGCATTAATTGTTTTGCAAGTATAGACATATATGTACTCCTTGGAAAACTCTTTTCAATCCAGTTTTAGGGAAAATGATATCTTGTAAATTGTTAATATTTTCCATGGCTATTTATGCCCTAAAGATGTTTATTAATTCTCACTTGCTAAAAGATGACAACTATTTCACTTGGAAGATGAAGTTGAAAATTCACCTTGAGTTTGAAGATTTATGGGGAGTGGTGTCTGGCACTATGTAAAGGCATGTTGTTGACCTTGATGAACAAATAAAGTTTGATAAATATTATAAGAAATACAAATTGATCATAATATTTGGCACAACTAATGAGATTTGTCCATACATTCATGGCATAGTGTTTGAATTTAAGAACAAGAATTAAAATCTACACCTATGGAGCTAATTGCATTGCTTGAAGATAAAGAGTGATGAGAAGCTAAAGGAATTTCTATAATGGATTGTTGAATTGTGAGACTCACTACAAACATTAGGTAAAATTGTCAATGACAATGTGCTTGTTCCAATAGTGTTGTGTGCACTGCCACCTTTGTAAAAACTTTGAATGTAACTAATTAAAGTCCTACTTTTAACACTTATGAATTTTCTTTAGCAATAGGGAGCAATTTGAGAGATGAAGATTGAAGACGAATATGCTTTGCTCACACATCAAAAAGGAAATAAGCCAATGCAGTTGGAAAAAGGTGACAAACCCCCCAACATGCACCAGAACTTTAAAAAAAAAAGATAGAAAAAATTAACAACAATATCAAAGACAAAGGAATTATTTAAGTTCCAAAGTCACTCATATCATCTATGGGAAACTAGGCCATGTACTTTATGAGTGCAAATACAACCTATCCTCATGAGGCTCTTCCATGAACCAACCAAAGAATTCATTAGGATGCAAGTAGAAGAGTTTTCATTAGAAAAATAGGAATGCACCTCTATCACCAAGATGGCAATGTAGTGAAGAACACTGATTATGACACAGAAGGACAAGACTATGCTTATTTCATTCAATATCTTGATATTGTTTTGAAATATAGCCTAGTTTGATATGTTGATTCAAGAGCTATCAAACACAGGGTAGGCCAAAATGAATGGTTCATAAGCCTTAACCTTTCATCTTACCATGGACAAGTTACTTTTGGTGACAATCAACATACATCATTGTTGGCATTGGTGATGTTTGTTTGCATCTTGGAGTGCATACCTATCACTTGACTCAAATTCTTTACGTGCTTGGACTCTCAAAGAACTTACTTCCTATGAATCAATTGTTTGATCATAATTTACATGTTGATTTTCTAAAAATAGATGCAAAGATACTCCATCTTATTTGAGAATGATCTAGATGTTTGACAATCATTGCTTGTGATATTGGCATAGGCAAGATGTTTTACTTTGTGGTTATAATGCAAGGCAACCAAGCTTTGGTAGCCAAGGTAAAAGAAACTTCCTCACTATGGCATAGGTGATCTGGACATCTTAGTTTTGGTCATCTAAAATCACTCCTACATCATGACATAGTACAAGGACTTTTTGTCTCTAACAAGTCCTCGTGACCTTTGTACAAGTTGTTTGGTTGGAAGCAACATTGAACCCCATTTGGCTCAAGCAAGCATAGAGTGGCTAGTACACGACCTAGTGCATGGATCCAAGTTTTATTGCATGTAGATATTTTCAATTTTTCATTGATAATCATACATGTTGAATGTGGATATATTTATTGAAGATGAAGGATGCAGCCTTCCACTATTTTTAGTAGTTCAAAGCTTGTGTGGAGAAGATTGTTTGTCATCCCATTCACAACCTCTGCTCAAATTAAGGGAGAGTACAACAATAATCATTTTTTTCTTTACTAAGGCAATATGCCATCAAATAATAGTTGACAACTACCTACATGCCTCAACAAAACATAATTGCAGAGAGGAAAAAACATACTATTCAAGAGATGGTGTCATGCATGTTGGGTGATGCCAATTTGGAGCCAACATTTTGGGAAAAAGTTGTTCTTATTGTAGTCTACCTATTGAACTACACACCCACACTTTCATTGAAATGTTTCACACTTGAAGACACTTTCATTGAAATGTTTCACACTTGAAGAGGCATGGATGGGTAACAAACCTTCCATGTCACATGTCCATGTTTTTGGATGCACTACATTCATGCATATTTCAAAGTAAAAGCAAATAAACTTAGTAGAATTCCAAAAAATGTTATCTTAATTGGATACAACAATGAGTCGAAGAGATATTGTCTCATGGATCCTGATACCAAGAAGTTCTATATCAACAAAGAAGTGTTTGATGACAAGAACAAGTATACCTCTTTTGCTAAGCCAAGCATTGTTAATAAAGAACCTATTGTTTTTCTATCTAATGATGATGATGATTATGAAACCTCCAAGAGAGAATTTTGATTTGCATGAAGATGATGGAGATGATCTTGATGGATCTTATGACGTAGGACCATCCACTTCGAGCAACACTTGCAAGCCCAAGTGGCATCTTAGTATAGTTTGTGATGTAAACTTAGATTGCATTCCAAAAACATCTAGTTTTGGACAAAGAACTCGACACAAAGTTCAAGACGAGGCTAGCTTAGCCTTGATGAGTGTAGTGATGTAAACATATAAACCTTCAACAATTTGTGAAACTCTTGCATTGAAGTGGAAGAATGCCATGAACATTGAGTATCAAGCTCTAATGAAGAACAAGACTGTCAACTTCTTGATCTTACACTGCCAAGAAGTTCTTTTGTAGTAAAGGGATATTCAAGACCAAATACAAAGTTGACCAAAGCATCGACAAATGCAAAGCAATGCTTATTGCAAAAGGCTATGCACAGAAGGAACAAATTAATTATGATAAAACCTTTGTACTAATAGCAACAATTAAGGTCGTTCATATTGTAGACACCAAAACAGCACCAATCCGATTATGTGACAACAAGCACTGATCGCACTAACACACAGCCCCCAGGGCAGCCCCCAGAGGTCAAACAGTGGTTCTAACCACTCACACGGCAGTTTTGCAAGTCAAAAATCAATTTGGCACCTTTTAGACACTCGACTTCTTATTCGTCCCACCCAAGTACGAGTGTGGATTTGTACTCGTTTTACCTAGGGATGAGTGCGTATTGATACTCGTCTCACCCGGGGACGATTACCAGCACTCGCTTCGGGGTGGGACGAATGTCAGGTTTGACCAGCAAAAAGTCAAATCTCGGCATATAACAACTCAGAACTGCCACTTAGCTTTTCCTGCATGACATAGGAGTGCGAGTGAGTTCTTTTGACAACTCATATCTGCCAATTGACTCTCCCTTCACTGCATGGGAATAAGAGTAAGCTTTTTAAGACAACTCAGATTTGCCACTTAGCTATCCCTTCATTGCATGGGAGTGCAAGTGAGCTTTTCTAAAACACACAAAGACATGCACAGAGGCAGTTAAGAAGCCCTTGATCAAGAAGAAGTCTTTCTCTTCAGGCAAAAAGCATTCATGCAAAGAAACACTTTTGCATGTTAATTCAAAGAGACCCCTTGGGTCTATAAAATGGTGAGTTTCCTCACCCAAAAGATATACCAGAGAAGGAGCATTTTGAGCGACGAAGTGCTGCTAATTCATTTACTTGCGATTTGTGTTTTCAACATCCATAATCTCTTAATCGAAAGAGAGGTTATTGGGTGACTTTTGAAGGCACGAATCAAGAACCAACACCGATTTTTTGACCACAATATTCTACCAATTTGCCGACAACACATCACATCAGGTTTCGGACCCATCCTAAGCGGATTGGTGTCGAAGCAAAGTTTCACCCATGGGTGGTTTGCCTTCGGGCACCCCCGCTTTATTTCTTTTATAGTATTTAGCTAGTTTCATGTTTATGCTTTTGTCAAGTCTTCATTTCATTTAGATTCATTTTAACCATAGTTAGATTTATCTTTTATTTTTCATACACGAGTGCCTATGATTCTTTGTTTGTTTCTTTGAACGCAGATTTGCAGCATTAGAGGAGCAGCGAGGAATCTACCTTTACCAACGCAAGCGGCGACGACGTTTTGGTTCGCCCATCTTATATGTGGGCACGCGGAAGAAGGAATTCTGAAACAAGTTGTAAAAGAGCAATATTTAACGCTCCTATCCCCTAAAAAGGAAGGAGACGCATTGTAACATGAATTTGCAAAGCATATCAATAAAAGGGCCGATTTTTATATTGCTTTAATATCTTGTGTTCATGTTCTTTCTTTTATGCAATTTTCAATAACATAGGGTTTAAGCGTTATTTTAGTTTCATTTACATTGCAATTTTAGTTTATCCTTTTTGTTTTCGGAATCTCGTGTTTTCAATGGCGATCACGGTGGGACCTCTGTCCTCTATTTTTTTAGGTTAAATTACTGATCTAAAATTGCTTGTTTTTTATAGGTACCTATTTTTCAACATCAGACTGTTATTCGTCTCTGCAAGTGACGATTACAGAATTGGTATTCGTTTCACCCTGGGACGAATAAACTATTCGTTTCACCCTGTGACGATTACGGTTCTGATATTCGCCTCACCCAGGGACGAGTATAATTCTGTGCATTTTTCAGAGCAAATCAGAAACATCCGATTAGGCAGAGAAGAGGTAGGGGTTTTTACAGCTTCTGTCAAATTTCTATTTTTTTGTTTTTTGGTTTTCAGTTTGTATGGCTTAGGGAAAGATTTCTTTTCGTTTGCCTATTTCAATTTTGCAAAATTAAAATGAACCCCACACATCACGTGGTATTTTAAACCAAGGCGTTGGTCGTAAAACCCCAACCCTTGAGCAAGACCAAAGGTGGATTCCATTATCACTTTGGCTTGAGATATTGCATCCATTACCTCGATCGCGACTGTTGCTAGACGTAAATCCTGACGAAAGCTGACCGAGTGTAGCTTGGGGTGATTCCCGACACGCGAGGATAAGTCTTCTATGGTAGGTGTCATAAACAGAGCGATTCCCCTTCCGTACCGCCTATGTTCCACGTATCATCTGCTCTCACGTACCTATAGTCTCCCTCACGTAAGGGCGGGTATATAGAGAGGTTGGTATATCGGTCCGACAATGGTATATTGAAGGGGCGACCATTTTGGGAGTCATAAGAGCCTTCATAATTGCATTTAAACGTTTCACAAAATTTTCAAAAACAAAACAAACAACAAAAACACACTAAACCAGATTTAGGGCACACTATTAATCTTTAAAAGAGATAATCATTGCTTGTGTGTGTGTATGCTATTTTCTGTTTAGACAAAAAAAAAAAGAAAATCATAAAAAGAATTTTTGCATTTTTAGGTTAGCATTACCATGGTGAATACTCGTAGCCAAGCCCAATCACGGGCAGAAGCTGCAGAAAATGCACCAAGAGAGACAAATCGTCTCCGATATAGCCTTGAAGACTTAGTCATCCCGCCTCGACGGCAGGGTATACCGGTTAGTTCACACCATGCAGAACATGGCTCTAGAGGCCCCTCCTTGAGGGGCACTCCAACCCATACAGTTATAGAACATGGTTCTAGAGGCCCTTCCTTGAGGGGCTCTCCAAGTCAGGCCTTCAATAGACGAGAATTTAGAACCCCTTCCCTAAGGGGAACTCATGAGCAACAAGAATCTTTTCAAGACAATAACCTATATATACCACCTGGTCTAAGCACGAGGCCTCCTTTGGAAGTTCATTATGGATGGCCTAGTGATGAAGCATTGTGTACTGCTATGGAACAACAAAGGGTCCAAAAGGAAGAACCATATGATTTTGTGGTTCCTAATTTACCCCCAATTAATGTCGGACATAGTAGACCATATCCAGAACATCAAGTTCTCCCAACAGGGCAAGACAATTATGCCCGCACTTTTTATGCATATCATAGAGAGAGAGAGAAGGATCACTACATTCCTCCAGAATAGTATCCAGTGCCGAAATGATGCACGTCTGCACCTGCTTTATATCCAGATCGCTTATTGAGACCAAAGTTTCAAGTTAATGCGACCAACCTCGACAGAGGGAAGCAACATATAGGGGTCTCAGAGCACCATGATCGAAATAGATATGTAGGAGAGACATCTAGGCCTATTAAACAAGAGACAACGAGAACAAAATGACTTGGCATTTACACAACTAGCCGCCCGCCAAGCACAAATCACGCGGCTTAGGCAAGAACAACAGGAATTAGAACATTTGTGTCACCTTGATCAAGAGCGCATTCAGCGTCAGACAGCTGAATTGCTTCACAACCATGCCTGAGAAGGCCCCAGTCCCTCGCGCACAACAATCTGAGATGTATGTGAGGCACAACCCCTTAGTGCGAGACAGGTCTCCGTGACTTCAGCAAGCACTGCCTCCAAGACCTCTTAGACCTGAGCGGGAGGCCATTCCCCGCAACCATGATGGGTATCCTCCGCGGGCACCCGTCCATGTTTACAGGCCTAGGCCAAACACTCCTCAAGAAGATTATGAGGATTATTACCAAGAAGAAGAGCGGGCTGAAATGCCCTATCAAGGCAGAAGGGATGCTACCCATTTATCCATCCAAAGGCCTCAAGTTCCCCGCAACCCACGGCGGGAACAAACTAAGGAGGAGGAGATTATGTCCTCCGATGCATACAAAGTGTTGTTAGAATGCTTAGAGACTATGGAACTCAAGACTGGTGGGCCCCAAAAGCCTACCTTACGCCAACTCCGTAGTCATCCGATGCATCCATCAGTGCCAGCACCTCCATACCCCGAACATTTCAAGTTGCCCCAGTTGGCACTCTTTAAAGGGGATGAGGATGCTCAAGAGCATGTGACATGATTTTTGAGCCAATGCTTTGGTATACAAGACAATGATGCATTGCTATTGAGAACATTCATAACCACATTCGTAGGATCTACCTCGGATTGGTTTACCCATCTACCGAAGCATAGCATCTACAACTTGGATCAACTAGTGGACGCGTTCCTAGAACGTTTTGCTTTCAATACAAAGAAAAAGGCGTCACTCAGTGATCTAGCTAGCCTCAAACAGTATGAGGAGGAGTCTATGGTAGCATATGGGAATCGATGGAGGACGGTGCTTTCAAAGTTGTCCTACCTCCCTCCTATGTCCGACCTAACTCAAATGTTCGCAAAGAGTTGTTTGCGATCGATCTCTGTGCTATTGCAGCTGCAGCAATACGCCACTTTAGAAGAAGCTCTGGCGCAAGCTAGACGTATCGAAGAGATCAAGATACAGGATGGCAAAATTGCCAAGCCTAAGAAAAAGAGTGGAACAAGAGCACCAAAATAGGGAATACGCAACGAAAACCCGTCGCGGTCAATCAAGTTGCTATTAATGCCCCTACGCCTGCCCAAGCAACACGGCCTCCAAAGGCTAATTATCGAGCGGTGCCTCACAATAATTATGAGAAAGATAACAAGAAGCAGGATCAAAATCAGCGGCGTCGCCCTAAGCGACAATTTACACCATACATCGAGTCTAGGGATTCCTTGTTTGACCGTTTGTCAGCGGCAAACTTGATTAATCTGCCAGAGATTCCAACAATTTATCCTAATGCGCCAAAGCCTAAGGGCTATCAGAGAGGATATTTTCTATAGATTCCATAGAAGGAAAGGGCATGACCTTAATGTCTGTTGGACGTTTAAAGGTTTAGTGCAAGATCTCATTGATAATCACACATTGGTAGTGGATAACCCCATCGCACCCAACAACCAACAAATGGGTGTTTTCAAAGATCCTTTACCCACACATGATGCACAAACAAAACCTCTGCATGTCAACGAAGTGCAACAGAGTTGCCCCATGGAGGGGTATGTTGGAATGATTAGCATTGTGACAAGAAACAAGAGACACCCAGGAGTTGTCCCTGCGACAGCCACTAGGGAAGCTTCATCCACGTCACAACATCAACCGAATCCTACACAGTTGCCCCCACCTAGACCAGTGGCCACGATTCGAACTAGACTTACTCAAAGTCTACGGACCACATCGGCTAGGCTCTCCATTTATGAGCTTATTCAACAATCGGCGCCCCATCGGGAAGCTCTTATGGAGATATTAAAGGCAATTGAATTGCAACCCCACGAAGCGGATTCGTTCAACAATTTTGTGGGGCATGTCAAACAGTGTATTGAACCAGTCATTACCTTCAGGGAAGATGAGCTAAAAATGGTGATTGGAGATGTAGCGGATCCACCCCTACACGTTATTGCGCGGGTCAACGGGACTCCATACAAACGGGTGTTGATAGACACTGGTTCGTCTAGTAACCTTATTACAACCGTTGCACTTGAAACATTTGAAACTACCAGCCTCTCACATTGCACCTTCCACTTATACCCTTCGAGCATTTAATGATGCGATATGCTCGACAGTTGGCACAATTGTCCTGCCCATACAAGTGGGACAAAAGACCATTCATACGTTGTGCCACATTTTAGAAGGTGAGATGGCTTACAATATCTTGCTTGGGCGGCCTTGGATCCGAGATATGAAGTGTGTCCCTTCAATTGCTCATCAATGTTTGAAGTATACATTTGAAGGACAAGTGCATGTGGTCCCCATAGATTTGGAACCTTTTAAGTATTGCAACTCAGTGCAAATCATGCCGCGATCGACCCTTCCTTCAACGCATGTGGATTTCCAGTTAAATCCATCTAAACGAGGTCCGACTAAGCAAGAATCTCCATCACCAAATCAATCAAATTCTCAGGCGGGATCATCTTCTTCATCCAGTCCTCCCACAACGACGCCACCTACGGTGGCCACACCAACGGACAAAGGAAAGAAGCCCCTGGAAACGGAACCACCTTTAGTCTCCAACATCTCTACAGAAGAGACGCCTAATAGAATGGAAGTTGAGACGCCTAGTTCACCCCACATGGAGTGGACTCAAGGAGAACTCCCATTCGCTTCCCCTCAATCGCCAACGATTATTGTTGAGATGTCTAACACGGGCATGGGGGAGTATATAGTGCGCAATGTTGTTGCAACGCCCACACTTCAATCTATGCAAGACATGGGAAGACCTCGACTCCCCATAGGCTCCGTGGTTCCTTTAGGCTACCCACCTAATCAGACAAACTTTATTTTTGGGGGCCTGGATCATGGCGTTGAACCTTCCCGAAAAGAAGAGGAAGATGAAGATCCCTTTGTGGAAGATGTCAACTATCTGGCTAACCCAGACTTCGCATTACGATATCTTAGCCAATGCAATTGGCATGGATACGGGTTAGGCCGGTATGAACAAGGAATGCGTGTTTTGTGTCAACCAAGATACCAAATGCCTTATGACAAGTCAGGAGTAGGGTTTAATCACCCTTTGCCCCTCGACATCTTGGTCGAAAACATGCAAGGCCTAGGGATAGGCAACAAGGATGGGTTGGCATCAGATCCATATGCCAATCCAAATACAACTTATACATTGGGGGATTATTTCCCATTACAAACAAATAACCTTGTTGACCTCAACAACCCTTTCCCTACGGCCGAACAAGGAGAAACCTCATGGACTCACCCACAAGGGGAAGATGGACAAGACCACGAAGGGTCTTCGAAGATGAGTCGGAGTACGATCATTCGCACGAATATCCAATGAATAACGATCAGGAGGACTTCTTGATGATGTTCCCATTGAATGATCCTAGTGAGCATAGGCTACCTCAACAACAACAAAATCCTTTGGACATAGATGACATGTTTGAACACTTACACATAGATCCAAGACCTAGGAGGCATTTCAACCTGGCACAGTTATAGCAATTACTGCACCCGCCACTCCAGGCATACAGCGAGCATCTTTCGCCTGGAGACCCTATCAAACCATCTGTACCTAGGGCAGACCCTGTTTGCAGGTCCGCGCATAGGGCTGATCCCTTTGTGCCAGTGCCTACAGAGCCAGATCCAAAGCACCAAGAACATCTAGAATGTCAGAGTTGTCACATTTGCGGTAATGGAGATTACAATCATTTCATCAACATGGTCTCCATTGACTTGACCGCCCCCATCCATGATCCAGCCAATCCAACATGATTATTGCATCTAGACATAGAAGCTATTGATTGGGATCGCATTGACACACCACCATATCCATCAGAGTATTGGCCTTGCGGTGGGATGTTTCATTTCACTCCAGAGACAGACTCGGGATGTCTTCCATCCTTGAAGAGGAACTTGACGTTCCTAATGATGATCTTAATTCAGCAAACGATATCCATCTAATCCCAATTCCACACCGGTTGGAAGACGGATCCCATATGTCGGTTGAAGCAACGGCGATGTAGACATCGGCACGGATCCAATGAATCCATGGATTCTCAAGCTGGGGGTAAGTCTTTCCCCTGAAGAGCGAGCCGATTATGTTGCCCTTCTTAAGGAAAAGAAGGAGGTTTTTGCATGGTCATACAAGGATATGCCGGGACTAGACCCACAACTAGTCACGCACAATTTAATGCTTGATCCGACAATCAAGCCAGTCAAGCAAAAACTACGCAAGATGCATCCAACAGTGGCCTTAATGGTAAAATATGAGTTACAAAAGTTGTTGGATGCCCGGTTTGTCATCTGTGTGGATTATCCGCCATGGTTGTCTAACATGGTTCCTGTCAAGAAGCCTGATGGGAGGATTCGCATATGCACTGATTTTTGAGATCTTAACAAAGCGAGTCCTAAGGATGATTTTCCCTTGCCGAGCATCGACGCGTTGGTAGACGCTACAACGGGCCATGAAATGCTTTCCCTTATGGATGGTTTCTCAGGATACAATCAGATTCGTATCAATCCTGAGGACCAACTAAAAATGGCATTCACAACGCCTTGGGGGACATTTTGCTATAAGGTCATGCCTTTTGGCCTTAAAAATGCCGGAGCCACCTACCAACGTGCCATGACATACATCTTTCACGATTACATGCACAAAACTTTGGAAGATTACATGGATGATTTGTTGGCCAAATCTCTTTTGCGCCCAGATCACATCGGTGACTTGAGCAAGGTCCTTGATCGCCTCATTGAGCATAAAGTCGGACTAAACCCCAAGAAGTGCGTCTTTGGCGTCACCTCTGGAAAGCTCTTGGGTTTCATAGTCTCCAAACGAGGAATTGAGGTTGATCCAAACAAAGTCAAGGCAATCCTTGAAATGCGTCCCCCAACCACCATCAAGCAGCTCGAGAGTCTGCAGGGAAAGGTTGCGTCGATCAAGCGCTTCATAGCGCAGTTATCTAACAAATGCCGACCCATGAATAAATTATTGCATAAGGGGGTCACATTTCATTGGGATGACGAGTGCCAGTCGGCCTTTGACGACATTAAATAGTACTTGGCTTCATCGCCAGTATTGGCACCACCTAGACCAGGAGTGTCATTCTATTTATACATCTCAGCCACTGAGGTGGCACTGGGCACCATGTTGTCCTAGAAAAATGAACTTCACAGAGAACAGGCTACATACTATCTTAGCCGCACCACTGGTCGATTATGAACTTAACTATGCATATGTTGAAAAGCTCCGCTTGGCGGTGGTGTTTGCTACCAAAAAGCTACGCCACTACATGCTTAGTAATAAGACGTATGTTGTGTCTAAGGAGAATCCATTGCGATACATGATGAGTCGTACTTATCATAGTAGCCGCACGGTGAAATGGATCATGTTGTTGACGGAGTTTGACATAGAGTTCATTGGACAGAAATCTATAAAAGGTCAAGTCATCGCCGATCAACTAGCTGAGGCTCCTCTTGAAGACGATCAGCCTCTGACTTTTGAACTACCTGATGATGGGGTCTTCCATGTTTTGAGTCGCCGGATTACGATGAGCACGAGTCACGGGCTGACATAACCCTATTCTTCGATGGTTCTAAATGTGAGTAAGGGGGTGGTGCGGGAATTGTATTCTTCACTCCACAAGGTGCTCCAATGCCCTTGTCATTTAAATTAGACTTCCCATGCACCAACAACAATGCGAGAATACGAAGCCTTGCTCATAGGTCTTGAGACGACAATCACCATGAACATTAAACGATTGAACATCTTTGGTGATTCGCTGTTAATTGTCAATCAAGTAAAGGGGATATACCAATGTAAATGTCCAGTTTTGCGGTCTTATAAAGCCCTTGTGGACAAATTCTTGGCACAACTTGAATGGTATGACATCGAGGCACTCCCTCGATCATCAAATCATTTTGCGGATACTATGGCCTCCTTGGGGTCACTCATCCCGCAAGACCCTTATGGTGAAATGACAACCATTCAGGTTACAACATTATCGCAATCTACGATGGAGCGTGCAAGCTCTGATCTAACGCCAAGGATCCACATGATCCAGATTGAACCATCTCCGGATAAGTTCTCTCGAATTCGAGATTGTTTGATTCAAGCCAACTGGGGGTCCTTGTTCTCCCCGACCCCTCTTACTAGCAACACCACGTTGTTTTTACAAGTTCTTTCCTGCTCAGCTTTTGTTCGGGATAGACTTCAAGAGGGATTGGCCGTTCATACTATCGAGGTTTATGATCAACAAGATTGGTACACACCCATTCGGGATTACCTCAAGCTAGGTAATCTCCCACTTGGATTGACACAAGCCACGAAAAGATCATTCAAACAGAAAGCGGCAAAGCATGTCTTGTTAGGAGACATTTTGTATCGTCAAAATTATGAAGGAATCCTCCTTCGTTGTTTGGACCAACAAGAGTCCGCTTGGGCGATCACCCAAGCTCACGATGGTACATGTGGTGGCCACTTCAGCGGTATGGCCATCGCAAAGCGCATTCTTCGCATGGGTTATTATTGGCCATCTTTAGAGCGAGATTGTTGCGCATATGTGAAGAAGTGCGTGAAGTGTCAACACCATGCTAATTTGACACACGTACCTTCTCAGGCCTTGCAGCCGATCCAATCGGTTTGGCCTTTTTCGTAGTGGGGCTTTGATCTAATTGGAAAGATCTCCCCTACGTCGTCTGGTCGTCACACGTTTATTTTAACGGCCACAAAGTACTTTACCAAATGGGTGGAAGCAATTCCGCTGACCACTACGACTGGAGCCCGCATTGCGGAGTTTATTTTACATAACATCATATGTCATTTTGGTATTCCATCCAAAATTGTCTCGGATAATGGGACACCATTCAAGAATAAAGATGTGCGTGCTTTGACCACAAAGTACAAGATTCGACATAGCTTTTCAACACCCTATTATCCGTAGGCAAATGGGCAAGCGAGGCGTCAAACAAAATGCTAGTCGCCATTCTCAAAAAGATAGTTGCGAGACAATCATAAAGACGGCACATTCGGATCCCGCTTGCCCTATGGGCTTATCGCACCAGCATTCGAACGCCCACTAGGGCAACTCCATTTTCGTTGGTGTATGGCTCCGAGGCAGTCATGCCTTTTGAGTTGGAAATTCCTTCCCTACGCATTTCAATGCAAGAGTTCATCGATGATGACACTGCGCGGCAAGCCCGGTTAGATCAACTGATGTTGCTCGACGAACGACGCGTTAATGCTCTCGAGCATTTACGTATCTATCAAGAGCGACTTAAGAAAGCATACAACATGAAAGTCCACTTTAGGGAATTTTAGGTTGGTGACTTGGTCTTAAAAGAGAACCAACAGAATTCTAATTTGCCGTCCCATCTACGGGACAAGTTCGCGGCAAACTGGTTAGGTCCTTACATCATTGACAGTAAAATAGGACCCGAAACATACCGGCTTGCCTCTCTTGAAGGAATCAAGGAAACAGAACCCTTGAACATCATTCATTTGAGGCCATTCCACAGCTAGAGAGCCATAGTCCAACAAAAAGCTCCAAGGATTACCACAATCGCTTGGTCAACCCAAAAAGCTCCAAGGATTATCACAATCGCTTGGTCAACCCAAAAGCTCCAAGGATTATCACAATCGCTTGGTCAACCCAAAAGCTCCAAGGATTTTCATAATCGCTTGGTCATCCCTAAATGCCCCAAAGGTATCTATAAACCCTTTGGTCAAACCAAAAGCTCCAAGCGTTACCATTACTGCTTGGTCAACATAAATATTCAAAAATCAACAAAAACAACACAAAAATCAAAAATCACAAAAACAATTGCATTTCAATTCCATGCATACTCAAAAAAAAAAAAAAATCAAAATTACAAAAACATTTGCATTTCAATTTCATGCATTCTCATAAAAATCAAAATTACAAAAACAATTGCACGCATTCTCATAAAAATCAAAATACAAAAATATAGGTTACATTAAGCATTGCATCCATACATTGCATACTTCGCTAGGTCATACAAGTCAAAAGCACCATAGGCTGTCATTATTTGGCAATTCCATCATTTCCACCTCAGATCCATTTTCATAAACGCATACATCCAGCATATCACCCTTTTATTTTAGCATCGTCAGTTGTCGCCTAATGTATATAGGGTTTTCGTCATTCAGATGTCTTTAAATTTCTAGCCAATAACTGTACATAGTTAAGCAGATTTTACATGGGAAAGTTTTACTTGGATCCCACCTTGGTACGTAGCATCCCAACACAAATTAACACACATAAAATAATTCCTAAGTTGTGTGAACGAAAGATGAAACCTGCACGTAATCCCGGTTACCATAAGCGAAACGGCTATCTTGCTTATCCCCCTGTGCGAATGACCTTAGGAATGTTGAGAGTTGGCAAAAGGACAAGCATCCTCCCTACCCAATTCCCCATGAATCCCAAGTTCTCAAAAGTTGCAAAAACATCAAAAATTTGCAAAACGTCAAAACACTAAAATTTGACATCCTACAGTGCACACATCAAAAGGCACAAATAATAGTGATTCTCGTCACTCCATATTCAAATCCCTTGCTCAAAAAAAAAAAAAAAAAAAACATAAAAATAAACAGTGATTTTATCACTATAAAGAGCAAGTATCCCCATACCCTTGAAGAAAAGAAGGGAGTCGAACTTGAATCCCTGGAACTCTCGGATTTCGACAGGGTCATGAGGCAAGCTTCGATACCGGTTTGGTTGATAGCCTATTGGTCACTGGCGGTAAACCTCCCGCATGACGATATATCTGTCACATTAACTTGTGTGCGAATCAATGTTTGCATGTGGATGAGCTAGCTTATGGTATCCTAGATAACATCGCAGATAAATCGACTAAATACAATAAAGGAGTTAGTGGAGCTAATTAGGTGATCCTCAGTACAGGTTCGGTTGAAAGCCCATCTGGCACTGGCGGTATCCTGATGAATAACACATAAATGAACTCAATTGCACACACAAGGATGTGAAATAACTTGGTTAAATTCAAGTCGGATTTATACCTTGTTCAAAAGTCTTGCGAGATAAATGTACAGTCTTGGCTAGTTAGTTAAAAATATCTGCATCTCAGAAAAGCTTAACTACATTTTCAAACAACCGATACATTTCATTCCATACATCACCATAAAAAAAAAAACAACAATAGACAAAATACAAAAACAAAGTTTTCACATGCACAAGCATTCCACAAAGTTATCCCATTACTATAGCAAGTCAATCCAATCTTGTACAGTCTATGGTGCATCGACAAATCATCAACAATTCATTTCATTCATTCCATATGCATACATCATACAAATTAGAATCATCGCATTCATAATCGCATATGCATACATCAATGTAAAAACATGCACATAAAAATAAATCATGAAAAATGATAAACACCAAAAAGAATCATCTGTATATATATCATAACAAAAATTGCCCGTAGGCTACAGTGCACTGGTCCTCAGACCTCCCTCCCATCATCCAAAATCTCAAAACCCCCAGCCTAGGGCGTCGGCCACCATGATCACGCAGGATCGGTGCGACGAGAGCTACCCCCTACGGTATCCGTCCTCTGAGACCTCTCAGGGCGACTGCTCGCCCCTGCATCCCGACCACTCGCACCTCCCTCCTCTCGTCGCCTGCATCGAGATGATGCCGACTGCTCCGTCTCGCTATCTCTCGTCTTGTACGACGAGCCACTAGCCGAGGCTCTGGTATTCGCCCACCCAGGCGGATGATCTCACCCTCCATCTATGATCGATGCCGCCCCCACTCGCCTCCGTCGCCTCCACTCGGCCTCTCGCCTACGGTAGTACGCGATGGCATCATCACGCTGTGCTAGCTGCACCCGTAGGAGATCCCTCTCTCGTGCAGCATCCGTATCCCCCACCTGCTGGTGAGACGCAGCCCCTGCGCTCCCCCCCCTACCAACTGTGTCCGTAGGAGATCCCTCTCCTGCGTCATCTCCGTAAGCTCTCCATCCCGCCTCTGCAATAACCCCGTCAATCGTGCTACCTCAGCGCGCAACCCCGCCTCTGTCTCCCCTGACCCAGCCTGCTCTGGAGCATCCTGCATCTGGCTGATCCTCCTCCTCAACATCATCTCCTACATCTGCCACCTCCACCATCTCCACATCCGTAGGAGCTCCCCAACCCTCTCCTGGTGCCTCTGCACCCTCTCCGCCTCCCGTTGCCTCCTCTCCTCCCAATGGTCCCTCACCTCGCCACTGTCGTAGCGTCCACCACTCCTGATACTCGGCCGTCACTCCGACGTCATCTACGTCCAGAATGTCCAAAACTGTATCAGACTCCTCCCCCAATGGCTCGAGGATCGACGCAGCTAAGGTCCTCTCATCACTCCGACGTCGATAGACTATGGGTTCCCCAGGCAACCCCTGGCGTACCCCAAACTGTCGTGTCACTCGGAGGTAGTGGAAGTACTCCTACTCTGTCCCATGCCGCCCAATCACCCATCTCCCCCTCCGAACCCATCGAAGCCAATCATCCACCTCTGGCCATGCGGGACAATCCCGATATGGCCTCCATACCACATCCTCAGGAGTCAGTCGTGCCAAGGCATCTCTGTAATGGTCTACGTCTCCCGCAAACCGCCGACTCTGCCCCCGCTCCTCCGATCGATACCATAGAGCACCATACCCAATGTCTCTGTCCACCATGTCAGCTCGGGTAGTCCAGGCAGCCCTCGTGGTCGCTCTACGGCTATGTCTTCCAGCCCACACTGCAACAAGAAACTCAGCCAATCCCCTTTCGCCTCCGACAGCGGACCTCATACAACTCATCATACAACTGCGCCAAAAGTGTCTGACCCCATCTCATAATAACCGGCTCTATCATCGGGCAATCCACCAACTGCCATACTACCTCCAATAGGTTCCATGGGAACCTCGCTCCTGACGAGTCTGGCAGGAGCATGTTGGAAATGAGGCTCATGAGTAGTGCATGCCTCACTCCCAACATTCCCCTCGCGTACCAATATCGTACCAGAATCCCCCCAATATGGCAATCCAACTCCGCCCTCTCCAACGAGGTCATCCCATCCTCATCCTCTCCATATCCAAAATACCGCGTCAGCACAGCCGTCCTCTGGCCTCGTGGAGTCGTCCGAATAGGAACCCCGTCTATCGGTATCCGAAGAATCCGATACACGTCCTCTAGAGTGACTGTCATCTCCCCTGTCGAAAGATGGAAGGTGTTCGTCCGAACATCCCATAGGCCGATCAATGTTGTAAGGTACGCCCGATCCGCCACAACTGCATCCAACCGAGCCACATGCTTGAGCCCTAGGGCATCAAGCCAATCCCGATCCTCGTACTCAATGCCTCGCGGGCATTAGAAAAAATAGTCGGCACTCGATGTCGACTCTTCACCACCTCACATCACAGAAAACAACAAACATCAAAAACATGCATCAAATTACCATCACATGTACAAAAATGCATAACTGTACAGTAACATCTTTCATTCACATGTACATCCAAAAAAAAAAAAAATTTTTACATTTCATCAAAAACAACAAAAATTTGACATGGTTTACCTACGGTTTTACCTAAGTTTACCATTTCAACAAAAAAATTCATCTTTCATTTCATCAAAAAAATGACAAAAATTTGACATGGTTTACCTACGGTTTTACCTAAGTTTACCATTTCAAACAAAAAAATTCATCCATTTTTCATTTTATCATCAAAAAAAAAAAATTGACATGGTTTACCTACGGTTTTACCTAAGTTTACCATTTCAAAAAAAAATTCATCATTTTTCATTTTTTAATTTCATCAAAAAAGACAAAAATTTGACATGGTTTACCTACGGTTTTACCTAAGTTTACCATTTCAAACAAAAAAATTCATCCATTTTCATTTTTAATTTCATCAAAAAAAAAAATTTGACATGGTTTTATAAGTTTACATTTAAAAAAAAATTCATATTTTTATTTTTAATTTCATAAAAAGACAAAAATTTGACATGGTTTACCTACGGTTTTACCTAAGTTTACCATTTCAAACAAAAAAATTCATCAATTTTTCATTTTTTAATTTCATCAAAAAAGGACAAAAATTTGACATGGTTTACCTACGGTTTTACCTAAGTTTACCATTTCAAACAAAAAAATTCATCCATTTTTCATTTTCTAATTTCATCAAAAACGACAAAAATTTGACATGGTTTACCTACGGTTTTACCTAAGTTTACCATTTCAAACAAAAAAATTCATCAATTTTTCATTTTTACATTTCATCAAAAACAAAAAAAATCAACATGGTTTACCTACGGTTTCGAACTAAGTTTACCATTTCAAACAAAATTTTATCCATTTTCCATTTTTAATTCCATAAAAATTACAAAAAAATATGGGCATGGTTTACCTACGGTTTCGACCTAAGTTTTACCATTCACATAGAAAAACATTTTTAACCATGGTTACCCTAAAAGTGTTACTCTAAGTTTCATTTTGGGTTTATCCTATGGTTTTCCATCTAAGTTTCCATCGGTTTGCATCCATGTTTCATTTGGTTTCATTCATTTACCTTTTAATTTAATTAATTAAGGTTTCATGCTTTAAACAAACGAAAAACAATAAAAACACATTTGCATTTTTCAAATTCACAATCGAGGAGATAGTGCACTTACTGGTCTCGCCTCGGCTCCGCCGCTCGACGACCCGGTCTGTGCACTCATGATGGCTGGAAAATCTGGCAGCGCTTCGCGTCAGAAAATCTACCTCCTCCTCCCCAGAGCTCCAAATCGCAATCGATGAACAGTGCAAATGAGCCAAATTCGTCATTTTTGCATATTTATACTTTTTGCCAGCTGGTAATCGTCCTCGACCGGGACGAGCGCTTTTCGGCACGCTCGTCCCACCCCAGGACGAGTACCATCGTGGCGCACTCGTCTCACCCCGGGACGAGTACCGTCATCGCACTCGTCCCCCCCCGGGACGAATAAAAAAAAAAAAAAATCAAAAACAACCACAACATAAAAATGACAAATGCCAACAAAACCACTAAAAATTGCCGGACAACAGTGCTCTTGCACTTAACCTCTTGGCATAAGAAAACTGATGTCGAGGTCTACCTTGTCGTTATCCTACTCCCTAAGAAGGCTACCATAGCCGGACCGCTCCACGGGAAGACGGATTTTCGCCAATGTTAACCCCAAATGGCATCCCAAAATGGGTTCACACCCACCAAAAATAGGTCAAAACAGTCGGGAAACTGCTCGAGCATGCTTAGCGGTAAACCATCTAAAGGCACCCTTGCACAAGTCATCTTGGGTCAAGCGACTCGTCGCTTTTCTCATGTCGGTCATTCCCTCATCGATTCGTCGCTTGAGGGGGTAGTCACACTTAGTTGCCAATCAACACCAATATACCCAGTCTTGGAAATGACACGCATTCAAAGGATCATTGCAAAAGACAATCGCGCCCCTGCTGGGGCAGCAAACAAGCAATTATCACCAACTGATCATATACTTGGCATTCGTGAATCATGAACTCAAGGTTCCCACAACAAAAGGTTGCGCCCTTTGCCTATTCATGGTGATCAATGTCTAAGTTCAAGTAATACCTCACCGAACCGGGTTAATACTTGATTTGAGTTCCTTAGCTCGTCAGAAGCAAGGATTCAAGAATGCGTGCCCTTTCCATACTTGGGGCATCAAGAGTTGGTTAGGTTACTGAGAAACCCTAATCATTAGTGCTTTGGTTATATATTTTTGCTCAGCACTGCACCATGTGCAACGCTTCCCAAAAAGGGGCATCTGTAGACACCAAAACAGCACCAATCCGATTATGTGACAACAAGCACTGATCACACTAACACACAGCCCCCAGGGCAGCCCTCAGAGGTTAAACAGTGGTTCTAACCACTCACACAGTAGTTTTGCAAGTCAAAAATCAATTTGGCACCTTTTAGACACTCAGCTTCTTATTCGTCCCACCCAGGGACGAGTGCGGATTTGTACTCGTCCTACCCAAGGACGAGTGCGGATTGATACTCGTCTCACCCAGAGACGATTACCAGCGCTCGCTTCGGGGTGGGACGAATGTCAGGTTTGACCGGCAAAAAGTCAAATCTCGGCATATAACAACTCGAAACTGCCACTTAGCTTTTTCTGCATGACATAGGAGTGCGAGTGAGTTCTTTTGACAACTCATATCTGCCAATTGACTCTCCCTTCACTGCATGGGAATAAGAGTGAGCTTTTAAGACAACTCAGATTTGCCACTTAGCTATCCCTTCATTGCATGGGAGTGCAAGTGAGCTTTTCTAAAACATACAAAGACATGCACAGAGGCAGTTAAGAAGCCCTTGATCAAGAAGAAGTCTTTCTTTCAGACAAAAAGCATTCATGCAAAGAAACACTTTTGCATGTTAATTCAAAGAGACCCCTTGGGTCTATAAAATGGTGAGTTTCCTCACCCAAAAGATATACAGAGAAGGAGCATTTTGAGCGACGAAGTCCTTGCTAATTCATTTACTTGCGATTTGTGTTTTCAACATCCATAATCTCTTAATCGAAAGAGAGGTTATTGGGTGACTTTTGAAGGCACGAATCAAGAACCAACACCGATTTTTCTGACCACAATATTCTACCAATTTGCCGACAACACATCACATCAGGTTTCGGACCCATCCTAAGCGGATTGGTGTCGAAGCAAAGTTTCACCCGCGGGTGGTTTGCCTTCGGGCACCCCCGCTTTATTTCTTTTATAGTATTTAGCTAGTTTCATGTTTATGCTTTTGTCAAGTCTTCATTTCATTTAGATTCATTTTAATCATAGTTAGATTTATCTTTTATTTTTCATACACAGGTGCTACTGATTCTTTGTTTGTTTCTTTGAACGCAGATTTGCAGCATTAGAGGAGCAGCGAGGAATCTACCTTTACCAACGCAAGCGGCGACGACGTTTTGGTTCGCCCATCTTATATGTGGGCACGCGGAAGAAGGAATTCTGAAACAAGTTGTAAAAGAGCAATATTTAACGCTCCTATCCCCTAAAAAGGAAGGAGACGCATTGTAACACGAATTTGCAAAGCATATCAATAAAAGGGCCGATTTTTATATTGCTTTAATATCTTGTGTTCATGTTCTTTCTTTTTATGCAATTTTCAATAACATAGGGTTTAAGCGTTATTTTAGTTTCATTTACATTGCAATTTTAGTTTATCCTTTTTGTTTCCGGAATCTCGTGTTTTCACATATGTTTTTCACAATGGATGCATAGTTTGGATGGAAACTACATCAAATGGTCATCAACAATGTATTTCTTAATGGTTTATCTCAACAAAGAAGTCTACATGACATAGCCAGGGGGATTCATCATTCCTGGTCATGAGAAGAAGGTAAGCAAGCTCATCAAATCTCTCTATAGGTTAAAGCACGATCCTAGCTTGGTATGTGAAGATCAATGAGCATCTTCTATGACATGGATTCCATCACAGTCCTTATAATCCAAACCTATGCTTCAAAGGCAAAGAAGAGAGGTTGTGATCATAATCATGTATGTCAATGACTTCGTCATCACCAGGAGTTTAGTGAAGTTGATTAAAGAGACCAAGAAAGTATTGAAGCATTCATTTGACATGATTGATCTCAAGCTAATTCATTATTGTCTTGGCTTGGAGGTGTGGCAAACTAAGAACCATGTAATTATGTCATATATGAAGTATGTCAAGACATTACTTGAGAAGTTTTAGATGATAAATTGCAAGCCCATGGCCACTCCAGTGGAGATAGTATTGCAACTATCCCAACATGATCCATCTCCATAGGTGAATGAAACTCTATATCGTTAGTTGATTGGGAGTCTCATTTATCTGACATACACCAAACCAAACATCATCTATGTTAGCTTTCTTTCATGGTTCATGTAAGAGCCAAAGGTGTATTATTGGAAAGTAGCAAAGGGAGTACTCAGGTATATATGTGGCAACAATTGAGTATGTTCTGGAGTACAAAAAGACTGATCAATTCTTCTTGACAAGTTTCATAGATGCAGATTATGCAGGAATCCATTGATGACAAGAGATCCACTTCTAGATATGCATTCTTTTTGGGATCTAGTTTGATTTCTTGGGGAAGCAAGAAGCAACATGTTATTGTTTATTCTTCCATCAAGACTAGATATCATGTTGCAAGAGGAGCTACTTGTAAAGCAATATCATCATGTTGCATCTTGTCAAGAATGGGCATTCCACAAAAGTAACCATTCATCCTAAGCTATGGCAACCAAGGATTTTTGAAGCTTGTTCACAATCTAGTTTATCATGGGAACACAAACATTGAGGTTTAGTGCTATTTCATTCACGAACATGTTCAAGAAAACAACATATGGCTCCAATTTTGTCCAACCAAGGAGCAACGTGTAGATGTTTTAAAAATTTAGAAATCTTTTGTATGTTCTTTAATTGAGCATTGATGTAGTAAGGGGGGGATGTTGTGAACATTATGTCATGATGATGTATTATGATATGGTTACAAGAATTTTAAAAAGTTGTACGTTTTATATTTTGTTCTTGTTTATACATGTACTTATTCTTCTATCATATCAATGCAAAGTTTGATCGTAGCCAATCTGCATTTCTAACAATTGTCTGATGTAGATTAATATTACTTCTAAACTAAAAATATACTTTGTAATGTTAAGTTATTATCATATGTTCTAGCAATGTTACATTTTATGAATGTAAAAGAAGGCTCCTTTGCCTCAGGAACATAAAACTAGGCCTTGTATAACTGAGTAAGAGAAGTAATTGCCTTAACCTAGATCAGTGTTTCATTTCTTAAACAGGTTTTTCCATCTAAATTAATCCTATTCTAAAGTGGAAACCCTTCTGAAAAATATATTTTCTCATAGTTGTAGATGCATTTGTAACTTTGAATGCACAAACCACCTTCCAAGAACTTCTTATTCCACCTTCAAATTGTTGTTGTTTTCAGTTGTGCTACATATTGCAATATTTTGGTGTACAAATGCCTATTAGCATACCTGGCACACTAGAGGAAGAGAAGGATGTAATTATTATAACATATGCGGGCACCTATTGGTCAGGATTGAGACTATGACAATTCTGAATATAGACAACTCAAACCCTTACCAGACTACCATTCAAATGAATATGAATGACCAAATTGGCAAAATCCTAACGACAGCACAAATATGACACTCATGATAATAGGCAATTCAAACCCTCACCAAACTGCATTCTAAAAGTGAGTGGAATAAATATTAATGACTAAATTGGAAAAATCCAAACAATAACACTAATCTTCAAGCATGGTACAATGAAAACATCATAGGCAAAGGAATTCATGCAAACTAGCCAAAAACAAGCTCAGAACAACACTACAAATATAATTGTCATAGATTTATTTTAAGCATCTACTTAATTCAGAGTGAACATTCAGTCTAGTGTACTGAGGATCACTTCATGCAACTTCATCGTTTTCCAAATGCCATAACATAAATGGTAAGCAGATCCAAGGCCCACAGAAAATCTACCATAACTTTTTCCAGATTCATATTTAAAACAAAGTTCATGTTAATTTGTCTATGTCATTTATGGAGTTTCAAAGTTCTTTTCTTTCGCTACTAATATAAATTATAATTAATGCTCTGAAACGATAAAAAGAGCCCATTTTTCTTGCAGATTCTCCAATGGACAGTTCTTGGCAGGAGTAACCAATGTGACCTAAAAGTTATAACTTAACCTTGCAAAGAATACAACAAAATAGGAAGTATGTTGTTCAAAGTTACTATCAAAAAGATGGCAAACAATCGTTACTTCAGATTTTGTAAGGAGGTTGCCAGGATACTTTGGCATAAGATGCACTGGTTTCTGCAGCATTCTTCCTGTTAATCTTATTCTCAAGTAATTATGGAGTTCCAGTATTCTTCTTGTGAAATGCTTTGCATAAACACAAAATATGATTTTTTTCCTGTACAAACATAGGTGCTGCAACATCATATCTATAGTCCAGACACTTCATTTTGATCATATAAATTGTAAAGCTTGCTTAATATATAAAAATGTCTGTACAAACAAATTTTATAGGGTATATTTTTACTAATTGATATAACAATTTTTTATTTTTTTAATTTAAAGCTAATTTTTAAATTACATGTTTTTTAATCTCATGTTATAAATATAACTTTAGACATATTGCGAGGCCACACCTAAATGTATTTTAATATATATCAGATATAAACATGTACTTGGATATATTCTTGTACAATCTGAGTGGCTTAAAGGTGGAGACTTTGGAACTCTAAATAGAGGTTCAAGGTTTGAATCCTATACAGGTTTGGGTTGTACACCATGCTTTGGTAATCAGAGTATGGCTGGATAACCATGCATTGGGTAAACAACATCCTCTTTGAGGGTCGTCTCATATAGCATATGGTCTTGCAAATATTAAAATACTCTTTCTATTTGGATAGGCTTGGATTGTGCATCTATAGTCATATCTAATACAAAGATACAAGTATCCAACGAGGAGGAGTGTTGGATATGGTAACTTTGGGTTTCAACTTAACTAGCTTGCCTACTTAGTATAGGGGATGACCCTTGTATAGACATAGGACTTTCACTTCACCCATGATTTTTTAAAACATCTCTAATGGTCTACCACAAATTGTATTTATAGTGAGCCCAAGACAACCTCACATGGGGTAGAACACACACCACACACACATGGGGCCTGTATTTGAACCTGAGCCTTCTCCATGGAACATTATCCATCTCAACCCTCAAACTCAACTCTGCTGACTTCACTATAATCATATTATTGTTACAATTTCATATACAATTAGGTTTCAACCTCATACCTCATAACATAGCTCATAAGGGAGCCATGCACATATACATGCTTATAAAGATCCACTATTAAGACCCTATCCTAACACAACCATTGTCATGTACTTGGTTAATGGTGTTGTATGTTTGCCCCTTGGGCGCCTAGTGTGTATGGGCCCATTATGATGTAACCTTTACTTTTATTAAAAGTAGGAGTTAGTAACTTGGGTCCCCTTTTTCATGTGGTCTGACCCTTGAGCATTAGGGTTAGGGTAAATAAGAGTCTATATAAGGACATGGGTTTGGAGTAGAATGTATCTTATATTTTTCTCAAATTGTATCAGAACTCTACTTCCAAGGAGGTTGCCCCCTCGAAGAGGCTTGTAATATCTGCTCTGTTTGATTAATATAAGTTTGTTGTATTATCATCTAGTTAGTTTCTTGAGCACTCATGACATTTTCATTTTCATGGTCATTTGGTTTATAGCATTTCCATTAATTCCTGCATTGTTATTGTGGTTATGCTTATTTTTATATGAAGGTTCCTAACAAGTGGTATTAGAGCTCTTTCTAGGACCATGTTCTATAGTAGCAACAACAGTTATTGTCCTTCCGTCATTTTTTTATTCTGTAATTCTTTTTCTATTCATTTTCCATTAAAATATCTTTCAAAAAAATACAATTTTTTTTGTTTTTAGTGGACTAGGTTAGAAACCTTATGTCAGGGGTTTTAAAATATTATGACGGAGTTGTCATTTTTGGCTAAGCTAGATTTTCCATAAAGCATCTAGTGAAGTGAGGGGTGCTCAAACTCCAATATTCAGGCCTTAGATAGAATCCACATATGACTACGAGCTACTATGTATCTTCGGGTATATAGGGAGGCCCCCTAGGAATAGGAAAAGCCTTCACCCATAGGAAGATATTGGTTGTTTGAGTTTTATGGTGCATTGGTAAGCAGTTAGCATCGAGGAGTTACTCTCACAGTACCCTCAAAAATAGATACTGTAATTATGGATATGGTGGAACCCTATGTAGTTAGAGCTCTAAAATATTAGTTCGACCACTAATCACGAATGAGATTGTATATCAGAGAACCCACGAAATTACACACCTTGACTTAAGTTATCCCTGTTTAAACCTTGTTTTAAGTCCTTTTTGAGTCAAAACCAAAACCAAATCTAAGCATACTATATAAGAGACTGCTCCAATTACATTCTAATAGTGCAGAGAATATCTAGTGTGATAGTTTAGAGAAATCTGGTGTGATAGTACAAAGAATATACAATTTGGCACTATAGAGAATATATAGTCTGATAATACAAAGAATATACAATCTGACAGTACAAAGAATATCTAGTCTAATAGTGTAGAGAACAACCAGTTTAACAGTTAGATCAGTTAGTTGGCAATAGTCTATCAGCGGAGCAGTCAATTGTCAGTAGTAAAAAAAAATACAAAAAGCCAAAATTTGCCATTTTGTGATATAGCCCATTATGATCCCCTCTTTGAGCTAATTTTTTTGAGATCTAACTTCAAAAACCCATTTTCTGAACCCTACGTAAAAAATATCATTTGTGGTATAGTCTATTCCAATCCTCTCTTTGAGTTGATTGTTTTGACATATAACTCTGATAAACTTTTTTGGAGACCCTAAAGACTAAAAATGGTTGGTGTTACTAGAGCTACATAAGAGCTAGAGTGATTGAGCAATCAGGTAAAACAAGTTGAAAACAAAGTCATAAATCCTTTAGGCATTATCCAAATTAAACAAATTGGATAAAATCGATGACCTCGAGAGTCGTTTAACAAGTCTAAATGCAAAATATGATGTTTTGGCAAGATAAGCGTTAGGGAGTTAAGATGGTGGTTTTGAGGGGAGAGCACAAAATACCTTGCCTATAAATACAATTCAGAATGCCTAAATTGCACTTTCCAAATTCGATGGAGAGGATCCAATTAGTTGGTTGTATTGGGTCAACCAATTTTTTTCTCTTCATGCCAATCCTCATAATCGAAGGCTCACAATTGCATCTTTCAACTTAGAACAAGAAGCAGTTCAATGGTACCAATGAATAGAGAATATCCATTTGTGGCTCACTTGGGCTGAATTTGAGACAAAATTACTCACCCATTTTATACTTAGTGAGTATGAAGACTTTACTAGAGCCCTCACCAAGTTAAGACAAATGACATATGTACATGATTACCAGACAATTTAAGAAGCCCTCACCAAGTTAAGACAAATAACATATGTACGTGATTATCAGACAATTTGAAAAGCTGGCAAATCACACTAGGGGATTGAGTGCCAAGTTTTTCCAAAGTTGCTTCATTAGTGGATTAAAAGAAAATATTCGTGCTGAAGTGAAAATGTTCAAGACAGACAACATGATGGCAACTGTAGGAATGGTTCAGCTTGCTAAAGATAAATTTGCAGCACAAAGACATACTTTTAAACCTCCACAAGCTCAAACCCCATTTCCATTCCAAACAATATCAAACTTAGGAAACAAATATTGAGATTCAACAATCTTTATTCATGCATCGGAGTATAAATAACATAAATGCATAATTAGTTGAGTTCGGTGAATATGGAACCAACTCAACTAACTTCCCCAACCATCCGATGGTAATATCTCATATGTGTGAAAAATGAGATATAATAATGTAATATATGAACCTATTCTAACATCCCCCCTTATTACATTATTTGGATATACAAAGTTGTTGGTGAAACAAGTCAAATTTGACACGTGCAAGTGCCTTGGTGAGAATATCTGCAACTTGTTCACCAGTGGGAATGTACTAGAGCTGAATATGGTGCTTTGGAACCTCATCGTGAATGAAATGACATTGTGTGTCAATGTGCTTGGTTCTTTCATGAAACACAAGATTCTTGACAAGTTTCAAAACACCCTGATTGTCGCAAAACAAGTGGATTGGATGATTCTTTGGAAGACCCATACTTGTGAGAATGCGACTCAACCATATGACCTCGTAGACTGCATCACGAGCTACGTGGTATTCTGCCTCTATAGAAGATAAAGCAACCACCTGTTGCTTCTTGCTATGCCAAGAGACAGGTCTAGATCCAAGATGAAAAATGTACCCAGAAGTGGATTTTCGATCATCAATGGATCCGGCATAGTCGGAGTCTGTGTATCCCTGTAAGAAGAATCTGTCATTCTTCTTGAACTCCAGGCCATAGTTGGAACTGCCACGGACATAATGTAGAACACATTTTGTTGCTTTCCAATGACTCACTTTAGGCTCCTACATGAACCTTGAAAGATATCCAATAGCAAAACTGAGATCTGGCCTGGTATTTGTCAGATATATGAGACTCCCAATCAGTTGATGATAGAGAGTTCCATCTACCTGAGGTGAAGTATCATATCACGATAACTGAAGCCCTGGTTCCATTGGTGTTGCTTTCGGCTTGCAATCAGTCATGCGATACTTTTCTATCAATGTCTTGGCATACTTCTTCTGTGTTATTCTGATATGATTCTTCATTTGTTCCACTTCTAGGCCAAGACAATAGTGAAGAAGTCCTAGATCTGTCATCTCAAAATATTATTTCAAATCATATTTCACTATATCAATCATGCTCTCTGAACTGCCCGTGATGATCAGATCATCCACATAGAGTACTAAGATCACTATGTCAGAACCATTGTTCTTGATATAGAGATTAGCATCTGAAGGACTTCTTTTGAATCCATGTTGTAGGAGGTGACTATCCATTTTTATATACCAAGCTCGTGGAGCTTGTTTTAACCCATACAAATATTTGATCAACTTGCAAACCGTCTGTTCTTTACCTTCAACCTCAAATCCTTCTGGTTGGGTCATATACACTTCTTCTTGTAAGTCACCATTCAAGAAGGCACTCTTAACATCCATCTGATGTAATTTCCACCCAAACTGAGCTGCCATGGCACAAAGTACTCTGATGGTAGTCATTCTTGTTGTGGGTGCAAAATTTTCCTCATAATCTATGCCTTCTTTCTGTGCATAGCCCTTTGCAACAAGTCGGGCCTTATGCTTATCAATAGATCCATCTGCCTTATATTTCACTTTGAACACCCATTTGCAGCCTATGGGCTTCTTTCCTATTGGCAGATCGACTAGCTTCCAAGTTTTATTTTTCATGAGAGATTGATGTTCTGCATCCATGGCAGCCTTCCATTGTGGCTCACCAAGTGCATCTTGAACTGTTGTGGGTTCATTCTCATCCAATGCAGACATATAAACCCTTTCATCATCCATATCTCCTTCTCTGTCATCTTCTGCATCTACAGACAAATCATCAAACTGTTGGCAAAGTTCATCAACCTCTGAAGTAGATGCCTCTGCTCTCATCTATTGAGTCATACTACGAGTACATGGTCGATCTAGAGTTAGATCTGGAAGTGATGTCAACTTGGAATCTCTCAATGTACTGGTATACCATTTTGGAATCTTGTTCTGAGGGGGTGGAGCCTCTTTCTTAGGCTCATCTTCCTCAAGGTATACAATTGTAGAAGTGTTATTTGATGTGAAAGCTTCATCAAATACCACATCTCGACTTATATGTGTCTTCTTGGTCATAGGATCTATCAATCGATATCCCTTTGAATGCTCATCATAACCAAGAAAGATACATTGCAGAGTTTTCTCATCTAACTTCTTCCTTTTCTGTTTTGGTATGTGCATGAACGCCTTACATCCAAAAACCCTTAGATGAGAAATGGAGGGTTTCTTACCACTCCATGCTTCTTGTGGAGTTTTACCCTATAGAGCTCTTGTGGGTGCTCTATTCAGGAGGTATGATGTTGTGTTTACTGCTTCTACCCAATACTCATGCTCAAGGTGTGCCCCTGTAAGCATACATCGAACCATTTCCATAATGGAACGATTCCTCCTTTCAACAACTCCATTTTGTTGTGGAGTATAGGCTGTAGTCAGTTGTCTCTTAATCCCATGTTCATTCAAAAATGATGAAAATTCCTTGGAGGTATATTCCCCCCTCGATCTGAGTGGAGGGTTTTGATGGAACATCCTGACTCCTTCTCAACAAGCTTCTTGAACTGCTGAAAGTATAGAAATACCTCTGACTTCAATTGAAGAAAGAAAACCCACATCTTCCATGAGTGATCATCCACAAATAATTGAAAATACCTCTTTCCACCATATTTGGTTGGCATAGGACCGCACAGATCGGTGTGTACCAACTCCAAAGGTTTCTTAGCTCTTGAAGAGCTAACTTCAAATGGAACCCGATGTTGCTTCCCTACTAAGCAATCCGAGCAGACTGGCAATGTGGATGAAAGGTTGGGAAGACCTCTCACCATCTCATATTTTCTCAACTCAAGCAAATATCCTGAACTTAGATGCCCATATCTCTTGTGCCATAGAGAAGTAGCCTCCTTGGTAGTTGCTTCCAGGGCAACATGAGGCATTGAAATGACATCTAAAATGAACAAGCCATGCTTGTATGATCCTGTTGCTACATGTTTTCCTTTTCTGGTTATAAAACATCTCTTTTTCCTTTCTCAACATGGAACATAACATCCATATCTCGATCCAAGATCTGAGGGATTGACAACAAATTGTTAGCCAATCCAGGAACATAGAGCACCTTCTCAATCTGACATTTTCCATCTGGAAGAGTGATAGAAACATCACCTTCACCCTTCACTTGGTAGATCTGATTATCAACAATTGTTACTGGCTTACCTTCCTTTTCCTCAAATATCTCAAACCATGATCTATCACCAGTCATGTGTTTACTGGCACCAGAATCAATATACCACACTACATCTATCTGCTGAGATGAAGTGTGAGTCATGAGCACCTTGTGTGCTCGCTCAAAATCTGAGTCCGAGTCGGATGTGGCAGAATCTGAGTCTGAGTTTGATTCGGCATAAGCAACATTCCCCTTGGGTTGCTTATGCTTCTTCTATGGTTTGTATTTCCCTTTACTCTTCTTCTTGTGATCTTGGTCATTCTGTTGTTTGTTCTTAAACCAACACCTGTTGGTGTCATGGTTATTCATATCACAAATTTTGCAATATTGTTTGTCTTTCTGTTGATGTTGTTTCCCTTTTCCTTTTGATGAGGATCCTCCCTTTTGAAAATTACCTTGTTTCTTACCCCCTTGTTTGGTGTAGAGGGCATTATCTGGAACTTCATCTTTCTGAAACTGATTTGCCTCCTCAGTTTGAAGCAAATTTACCAATTCCACAAAGGTAACTTGTCTACCTGACACATGAAGAGAAGTGATCAACATTTTATAGGATTCTGGCAAAGCTCTCAAGATGACTGAGGTCAAGAGAGCATCGTCCACTGTCTATCCCATAGCATTCAATTTGGCTTTCAATTCCACCACTCTGCATAGGAATAGGTCAACTGTCTCACCAGATTTCATACTGAGCGTATGTAGTTGAGTTTGAAGGTTTAGAATAGTAGACTGATTCTTTCCTTCATAAATGGTAATCAAAGCATCCCAAGCTTCCTTACTAGTCTTGGCATCACAGATATGAGGTTGGACCTCATCTGTAGTAGCAAGCAGAATAAACATGAGATATCTTCTATCCTTTTTATCAAAGGCCTCTTGATCTAGGCCCTCTTGTGCCAGGTCGTTTTGTAGTGCCAGTCACTACATCCCACAAATATTCAACCTGAAGGATAGCTCTCATCTTTGTCTTCCATGGTGCAAAGTTAGAACCTTTCAACAACTGTGAATCTGATAGATATTTGTGAACAGTGGCCATTGTGAAGGTTCCTTATAACACCATATGGTCTCTCTTGCTATATACCTGCCAGGCCTTTATACCAAACCTTCTCAAGATACCCGCCCTTACGTGAGGGAGACTATAGGTACTTTGAGAGCAGAACAGTAAGTGGTACTTAGGCGGTACTGAAAGAGAATTCAATCAGATTGATGGCACCTGCCTCAAAACCCTCAAGAAAAGGATAATGAGTTGGAGGAGTTTAAGCCAAACAATAAAAAAGAATTAGGGTATAAAATGGAGTGAATATCAAAACTGGTTTGCCTTATTTCTCCCCGACGATTGATAGAGAACAAGCTCAGATGTCGTTGTTGCAGCTATGTTAGGCGGCGGATACAGTAGCCCAAAGCACGACAACATTACCTGTAAGTGTGGGCCAGAGGCATCGCAGATACCGAACACTGCCGTGCAATTGAATTGCACAAATAGGTAAAAATTTGGGGTCTTTTCTTTGCTTGCTTGTAAATTTTACCTTATGATTGAAATGCAAAAAAATAGGAAATTTAAATGCAAAAACAATCACAAGAACCCACAAATTTAAACACTTAGGTGTCGGTTACCACCGAAAATGCACCTATACCAGTTTTAAAAGATGTCGGTTACCACCGAAAATGCATCTTTGTTACAATGATTTTTGCAAAAAAAATTGAATTTTTTTTACTTTGCAAAAATAATGATATTCAAACTCACAATTTCAATTTTGCTTTCAAATTGGCACAATTTCACAATTTTCTTCCCCCCCTATGTCTTAGAATTTTGCAAGATGAGAAAATGTTTTGTATCCCCCCTTTTTCAAGTGCAAAATAAACAAGAGAAAAAATGATGCTTTACACCCGTTCAAAAAATGCAAAAGAAACTAATTGTCCTTATCACTCCAAAATAGGTTCTTAGCATTAGGGTTTAAGTGGCAAAATAGTCTCTTGTTCGTGGAAGGAAAACAACACAAAAAAAATGAAGCCCTTATCCCTCCAAAAAAAAAGAAACTTTGTTTGAGTTAAAAAATTGCCACTAGTTTGGTTTTTCTTGTTAACAAAAAAATTGTTGCTTGTCAACAAAAAAAAAAATTGTTGCTTTTCTTGTCAACAAAAAATTGAAAGGTGTTTTGTGGCAAAAAAATACCTCTGTTTCTTTTTGCACTTGGAGAGGGTTGAACCTGCGTGTCCCAGCAAGCACCTTAACAAACCATCAATAACCACCTTGGCCACAATGGCAACATGGCAACATGAGGCATTGCATCTTCAAAGACATGTCAACCGCCTCCATGCCCGTGTTTTGTTGAAAAGAAGAAGACGGGCGCCTATGTCGCCACGTCAACACGCCAAACTCTCACACAACTGCGCAAGGGCTTTCTTTCGCAAGCCGTCCCACGTTAGTAAAATCGCCGATGCCATGTCAGATTACTGCAGCTTGTCCCACGCGCAGATATCTCGGTCTACGGACTGCTTGTCAACAGGAGGTTATCCGTCTTCGTGTGCAAGTTCGTAAGCCAGCGTCTGAATGTGTTTCTACCACAGATTTGGATGCTCGATATGTTACGTACATCAAGACCACACGCTAGCTCAAAACGCTATGCACCTCCAATTATTTCTCCGTAGGTCTCCGGTATTTCGCACTTTTCTTTTGAGTGTCAGAAGATTTACCTGCAGAATTCCGGTTTCTTTCAACGATTTTTGGCAGACCGCAACATGAAGTAACAGTGTAGATCGCGTCTTTTCCACGGTGTGCGGACCTCTTCAATCGTCCATGTCAACCAAAGGATTTCGTCCAGCATAAATCATGTCTGGTTCGGTTTGCAAAAAACGTTTGTTGAATTCCGTGTTCTTGCAAGATCTTGCAAATTCCTGGAGTGATTGTTGCACCAAAGGATAGGTAGAAATCACCTTGCCCAAAGAATCAAACCACATTGCCCAGGAACCGAAATGGCTCTGATACCATATTGAGATTCAACAGTCTTTATTCATGCATCGGAGTATAAATAACATAAATGCATAATTAGTTGAGTTCGGTGAATATGGAACCAACTCAACTAACTTCCCCAACCATCCGATGGTAATATCTCATATGTGTGAAAAATGAGATATAATAATGTAATATATGAACCTATTCTAACAACAAAACCACCCCAAGTCAAATGTCTCACCTGAGAAGAAATGGAAGCACCTAGGGCATAGGGACTATGTTACAACTATGATGATAAATATTCTCTAGGCCACAAGTTTGTACAACAAAAAATATATTTACCTAGTGTAGGCGAACCTTCCACTAGGAAACCACATGACGAAGTTGAGGACCATAGAGAGGAAGATCAACCTGAAGAGTCGAAACTGATAAAGGACCAACCAGCTAAAATTTCAATACATGCATTAGTTGGGATTTCTACTCCCTCGACCATGAAAAAGTGGTAGGGCATTTCAAGGGCCAGCGACTCATCAACCTCATTGATTCTAGTAGTACCCACAATTTTACTGATCTTCGAGCAGCTAAAAAAACTAGTCTATTACATCGACTATTGCAATTCATTTGAATTCATCGTTGTGATTGGGGGTACTCTATCGTGCAAATGAACATACATAAATGTAAAGGTGATGATGGGTGGCTACAACCTCACGATGGACATACTAGCCTTTCCTTTGGGGGGTTGTGACATTTTGTTGGAAATTCAATGGCTTCATACCTGGGGCCCAATAGTATGAGATTTATATGAGCTATGGATGCAATTCATCAAACATGGGAAGTAATACACTCTTTGTGGCATGACTGCAATTCCTACCCAGCTCATCAACTCACATCGAATGGAAATGTTTTTGAATAAATCGTCTCAAGGGGTGGTGGCATAATTGTTTGCACTATAGGCCCCAAATATCAATGATATAGTTCATCTAGCTAAATTATTGGAAATTATGGATAAACATACACTTGTATTAACATAACCACAACGATTACCACCATGGTGCACCGACGATCATGCCATCGAGCTTGTCGTAGGAAGCTTACCACTGAACATTCGTCCCTACTAGTACCCATATGTGCAAAAGATTGAAATTGAGAAGGTGGTGAAGGCGTTATTAGAAACAGGGGTCATTCAACTAAGTGTCAACCCATATTCTTCTCCAATACTTTTGGTTTGTAAGAAAGACAGGTCTTGGCAGTTATGTGTGGATTTTCAAGAACTCAACAAAATTACCATCAAGGACAAATTTCCCATTCCCGTCATTGTGAATTACTATATGAACTCCATGGTGCTCGCTTCTTCTCGAAGTTGGATCTTTGTTCAGGTTATTATCAAATTAGATTGCGAGAAGATATTCCAAATACAACATTGCACACTCATGAAGGCCATTATGAATTCCTTGCCATGCAATTTTGTCTTACCAACACGTCGTCCACCTTTCAAAGTCTTATGAATGCAATCTTTCGACAATTTCTGTATAAATTTATTTGAGTCTTTTTCGACGATATTCTAGTTTACAATCGTACATGGGGGGAACATTTGCAACACTTAGACCAGACATTGCAACTCCTGGAAGATAATCAACTATGTGCCAAATGATCTAAATGTTCTTTTGGGATGCAATAAGTGGAATACCTAGGCCATATAGTTTCAGGGGAAGAGGTCAAGGTGGATCCAAAAAATATTACTACCATACAATAATGGCCCAAACCACACTCTCAAAAGCCTTCGGGGTTTCTTAGGCCCCATTGGCTATTATCGAAAAACAATTCATGATTATGAAAATATTGCATCCCCTTTGACAACTGTATTGTGGAAGAACTCGTTTCTATGGTCAGAACTTGCAAAACATGCATTTCTACAACTCAAACAAGCTATGCTCTCTATTCCCATGTTGGCTACACCTAATTTCTCCAAGCCATTTGTGGTTAAAAGTGATGCCTCCGGAAGTGGAATTGGTGCAATGCTTATGCAATGAGGGCAGCCAGTGGCCTTCACTAGTAAGGCACTATCAGGCAAAAACATTGGGAAATCGACTTATGAGGAGCTGATGGTGATCTTACATGTTGTCAACCAATGGAGGTCTTATCATGTTGGGCAACATTTTTCCATCAAAATGGATCACCATAGCCTTATGTACTTTCTTGAGCAACATGTATCTATGTCTAAACAACAAAAATGGGTTACCAAACTACTGGGTTATGACTATGAAATCATTTATAAAGGCAAGGAAAAATGTAGTCACTGATGCACTATCTTGCCAATATGGGGATCAAGGTATGCTATGTGCCATCTCTACTCCACTTCCTTAATGGACCCACCAACTTCAAGGAGAAGTGACCTAAGATTCCACCTTGCAGCCATTAATTCAACAACTTCAAACTGATCCTGACTCTCGCCCAAAATATACATGGGATGGACAATATCTATGATACTAGGTCACCTCGTTATCCCTATAAGTTCGCCACATTGCGAGCCTATACTACAAGAAATGCATGCTTCTCCGACTACAAGACATTCAAGCTTCTTAAAAAAATATGAATGGGCTAAACACACATTTTTCTGGGCAGGGATGAAAAAAGATATCAAGACCTTTGTTGCAGAATGTGACACTTGTTGATGCATTAAGGGTGAAACTATTTGCACACCGGGCACACTTCAGCCTCTTCTAATTCAAAAGATCTTTTGGACAAAAATTTCTATGGATTTAATTGAAGGGCTTCCAAAGTTTGGAGGCAAAACAATCACTCATGATGATGGATTCCACTCTCATGGAGCGTGCACAACTACTCCAACATCTCAAAGATAATTTGGCCATGGCATAGAACCATATGCAACAAGTAGATCAACACCATTATGAGCACAATTTTAACATCAAGGGCATGGTTTTCCTACGCCTGCAACCCTACAAGTAGTCATCATTGGAACTCCGTGGTAGTCAAAAGCTAGTACAAAATTCTATGAACCGTATATAGTGCTCCAGCTGGTTGGTCCGCTAGCCTACAAGCTAGAATTGTCGCCTTTTTCCATAATACATCCAATTTTACATGTCTCATCTTTAAAGAAGGTCCTTGACAACCGTATACAGGTCCAATCCACACCATCCCAATTGGATGAGGAAGGCTTAGTCATCTTAGGACCCATGAGTATTTTGGACCGACATACATGCACACTTTGCAACCGCACTCTCACTGATGTTCTAGTACAATGGCATGGATTGCAGCTAGAAGATGCCACCTGGGAGCTGCTCCATCAACTACAACATCAGTTTCCTCACCTCAAGCTTTGAGGACAAAGCTTCTTGAAGGGGGAGGGCATGTTAGGACCCTATCCTAACACAACCATTGTTATGTACTTGTCTAGTGTTGGTGTATTTTTGCACCTTGGGCACCTAGTGTGTATGAGCTCGTTATGATGTAACGTTTACATTTATTAAAAATAGGAGTTACTAGCTCGGGTCCCCTCTTTCATGTGGTCCAACCATGATATTTTCATTTTCATGGTCATTTAATTTATAAGCATTTCCCTTAATTCCTGCATTGCTATTGCAGTTATGCTTTTTTTTATAAGAGGAGGTTGTTCCTAACATCCGCACACATATATAACAGAAAGGTTAACATAATGTTGTAAAAAAGCCAAGGCTGTCAAAGGCATTACCTGCGTAGATGGTAAATTAAATACTAGAGTTTGTTTTTGACTCTCAAAACTTGCAGAGCAGTTGGTAGCAGATCCAAATTTATCAGTGCTCAAAAAATGCAGGTAGATTATTAAAGTGAAATAGTATGGAGCATCCCTTCTGTGCATGGCCTGTCTCAATTATAATGTTTACACAATTTTATGATGCATTTAGAAACAAACATTAACTAATCTTTCCTGCATCAAGGGTTAATCTTCTGAACAAACGGCACAGCCATTTATCACACCTGCAGCACCATTGTTTATCCATAAGTCTATACTGAGAGACCAATTAAATCTAAATACCTCAAATGTTTACAGATCAATGCTTTACTGAAACAGTAACTTTCTAAAATTATTACATGGCACAAGGGTGAATGATGTCCAACTGCAAACTGAAACAATTATGCAAGCTGTTAAAAAAACTTTACTGCAAACTGAAACAATTATGCAAACTTTCAAGTGGGAATGTGGAAAAGAGACTATTTTTAAGACTTAAGAATTTAAGTCTGACAAAGAGCCCAACCTACAAGTTCATTTTGCATCAACTGGAATAAGGTCATACTGTCTAAGAAAACCTTATTTGGCTATGACAACTGAAGTTTCCATTAAAAGCAAGGCCTCAACCATCTTGACTTATGGTGAAAAGCATAGAGCATAGGGACATAAATAGGCAAGTTTTGCCAAACTGAAATCTGACAACAAGTTAGTGGTGCAATAATTTTACAACATGTGGTATCTGATAAGCATTCTTTAAAGGGAAGTAATCAGAGCTCAAGTGAACTATACTTGTATTTAAAAGAATTGTCGGTTCCACTGGTCCAGGTAATAAAGGGATGGAGTTTGTTATTAATGAATAGGACCTAAGATTAATAATGCAAAGTAAACAGTTGTGCAGCATGTTAACTATAGGCAATGTTTAAAAAACAACTTGTGCATCTAGTCCCATTATATAATATATATATGGATAGATAGATAGATAGATAGATAGATAAAAGGCAAATCTACTCATTTCAATGTCTTAATAATCCAAAGTGATTGATGCACGTGTAAATAAGAACAGCATATTGAGGACTGATGAACCAAACACTGATTTTCATATACAGTGGCAGTAGTAGCACATGTAAAGTTTTTTACAAAGATTGTATCCATACAGTTACCAGTTCCTACAGTAACTGTCAGTTAACACCAATGCTATTCTAAGTTGTATTAGGTACACTTGAGAATCAATGATTACTAATGCATTATATCAGTTCAACATATCCAATGCATAAACTAGTAGACCCATCAACAACAGAGAGCACGGATAACAAGAACAATCATAAAAGAAGACAGTAGGATTTCTGATACAAAAATCACCTTGATATTTGTCTTCAAACGTCCACTTTCATAAACTTAAATCTTTCATAAACGTTTAAATCATTAATGAACTTGTCATTCCAGCATGCAAATCAACAAATTCATGAATAAGAAATTGAAAAGAAATCAGTTCTCATACAGAAGTCATTTTTAGTCTGAAAAATACCAAATTTTTAGCTCCATTAGACTACAGACTAAAAGTTATTACTTGTTACCTTCTGAATTCCTTACAATACATTCAACTGTTTGCATGAGTACTACTCTGTCATTAACATAATATAAAGTAATCTTTCAAATCATATATCTAGGAGGATAAGACAGACATAAAATACACTTCCTTGTTCCGTCACAGAGAAGGCCCAAATAGCAACATATGATCAGAAAGAACAAAGAAATACACAACATTTTCTGATTCAATATGGGAATTTTTCAGGTGCAGGTGGATTCAGAATTGACCACTAAAAATGGAGGAAGATAAATAATGCATGTAAATGACTTTAAAAAAATGATAGATGCAGAATGGACTTCAGAAAGGCAAACATAGCATGTGTGAGAACACATGTTGCAAATAGAGTTCCCTCTTAATATACACATTGCCAGATCTCCAAACTACAAAATAATTTTTTTTCCAAAAGCCAGTAACTAAGATTCTTATCTTCTTGATGTACAAGTGAGCAAAAGATTGGCAACGTACAAACAGTTATTCCATATATAAGAATTTTTACCTGTATGCATCAATTAAATTCTTTCAATTTCTTCATCAATGTATCAAGTGATTTTTTCTTTGGATTTTGCCTCAATGTCCGCCCACCAAAGCTTCCAAAAAGTCTGTCAGATTGATCCCTAAATTTCTCAATGATGATGGCTACTTTTTTGTAATCCAAAGCGCTATAATGCTTGTCCCTAATAACAGGATTAAGGTAAGTTTCTGGATTGTTGCTCAATAAAAGATTAACCAGCTGTCTTGCCTCTTCCAAAGATTGCTTTGGATCTTTTGCACCTTCAAGCTCATGCAATCCACTATCATTAAACTGATTGTCTGCAAAAGACTCTAACAGTTTTAAATCAATATCAATTCCCATAACAGCACTCATATTGTACCTTTTGAGATTATCACTAAGGAATGTCGCTACAATGCAATCTGATACATGCTTAAGAACACCATTGATTATTTTATCCAGAGCATCCAATGGCAAGATTCGTTGTGCTGTTGAAACAAGTGTCTCTAGGTAAATTATCACCTCGTTTACATATTCATTACCATTCTGTGGAACATCATCAGCTACCCAATTAATATTTTCAGTACCCACCATGAATTCTTCTACCTTAGAATTGACTAGTCTTAGCATAGTCTCATTGGCAGCATCTTGTGCACTCTTTAACACAGATTGGGGTCGAGGTCTTTCAGCCAAGCGTAATGGAATGCCGCAAAGCTGTGCTGCATGTTTTGTGAAGAAGTCACAAGCACGTTCCAAAACTGACAAGTTTGCAGCAAGCTGCATAGCTTGAGATACCCCAAATGTTGAATTTCCAATAAATTTAAGCAGGCATTCATTTAGAACCTCTGTCAACAGTTTATCCAAATACTTCTTCACCACATCATAGAAATCCATATGACCTCCATAGGACATATAGCTTACTGAATCTGCAACGAATGATCTCACAATTCGACAGCAGTCAGGGACTGCAGAAGAAAATGGGGCAATGTAAGGGAAAGCAGGCATGATATCTGAGGTCTGAATATGGAATGCCAAAACATTCATATTGTACTCATACTCTTTCTTCATCATCAACTGTTTATACTCATCATTACCAATAACATCAGTAAACGTTTTCTTGCAATCATTGAGGAGAAGCTCATGGTATTTGTCCCTGTAACTATTCAAAACATCAAGAAGAGGGTCAACTCTATACCCATACCTTCTCAAAGTCACCCCTAGCAGGCTAACATAATCCTTGATAAGAAGGAGATGATTTGCAGTCAGCATTCTGGAGAACTGATCCTCCAAAACAGAACACATCTTGTTGACAGCCATATCCCAGATGTCCTCGACCTGGGGCTTAGATATTAACCCCCCACCGGTCCGCAGAACCCGGTCCTCCACAATGAAAAAACCAGCAATCTGTGCAAAGAAGATCTGATGGCATTCAAGGAAGGCCTGCATGGAAGAGATCTGAAAATCTGAAATCAGCTGCAACTTCCTATTCTTATAGTAATGCTCTTTGAATTGCTCCTGCAATCCAAGGCATGTATGGATATGGTATGCTCTGTATACAGGAGTCAGATCAAACTTCAAGAATGATTCATTCTCCTCCGTTTCATCCGTCTCCAGAACATATATGCAATCCCTCAAACTCACCCTGCTCTGCTCCTCTGCCTCCCTCTGTCTCATCCTTAATTCCTCCTCCCTCTGCCTTGCTGAAGAGGCCTGGCCAATGGCCAGTTGCCCAATTTCTCTATAAGAAAATTAAAATTTTAGTGGCTAGTATTCGCCAATTGGCAAATTTTGCTAACTTAAAAATATTCATCTTTAGAAAATGAAAATTCCTTAAATTCTATAAACACCATAAGAATTTGCCATCATATAAGATCTTAAACAAATCAAGCCAAAAAAAAATGCATTTTCATGTTGCAACCAAAAATGCTCTAAATTATGCCTACCTGGAAGTAGACCTGATTTGTACAAGCCAATCACTGAACTCCCAAGAAACTTTCTTCTCCACATGGCTCCTTATTGCAGGGATCTGCCTGGTCACCATCTGCCTCAAAGCCGAAGAGGGTATCTTCTCCAAGTAGTCCCTTTCGATCACATCCAAGCTCTTCAACACCATGTAATATTTATCACTCACAGCATACTTGTTCGCCTTGGCACAAAGCTCCATCACCTCTGCACACAATTTAACCCCTTGCATTGCCTGCAATATATTATTTTTCACCCCCTCAGCTTCTATGTACTCCTCTAGCTTAGCTAACAAAGGATTCCCCACCTCCTGTAACTGGGAATTCACCCCAGACAAAGAATTCTTCAGCTTATCCGCATCTGCCAAGAGCCCCCTAAGCTCATCCACTGCATGGATGAAATCCTGGTAGTGCAATTTGCACACATCCTCGATCTCAATTTCTTTTTTTTTCCCAAAATAGCGGAGTTGCTGCAGGAGAGATTCAGGCTTTCCCACTTCAAAAACTTTCCTGATAAGGGGGCCCAAATCTTCCCCATTCGCTATGGTGAGCGCCACCGCTAAATCCTCCTGTCTCTCCTCCTTATCCCCATTTTCCAAAGGAGCCACCCGTCTCCTTGCCTTAGACTGCATCGTTCTCTTTCAGATCTCCACAGAATCCCTTCAAATTTGGAACACAGATACCCAATCTCGCAACAAAGAAACCCAAATCCAAAGCTCGCGGTTTTCAATCAAAAGGCATGGTCTTTTTCCATGCAACTCGGCCGCAGGACCCGATCCAGCGACCCTTTCAAGCAGATAAAATGATACGGACCCAATTGAGAGAAGGGATTTACAAGACCCCTGAGATCCAGAGCTGTCAATTTTGGTGGCTGAATCGGAGGTAAAATTAAATCTTTTTGTCACGCAGATTTTCTGTGTGTGCTGGCTGCCCCCTTTTAGGACTGGTCGGTTGGTTTCACAGTCAATGCCGATGACGTGAGATCTATAATGACACTTTGTTTAAAAGCTCGGCCTTTCTATGGCTACACTAATCCCAATGCTTTGGTTCAACCAAACTAGTTACACAGTAGACACCCAAAATTTAACTTCATTTAAGTTTAAGCATCTAAGTTTGTCGGCAATTGACTTCTCGTTTTTTGGATATTTTTTTTATAAGACGATTTGCCTTAACTTTATAAAAGACCTTTCCGGGTGGGGTGTGGATTTTCTTGGAACCAAATTAGCCCACCTAATTTACAGTGGGTCTTCCATGGCGAGGATGGGGAATACAAATTATCGGATGGTGGGCAAAGAGTTCACCTTATTGGGGAGAGTGTCCGGATTAGATCTGCACGTAAGATAAGCAAGGGAATCTTTATCATTAATGAGCATCCATGTGACATAAAGGTCAAGTATGTTGAATATCTGGGTATATGCATTAACGGTCATGTGCTTTGTGGGTACATGACTTGACACGTTCAATACCTTGCCCTTATAGCAAATTCAATATTTTGTTAAAGAAATTCGAAAGAGACGTCTTAGATAAACCAATTGATAACGACAATAAATAGTTTCTAGAGTTAAAATTCGTTAAAAAAAAAAAAGAGTTAAAACTCGTTGACTGACTGGTTTATTAAGGTTCTATATATTTTGCTTGTGTGGATTATTCTATTGTCCTTATGGAAAGAGGGCCCCAACCAAATTCAGCTCCAAAGGTATAATAATTTTATGTATGCGTGTTCAATGTTATTAAAGACTTAGGAAGGGCATTCCAAGGGGAAAAAATAGCATGCCTTTATGTGGATTCTTTCTTGTTCGCCTCATTGAAACCTACCAACCATGATTGACACTGTATTAATATTTACTTTTAGCATGATAGTAGCCTTTATGTGGGTTCTTCCTTGTTCGGCCTCATTGAAACCTACCAACCAGAGTGACACGGTATTAATATTTACTTTCTAAGTGTTTTGAATTTTCTTCAAACCAATTTTGATGGTATGAATCTAAGTAATATGTGGTCTTTTTCATGTCGGTCAACAACAACAAGATGGAATAGGTTTGTTGGAAGCAACCCCTGTAGTTTAAACTCTGTGCTTAACAAATATGTGATTGTAACCAACTCTCTATCTTTTATATAAGTTTTGGAGGACAGCTCAATTATTTGGGTTTTAGTTTTTTTTAGATTCAAGGTTCAAAGGGTGGTATGTGGGTGTGTTAATCTCCTATTGATAAGCTTAGCTTTTATCTTTGAGAAGAATTATAACTATGATGAAAATACTCAACTCTAAGTAATAAAAGTTTCTCACATTATCGAAATTTAAAAAAAAATTATATCTACAAATACAAAAATTATATCTACAAATTTATTTAGATATATATAGTTTAAAAGAATAATTATAGTTGAGAAGTGGGTGTTTCTAAGAGGACTTTATTATTAAGTTGAACCTAATGGCGGTGTGTTGAAGTGGAGTTTATTAGTATCTATGACCTTTTAAAATTTATTAAAAAATATGTAAAGTTGATTATTATATAATATTAGTAAAGTTGATTAAAAAAAAAATTGTAATTGAAGTTAACGTGAGAAACCTTTAAAATTTATTAAAAAATATGTAAAGTTGATTATTATATAATATTAGTAAAGTTGATTAAAAAAAAATTGTAATTGAAGTTAGTGTGAGGAACCTTTAAGACCGACACTAAGGGTTGGGTATCCTCATCCCAATCATGACTTCTAATAAGGGTGAGAGTTGAGATTATTAATAAAGGTCAAATACACAACCATATACACACTCACCACCTCACACACTTACCCATTAAACATTTATTAATTTTAAAAAGTTTAGCTTTTTGAGAAGATTTTTAGAAAGATTGTTATATTTTAATGGGTTTTAAGGAATTGAAATGTCACTCTATAATACATCATTGATCATATAATAGTATTATAATTATTGTTCCCAAGTCTAGGTGAATTGGTAAGACGGTGGGCACTTACTAAAAGGAGACCTAGGTTCAAACCTCGGGGGCATGTCCAATCAAGACAAAAGTAGTAGTTTGACTTGAGTCCATTGAATGTGCACTAGCTTGATGACATTCGTATGAACTCTAAGCCATTAAGGATCTCCCCCACTCTAGGTCATGTTTATCGAGGTGAAATAGGGGTTATAGTGGTAGCACCATGGTTTGACACTACAATTGAAGGTTATAAAAAAATAGTATTATAATTATTTACAAATTTTTATCTTGCAAAACTTTATATGTAAAAGTTGGTTACATCCACACTATTTTTTTTTACTACGAAGTGCTCTTGCAAGACTTTATTATTAAGTTGAACCTAACAGTGGTGGTGTGGAGAATGAGAGTTTATTGTTATGAGCTTTCAAAATTTATTGGAATCTTCATAAAGTTTTTTTTTTTTTAAATGAAAGGTCATTTTAATTATAAAAATAAAAGTCCTTTTACAGCCAAAGAAAATGTGGGTAGAGAAAAAATCAAACCCGAATACCACTAACTTATCCTAATAGTGGATAAAGAAAAACAAATTGCACCACATGGGCACCACGGCCATCAACAACAAACTAGAAACATTCTACAACCAGAAAGGTTTTTAAAGAAGGGGACCTATGGCAGACAGTGTCTTATCCATTTGAAGTGGGTGGTTCCCCCCACCCATCAAAGCGCTCCTAATCCCAGCCTGAAGCATGAGTAATTGGAGAAGAAGGACGGGATCAGCCAAAAATATACCCGTGGCTGCCTGAAGCCCCCAACCATCATTAGGTACAGGCATAGATTGCAGAGTGATCACAGACGCAGAATGTTGGGAGGTGTACATATCCGACTGCTACAACGGACCTCCATAGTCACGGGATCTATTTTGAAGAGGTTGAAACTATGCACGATCTAGGCATCAGTATGAACAAGATCTGGCTGGGTGAGGAGGCGAACGATCAAGGGCCTCCCTACTAACATCACAAGGGGCGTCGCCCCAGTATTTTAGCAAAGCCTACAAATGGTCCAGCTCTAGAGCCACCCTTTTAGCCTGGTCACAGATCTTAAACCACACATCATGAAAAACTTTGAGTTTATCAGCAAATGAAAAATCCTGAGATGGATCAGCCTGCTTGAAAATAATCTTGTTTCTAGATTTCCAAATGTGGAATAGAAGGTTGACTCTGAAGATTTACCACACTTTCCTTAGCGAGAGATAAAACTGAATGGGATCACCCAAAAGGACATGATTCTAGGAAAGTTGCGGGGACATAAACAGGGAACCCACCCAACTCCAAGTGAGACTGGCCCATCTACATGCTTAGAAAAGATGCATACAAGACTCTGGTTCTTGATAAAACAGGCATCGGGGCTCAGGCACCCACATATAAGAAAGTTTACAACCAAGGGGTAGACCTTGATACAGTAAGCTCCAAGCGAAAAAAGCTTTCTTTGGCACTAGATGAGACTCTCAGGCTGAATGAAATCTGGTTTTCCACCTAGAGAGTGATGAGAGAAGGTCCCATTTGACATTGAGTTTGGGCACCGTGGGTGCAGTTGGCGTAAGCCAGTCATAACCCTCCTAGATCTGTAACTGAGCAAGGAAGTGCTCTTATACCAGGCCCAATATTTTCACCAGGGTTTCTGGGATCCGACACCTAATTTCTGTGGTCCAGAACAGTATCATACATAGCCTTGTCAGCGTTGGAAAAGCAGAACATCCTTTTAAAATCATTCCAAGGAATCCAGTCTCTATTTTCCTTGGAGTAAAAATCTGCAATGGTGGCAATGCCCCGCTTAAATTTTTTTGGGCGTGGACCTAGGGAACTTGGCCCAACGGCTTATCCTGAAGCTTGAATACAGGGGACCACCAAACATTGAGAATATTAATGGAAAGGCCTTTATGTGAACGGACCTCCTTCCAAACAATCCAATGGTTTAATTGTTGTTAAGCCTTCCATATGCTTTTTATGACAAAGGAGCCGAGGATTTTAATGAAAACTAGGGCCAGCACTAGAGAGGGCAAATCCATTCCTACCCAGGCTCAAAAATTGAGGGGAAGCCCAACTGAGATGCAATGTCTGATAAGAACCTTTTATGCTTCAGGTCCTTTGGGAGCCCGCACAATCCATTTAGCACATAGGGCTAACCCTTGACGCTTACAGTCCAGCAAACCCATACCCGTTGCTTATCGTGGGAGACAACAAATATCCCAAGCCACTCTGTGAAAGCCCTTTCGCTCAGACCCACTAGACCACAAAAAATCCTACAGTAATTTTTCAAGTCGTTTGTAACAAGCCTAGGAAGGGACCCAACAAGATGAGTAATAAACATGTGTGGAAGCCAACACTTTCGAGCAAATTTGAAATTTACTAGCAAGAGACAACTTCTTAGCATTCCAATATTTCAGCTTGCTTTTGAATTTGTTGATGACATAAGACCATAATTGGGATGGAGAGCCTTGAAAGGCAAAAGGAATGCCCAAGAATTTGAAGACTTCTCCAGGTTGAATCCAACTCCACTGCACATGTTGAAGCTAGTGGGGAAGAGGTTGTAGGGATTGCTTGTAGCATGAGGTTTTCCTCCATTGGATATTAGATTCGGAGGCTTTGCAAAAAATATCAAGATAAGACAGGGCTTTAGAAAGGGATTGTTCATCTTCATTCAGAGTAAGAAAGGAATCATCAGCAAAATGGTCATTAATGAGTTGACCAACATTTCTAAGACGAGAAATACCCCAAATCATCCCAAGAGAAGCACGATGAGCCAAAAGATAACCAAATGCTTCTTCTACTAAAATGAATAGTGAGGGGGCCAAAGGACATCCCTGCCTTACTGACCTATGCAAGCCACTAGCATCAGTTTGAAACTTGTTAAGACAAAGCACAACTGATTCATCCAGAAAAAACATTTTAACATAGGAAATAAACTAAGGACCAAAGCTAAGAGCTTCCAACATGGAAAGAATGAAAACCCACTCAATTCGATCATAAGCCTTTTCAAAGTCAAGCTTGAGGAAGAGGGCCTGTTGACTGGACCTGCGAGCCCATTCCATCCCTTCCCAAACAATGAGAACGTTGTCCAAAATATATCGATTTTGGATAAATCCAGTTTGCTTAGGCCTCACAATAGAGGGAAGCAAGGGCCTAATCCGTAAAGCAAGCACTTTGAAAATGATCTTGTAGCTGACATTAAGCAAAATTATTGGCCTCCAATTTGTAATGATTTATAAATACCCAGAATTTGGGATAAACTTGATATTGCCCTTATTGATAATAGCACCTAAGGAGCCATACTGCAAGGCTTCTAAATATACTTTATGCAAGTTAGGACCAACAAACTCCCAATAATTTTTATAAAATTCGTAGGGGAAGCAATCAAGCCCTGGGGCCTTCGCGTTTGCATTTGAAATAGGGCATCTGCAAGATATTGCTATGATAGAGTCCATTCACATTCATTCTGTTGCGCTGGGAAGAGGTAAGTTGGGATAACCTCTTTGCAACATTGAAGGGCTAATTCTCGTTCAGGGGTGTACAACTGAGTAGCAAAAACATGATAATAATGTCATGTAAATTCAGCTGCTATCTCAAGAAAAGCAGTGGTGTGAACCCCATTAATAAATAAAGCTTTGAATTGAGTGGAGTGATGGGAAAAACTCTTTAGAAATGCGGTCACCCACTTTAAACCAATGTAGTCTAGATTTAATTTGAGCCCCTATGGCCTCGTACACTTCAACCACTTTGAGCTCATGATGGAGTTGAGCGACATGGGCTTGAATGGCGAAGTCAAAAGAAGAGGCCTCAAGACGGAAGGAGATTTTTGCAAGCTCATTATGCAGAGTAGTATTATAGTGACGATGCAGTTGTGCCACCTTTTTCCCTAGGCTTCTGAGTAGAGTAGTGGTACGAAAAATGGTATCATTCCACCACTCAATCCATCCTAAATCTCCATTGGGTTTGGCTACAATGTTCCAGATCCTTTGGATGTGACAAATAATGGTTTCATGTTGCAAGAAAGAAGTGTTAAGAAAAAACTAAGCATGAGTAGGCCATTTATGGGTGGAGGAAACATGAACATAGAACATTATGGAGGAATGATCAGACGAGACCATACCAGGAATGGTTTCAAAAAAAGGAACTAAAGGGAGCCGACGAGAAAAAGAAAACTCATGCTGGTTTGACAACATAACCTTATCCAACCTTTTTAAAACTCTTATCGGGATTGACTAAAAAATAGACCACATGAACCACAAATGCTCGAGAAACTGGCCTGCAGAGAAACAACCATTGGGATCAAAGACCCCTAGTTTATTTTTCATAAAATACCAAGCATATCGCTCTCTCGAGGCCCACCTATTGGGGATCTAGCCCATTTTATCATAAGGCTTCTCAACCATATTGAAATCACCACACATCAGCCAGACCACGATAGGTAAGGATAAAGCACACCATCTCCACAGTGCACATCTATCTTGGACCTCATTAGAGGCATAAATATTAATAATCCCAAAGGAAATACTATCAACTTCGAGCAAAATCCAAACCGCGTGGTGAGAGGGGTCAGAACCCCATGTGACAAAATTGCTCGCCCACCTATTATTAAGCAAAATGATAGCGTCTCCACTGCCGTGATTGTGGTTGGTAGCATACATCTGACTGTCAGGCCATAACATAGAACAAGTAGATTGCAAATTGAAACTTGCCACTTTGACTTCTTGTAAACACACAAAATCTGGATGACCATAGAGACTAGAACAGGTAGTGAGCTCATCCCAAACCATGTAACGATGAATAGGATCCGTCAAACCACGTACATTCCAAGAGAGAAACAACATTAAAAAGAATCAAGTTGCATACCCCCACTGGTTTCAGTTGCATTATCCGACAATAGGTGATAGGGGTTATTCTTGAAGGTATCCACGGTGGTGGAGGAGAGAGAAGTTTGTTGTCGCTTGTCCAAATGAGCAAGCCGCTCACCTCGTAGGGGGCTACGAGACTGATGTCCTAAATTCTGAGAGAAACTTCCTTCAGCCCCTGCCTTTTCTAGAGAACCCAAGGGCACAGTGGACCGAATCCCTTCATCGTGGTCTATAGACTCGATGGCCAGAGGAGAAGAGTGGACAGGGGTTGACTCCATAACCAACAACTGCATGGGAGGCTTAGGTGCTAGGGCCTGAGCATATGTGACCACTATGTGCCCCACATAAGCAGGCTTGCAACCTTTCCCTTTCTTACGTGAAACCTCAGTCCATTCACTATATTTTGATGAAGGGTGCGGGTTAGTGGGAGATAATACAACACCAGCTGCTAGGGTAGCCACCTTGACCTTGAATTTTTTAGCCATCAAGGGGCAATCCTTAATGTGGTGGGAGGCTGATTGGCAACGATAACATGTATTAGGGAGGTTGATATACACCACCTGCTGATGAATATGGGTAGAACCAACCTGAATGTCGATATACTCCTTTAGTATTTTAGCTAGGTCAACCTTGATACACATTCTCTTGCTAGGGTGGACCGACATGAACCGAGAGGGTTCATCACAAACAAATTCACCAAGTTTTTCAAAAAGGGCCAACATGTAGTGGGGAGGTCCGGGAGTTCTACCCAAATAGGCACGACCAGGGAAACAGAATTAGAAATCATGAAATCCCGGCTCCACAACTGAAAAATGAGCAGTAAACTATTAATGTAACTAGGACCCTTATTGAGGACCTTTTGGGCTTGGTCAGGACTACCAAATTGGAAATGAAAAAACCCTTAGAGATATTTTGGACATGGTCGACTTGAATCCCATACGGATGCTAATACTGGTCAATCTAGTTCCTAAGGACATGCTCAGGAGGAATCCGACCCAAAAATTACCCTATAAGAGTATTGTTTTCAAACCAAGAACATGCCTGATTGAATTCATGTAGAGGAATCACAAAATCAGGTTCAAAAATACCTCATGTTACACCTTGGGAACAAATTTCCTGGGCCATTTTTTCACCTCTGGAGCCATTCCTATCGTCGCCAGCTTCAGGAGAAGTTAGGGGAGGAGAAGCCGACATAATAACAACCACGAAGCAAGCGCAACATGGAGGCTGGCACAAGCTCCTAGAGAATGAATAGAAACTACCAGAAACCCTAGGACAACATGCAGACCAACATGATTAATTCCTTAACGTGCAAGCAAGTTCTATACATAAAGTTTTATTATACAATGTCAAACAAGTTATTATAAAAAAAAACTTTATTATTCATATTGTTTGTTTTAAACATTTATTAATTTGAATATATCTTTAGCTTTTAGACATTTATTAATTTTAAAATATCTTTATTTTTTTTTAAGGATTTTTAGAGATATTGTGATTTCTTTTTATGGGTTTTATGGAATTGAAAGGTGATCCATCTATATTACATTATGATCATATAGTTATATTATAACACCTAGTCATTCACCAAGAAGACACCCAAGTTCAAACCTTGCATAGTGTGATTTGAATCTTCTAAGTGCATGCTAGATCGATGATGGTACAAATATCGAGCGATTGGTGGTCCCCCTCATGGTGGGTCAACAACAACGAGGTGGAATAGGTTTGGTGGAAGAAGCCTCTATGGTTTGAACTCTACGTTTGACAGTTACTAAAAATAGTGTGGTTGTAACCAACTCTTTTATGTATCAAAATATATATATAGAGAGAAGCATTATAATTATTTGTATTTATGCATGTATTACATTATGATCATATAGTAGTATTATAACTATTTGTAATTAGCCCTCAAGGTTTAGGTGGATTGGTAATTGTCTGTCTGGCCAGACACTTACCAATAAGAGACCTAGGTTCAAACCTTAGGGGCATGTCTGTTGCAAAGGTAGTAATCTGATCTAAATATTTTGAGTGCGCACCAGATCGACAAGGACAATACGAATCCTGATGACTAATGGTTCCCCTCACACCAGTCAAACAACGACTCCCTTATTTATCCAAAAAAGAAAAATGTTTGTAATTACATATTTATCACTTAATAAGATTCAAACCATGGTATTCAAGAGATTATCACTTTATTTTAATATAATTGTTAATTTTAATTATTTGTATTAATTTAAAATAGACCTTATCTATATTATATCATAACCATAAAGTAGTACCGCAATAGTTTGATAATCATTTGTATATCATTCTTGAGGATTTGATCTTCTTCTTAAGAGTTAAAAATTAATCAATTGTACTCATGTCGTTTGATTTTACATACAAATTTTATCAATATTTAAGATATTTGTTAAATTCATTACAAATAGACTTAACCCATGCATGTCAATCTAAATCTTTGAAAAGATTCAAAAATCAAAAAATGTTTATTAGATAATAAATTACTAACTCCAATTATAGAACATAATTTTTTTTTAAAATATCTTCACAATTACATGAAGGCAATTATTTTAAACAATGTAAAATGCAAATGATTGGATGTTATAATAACTTATTATATTCTCCTTTAAAATTTGTAAACTAAAGAATATAAGAAATTTTTGGCTTGAGCTTAAAAACTAAAATAAAGGAAAGATTTATTAAGGTTCTTGAGAGATTTTTTTGAATAAAAGCTAAGATTATATTATGTCATTAACCGAAACATTACAACATCCTAGTCCTAACACCGTCCACTAGAAAAAAACAAAATGAGGTGGATTAGGAGTAAAGCATCTAAAACTGAATAAACATAATAATAGAAGCTAATAGCAACAAAAAGACTATAGTTGTATCTTGTTGTAATACACCAAATATCATCACTTATCCATGGGAAAACCTATCATATGGTGAAGTTTTGGCATGTATTCCATTATATCTTCTGAAGTTTCAAGGAAGAAATACAAGTAATCAAATCCTAAACTTACTCATCATTGTTAACTGCCTTATTTTTAGTTTCTTTTTAGACATTTGAAGATCATATATCATGTAATAAAGTTGATACAAAGTTGATACAGTTTGTCGATAACATCTCCTAGAGTGCTAGAAGCTCCGTGGACATGGAAATGAATGCATCTAACATGTAACAGAAGATCAAAGTTCAAGTCTTATAATAATTTATCCCATGGAAGAGCAAAACTTGTAAACACCTTTCTACATCTAAACTTCCAAATATGCTTGAGAAGGATGAGTCTACAAACATCCTAGAGTTTGGGGTAATGATACTACTTGAAAAAACCAAGCAGATAAAGCTTCCAAAATCTAATGAAAGAGGGGAATAAAAAAGTGTAGAAGACATCCCAAAACTATTTAGCCATGTCACAAAACTAAAACAAGTGAATAAAATATTTTGAAGCATTACAAAATTTGCATATAGGGGAAATATGTAAAATTGGAGCCAAACTTTTAGAAGTTGGAATTTTTTTATGTAAAACCCGCCATCCAAGAAGTTAAGTTTTGGATTCAACAAGAACTTTTCAAATTTAACCAGCAAGAGACTACCATTGGGCATTGGTAAAATTAACTTGCCATTTGACATTGAGCTTAGAGTCCAATGATAAAGGACACAAAATATTTTTGTATATCCAATTGGAATTAATGGAAGAGATTCTATGGTCATTAAGCCATCTCCAGTGAACCAATATATTGTAGATAGTTATTCCCAACTTTATAAGGACATCCCAAGGAATGGAAGTAACAAATAAGCCATAAGACTCTTTGAACTAAGAGGGAAGGGAGCAATAATTGTGGATCTAGTTCCAAGTAAGAATTGAGAAACTACCCAGATCCCAAATAACTCTTATTTTATTTATACCTTTCTTTATAAATGATAGTCCTTGAATAACACTACACAAATCTAAAGGTTTATCATTATGGAGGATAAGTTCATTCCACCAAAGCCCGTTTAGACTAATGCTTGTACCATGTCTTAAGGAGTCATACTTTCAAGTCAATAAATGAGAAATTGATTACCAATATTTCCAGTCACATGTAAGAAGAAAAAAATCTTTAACCATAAAGTATGGTGCATTAAGGACCTTATCCTCCCAAGGGGTTTCTTTCCATTTACCTTTGTGAGTAGCTTGAGATATTTTGTAACGAAATAGGTGTCTCCAACTTTTGTCTCTAGTGATGGCTCTAGCTCTAGCAACCCATTTTGCAACTAAACTTTCACTCTAGATAAGAGGATCAATAATACCCAAACCTCCTAAAGCCTTTGGTTGAGTACAAAGTTTCAATGAGATTGTTGTCAAGAGGAGTACTAAACATGATAGGCTTACATAACTTTATTCGCAACATGAATTCTTCTTGCTAAGGAAAGAAATTGAGTTGACCATGAATTGAATTTTTGTTGAAGTATTTCCATAGCCTAGTTCCACATATATTTAGGAGAAATATTAATCCTAAAGGGGTTCCCAAGTATCAAATAAATTTTCCATGAGAGATGATCTTCCACTCAGCCAAGGAGTTGCATCCACTAGGTGTGGAAGAAGTATAGAAGACTTCTATTTTAGAGTGGTTGATACAAGAGTCGGAGACATCATAAAACAATTGTACAATCTCTTTAACCATTTACACCTCTTATTTTGTAATTTGAAGAAAAATAAGGGATTCATTAGCAAAATGTGAGTTAATAGCATGTTTATCCCTAGGAAGCTTGATACCCTAAATGAGGCCATCAGATTGACCCTTATGAAGAAGATAACCAAGAGCATCAATAGCCAAAAAATTCAAAAAAGGAGCAAGAGGGAAACCCTATCTGATAGACCATTGCAAGGGGAAGGAGGGGGAAAGAGTTCTATTAACCATAATACAAGCTAAATCATCACCAAAGAGCATATCAATTTGATTACATAATTTTAGACCAAAACCAAGCCAAGAAAGCATACGAAGAATAAAATACCATCTAATTCTATCAAATGCTTTGTCAAGATATAACTTAAAGGGCATCTTGATTGGATTTAATATCCCATTGCATTCTTTCCCAAGCCATCATAAGATTATTTGATATATAATGACCTTTAAGAAAAGCATATTATTGCAGGTAAACAATAGCTTGAGCAATAGTTTTGATTTTTAAAGCTATAGATTTGGCTATGGTCTTGTATGAAATATTGAGGAGGGTAATAGGTCTCCAATTGGAGATTTGGTTACGAGCCATATCTTTAGAAATTAGTTTTATTAACCTTGCATTGATATATGCTCCAAAGTAACTATTGATGAAGATTAGAGGAAATGATATGCCATAATTTTTTATAAAACTCCACTGGAAGATCGTCCAAACTAGGTGCTTTGTCATTCTTCATAGAAAAAAGAACATTTTGTAAAAAAATTTATAGAAAGAGGATATTCAACTGATCCTAAATAATTGGGTCTACTAGAGAGGGAATATGTTCTTGCACATATTTAATTAAGATAAGTTAGATGTCATCCCTTGGTTCTACTATAAAAATTTGAGAGAAGTGGGTTACAAAAAGACTCATGATCTCATAGGAGTCAAAACGAGAACGATCTAAAGGGTCCTCCAACTCAATAATACTTTTCAAAATATTCTTATGTCTGATGTAGTTAAAGAAAATTTTAGTTCTCTTATCATCCTAGGAGATCCAATTGAGGTGAGATCTAACTTGTGCCCCTTTAGCACGATAAGACTCATAAAATATCATCTAATTTTTAGTATTAGCTAGATCACATTGAATAAACAATGTTCGTGGGGTCTTTTATAAGCATGAAACGAAAATGAGAGATATTTGTATGAAGGTGACTCTCTTGAATCTTCTTCCTCCTAGAAATAGAGCACCCATACCATCTTAGAGAAGAAATTATATTGGAAATAGTTGTTTTAAACCATTTGATCCACCCACTATTACTGGTTAGTATGGAAAATAAATTTCCAAACATGCTCTGCAAGGTGGTAGCAGATAGGCTTATCAAGGTGGGCAACATTTAATTTGAATATAAGCAATATGGAATCAAGGGAGATAGAGGAAGTTTGGATAGAAGATAAGATAGGAAGGTGATCAGACAAAGTTGTGTGAGAATGGACATGAACTTGCTCGTGGATGGAAAATTATTCCAAAAAATAATTACTAAAATAAAATCTATCTAGATGAACAAGATTGTGTTGGAAATATGAGCAAGATTTGTTGTCACTGATGTCAAGAGTCAGTTTTAGTGAGCAGGACAAAAAAAAGGGTGTCAAGGAGTCAGTTATGCAAGAAAAATATTGCTTCTAGACCTAAGGAAAATAATATTATAATGCCCCTAATTATAATATTCAAGGTGGTTATATGAGGTCTTAAGAGCAACAGGAAGGCCCGAGAAAAATAATATTATAATATTTTATTATAATATTAGAGGTCTAAGATTGAGACCTAAAGATTAAATTAATTATAATAATTTTTTTTGGTAAATAGTGTAGTTTATATTAAAGGGTTTTTCCTGGATCCCAAAACCAGTAGTTACAAAAACCTCAAAGGAGACTAGCAGCTTAGAAGACTAAACTTTAAAAAGTTTTTTTGTACATGGATAAACATCGTTCACCATATATTTATTAAAAGCCAATAAGGCTAATAGCAAACACCCCAAACAGTATTGATGCAGATAATATATGGACAACACCCCAAACATGATTGATGCAAATAATATATGGACATATAACCAAACCAACATTGATGCATATAATATATGTAAAGTTAAAATAAACCTCATGAAAACAAACCCTAGTAAGGATCCAAAGAACCATAAACAAAAAAAGACCCACGAACCTCTATCATGCGTCAGCCACCTTCTTCTTTGTAGTGCTTTCCTCAGTCTTTATGAGTTGCTTCAACTTCTCGCTAATGTTGTCAAGAGTACTAATAAGGTTGTTGATGAATATGTTGGCAACCTAATGATGAATCTCCTGCTTCGTTGTTGATTTTCCCACTCTTGGTTGACTTCATTGACAATGTTTGAGGGCAGATTTTTATCCCATAAAGTCAAGGAATTCTAACCAATTCCCATGTTTGTTAAGAGGTCAACCAATCTATTTGCCTCCCTGTACACATGTTTGTATATCACGTTGTCCTGTCTTCTGATCATGTTTTTGGCTTCCCTGATGGCATTCATGACCTTCCATGAAGAATTGGAGCTATTTTTGATATAATTTATGATGTTTAGAGAGTCCCCTTCTATTTTGTAGTTCCATTTGTGCTTTTGGATTATGCTGAGACTTATCCATAGGGAATAGGCTTCTACTACATGATTAGTTTGAATGCCTAGGTTCTTTGCAAAGGTGACCATAATCTTTTCGTTGCTATCTCTGACCAGTCCTCTTGCCCCTGCCATTCCCGGGTTTCCTTTATAAGCTCCATCAAAATTGAGCTTGATCCATCCTATCGAGGGGGTTTCCATGAAGAGGTGTGCCTTGGGTGGGGATGAGTGACATGAGGATTATCTTCCCTAGGGATATTAAGACTACTGAACAGAAAAAGCTCCAATTCCACATCAGGGGGTTCTGTGCAAGGGATGAGCCATGAGATATTTGTGGAAAGCTGATGATTTTACTAGTAATGGAGGTAGGGTCCTTGGGAGTGTTATAGAACACCTTGCTGTTTCTTTCTAGTCATACATGCCATAAGAAATGGTGAGTGCACATTTTACACAAGGATTTCAATTGAGGATTTTTGAAAGGATTGGGCCACTGAGTGAAAATCTCTACCAGGGAGTTGGGTTGGACCCAATTGATGTGGAAACTGGATAGTAAGTTACTCATCATAGTATAAGAGAAATTACATTTAGTGAAAATATGGTTGACGGATTCCCAAGCTTTATAGCATAGGTGGCATCTGTTGGGTACCATCATCCCCATCTTGATGCGATTATCAGTGGTTAGAATTTTATTTAGAATTGCTAACCAGGTAAACACTACCACTTTAGGGATGAGGTGCTTGATCCATATTTGGCTAGGAAAAAATGGAGCTTGATGTGGATTGAGGATAAGTTGGTATTCAGATTTGACAGAAAAACATCCACTGTCCATTTCTTTCCAAATTAGAAAGTCTTTTCTTCCATCTATCAAAATCACTATAGTATTCAACATAAGATCCAAAGCCCTCGCTGCCCTGGTTATGTGCCCATCATTTGAGTTAATGTTGAGGTCTTTCCATATTTTAGACCCATTGATGTTTTGGATGAAGTCTACTACTTTGCTGCCTATGGTGCCATCAAGGATAGGTTTTAGGACATATATCTCATCATATTCAACTAGGGGTTGATCATTGACCCACCTGTGTATCCAAAATTTTATGGTAGTACCTGTTCCTAGATTCCACCTTGAACCTTTATGGAGAACTTCTCTGACCTGAATAATTGACCCCCAAAAAGTTGATCTCTCTTTGAGAATATCTTCATCAATGAATTCTTTATGCTGAAGGTATTTCCTTTGTATTATTGACATCCATTCTACATTGAAACTTGTGTGAATTTTCTAGGCTTGCTTAACCAGCATAACAATGTTCATATGCTTGATTCTTCTAAGTCCCAGACCCCCCTTGGTTTTTTGATCGACAAACCTTATCCCATCCAACCAAATGAATATTTTGCTTCTCCTATGTGCCTCCCCACAGGAATATTTTTTGTATTTGCTTGATTTGGGCATAAACTGAAGCAAGATCTTTGAATACTAAGAGGAAATAGGTTGGGATGCTTTGGAGGCATGCTATGATAAGAGTGATTTTACCTGCTTGGGTTAGAAAAGCCCCTTTCCATCCAACTAACTTTTTGTTTATCCTTTCCACCACATGACTCCACATGGATAATTTGGGATGACTATAAAAAATAGGAAGCCCTAGATAGTGAGTAGGGAACTCACCAATGCTACATTGAAGAATACACCCGATTTTAATCTACTTAGAAAGGGGGGTATTGATGAAGAAGCTTTTAATTTTGTTATAGTTGATTTCTTTCCCAATCGCTTTCTCATATAAATCAAGTATTTTTTTATCATCTTGGCCTCCACTACTAAAGCATAGGTAGTGAGTATTGTATCATCCATAAATTGTTGGTGTGACAATAGGTTTAGACTTGAGGTAACCCTGATCCCTATGATATTTTTCTCACTGATGACACTCTTAAGTGCTCTTCCCAGAGATTCAACGAGTATTATAAAAAGGATGGGTGACAGGGGGTCTCCATGCCTGATGCCTCTGTCACTAGGGAAATAACCTGCGGGTGATCCATTAACCAAGATTGATAAATGAGGGTTGGATATGCAGCCTATAATTACATATATCCATTCCTTGTGAAAACCAAAATTTTGAAGAACAATCAAGAGGAAATACCTATTTACTCGGTCAAAAGCCTTACTGATATCTAATTTGAGAAAAAGGGTTGCTTTCTTATTTTGGGAAGTTGAGTGGAGGACTTCATGCAGAGTGATTATGCCATCATGAATGGACCTTCCTTTGACTGATATACCCTAGAAAGGATCTATAATAAGTGGGAGTATTTCTTTGAGCCTTGTTGTCAAGGCTTTGGAAATAATATTGTATATGACATTACATAGACTGATGGGTCTGTAGTCATTCATGCATTTGCACTCAGGGTCTTTAGGGATTAAGGCAATGAAGGTGGAGTTGGTTCTTCTAGGGATGGCTTTGGATTTCTGCATGTGAATAATGGCTTTGTAAATGTCAACACCTATGGTATCCCAATAAGTTTGAAAAAACCTGGAGGAGAAGCCATCAGGCCCTGAAGCTTTATCAGGGGCCATAGAGAAAAGATCCTGCTTTATTTCTTCATTAGTAAGGTCCTTGATGAGCATGTTGTTCATTTTAGGGGATACCAGATTTGGAATATGTTGAAGAAGTTGATCCTGGGCCTGTTTGAAAATAGTGGAATTTGTTCCCAGTATTTTTTCAAAGAAGGTGATTGCTTCATTTTTGATGAGGTGGATGTCTCTCACACTTGTGCCATCACTGTTTATTAACTCCCTGATCTTATTGGAGCTTCTGTGACGAAGAGTGGAAGCATGGAAAAATTTCGTGTTTGAGTCCCCGTCCTTGAGCTACAGGGCTCTAGAATTTTATCTCTAATATATTTCTTCCTTGGCCAGAATGTTGTGGTAATCGACAAGGATATTTTTCTCTTCATTCCTGATTTGTATGCTCATCTGCCCTTTCTGAATTTGCTCTTATATTTATTAAAGCTTGTTGTGAATAACACAAGCTTTTACTGAGAGGATGGGGTGAACAATATAAGATCAATTTTTACCTTTTCTTTTCCAATCAATATTATGCAATATAAATATAGCAATATCAATAGCAGTAATCAAAACAATGCACAAATCACCACACACAAATAGAGACACCATAATTTACGTGGTTCACCCAATGTGGGCTATTCCACGGAGAAAATATTTCACTAAATTTTTCTTGATAAATCTCTTGGAAATCCTTTCCCTATTACAATGTTTATGGACCTCTATCCAAAGGAGACACCAATCCCCTAAATCAAGTTCATGGATCTCTATCCATAGGAGAACTCCTCCTCTACTCTAGCTGGTGATCCTCTTGAATACAACTACCTCCACTACATTGGCTTGTGGATATCTCTCCACTAAAGACTCTTGTTCTCACTCAGAAGACCTATCTTCACTGCCCTGGCTGATGGATCTCTATCCACTGGAGACTTTTGTCCTCTCTGCTTTGTCACCTCCAAAGATCTATCTCAAATATACACTAAACACAGTCCTTCGGTCTAGTACAAATCTTCTCAATCTCTATCTCTGGTCTGGTACAAATCTATCCTCAAATCTACACCAAAACTTTTCTCAACAAGTCCACATAAAACTTGCTTAAATCTGCTCAACAAGTCCACATAGAACTTGCTTAAATCTGCTCAACAAGTCCACATAGAACTTGCTCAAATCTACTCAACAAGTCCACACAAAACTTGTCCAATATGCTCAACAAGTCCACATAAAACTTGCTCAAATATGCTCAACAAGTCCACACAGAACTTGTCCAATCTGCTCAACAAGTCCACACAGAAATTGGCCAATCTTCTCAACAAGTCCATAAGTCTTCTCAAATACTTACCTCAAATCTACTCAAATACTTTCAATCACTTTCTCAGAAACAGAAGGAGAATTGTTAGAGACTCAATATACTTCAACTCAATGCTCAATTACTTTCTCAACTCAATTTAGAATATAGAATAGTTTGTTTTATGGAACTTGAACAATCACTTCACACATTCACTTGACTAGGCTCAACCAAATCTACTCAACCAATCACTCAATGAGATAATCCTTGCTCACAAACCCTAGTCCAAGTATACGATCACTTACTCAAAATGTTTCCAACAATGCTCAAAAACCAATCTCACATAACAATGATACTCATGTTCTTTTCAAATCCTAGTTCAAGTTCTTCACTCAATAAATGGCTTCAACAAAAATGCTTACAAAAAAACTCTCACATAACAATGATACTCATGTTATTTTCAAACCCTAGTTCAAGTTCTTCACTCAATCAATGGCTTCAACAATAATGCTTACAAAACAACTCTCACATAACAATGATACTCATGTTCTTTTCAAACCCTAGTTCAAGTTCTTCACTCATCAATGGCTTCAAAAACAATGCTTATCAAACAAAGTTTTAACCACACTTCTTTATTCTAGAAAATCTTGAAGCAATAACTCAACACACTCAATAGGAAAACCTAACCAAGTCCTTTTCACTCCAAACTTATTTTCTAGAAAACCAATCAATCAATTCAACTATGAAAGAATATGCTCATACCTTTTTCTTGATTGGAGGATGATCTTCAAAAACTGCCTTCAAGAATATCTTTTTCTTTGCCAAGTGCCAAGGGTTAGATAACAAGTGTTATACTTCACAAAATACAAGAATAGCTCAATTTCATAATACAGCTTATATCTCCTTCTCAATAGCAATATTTGACAATAATATCTTCACAAAAATTTCCTCTTCAATTTTTCTATTTCACAAAATTGATAATCCAACTTAATTTCTATCTCCTAAGGTAAAATAATATTTACCTTAATAAAGCACCTATTTACCACTTAGGTAAATAAATTAATATCACCTTATAACTCCCTAACCTTAGAACAATTAATCAAATTCCACATATACCCCTAAAACCTTAGCACAATAATCAAATACCACAAATATTCCCTTATTTCTCCTAAACCTTAGTATTATGCAAAAAAAAAAATTAAATTATAAAAACCTTTGGTGAATCCTCCTTTCGCAATTTTCGGAGTCTCGAACCTGCACCTTCTCCACAACTGGCACCTTAGCTGCGACAAGCTAGCCATGTGAGCTAAGTGCTCCACGTGCTTAGCTTAAGCCCTAAGGTTGGTTAAGTCTTTTCACAAAGGCTTCAAAGCATTTGGCCTTCTCCTACGTCTAGCGCCAAGATAGACTGCGAGCGCTTCTCCCTTTAAGTTGTCCCTTGCTTCGAACACCATGCATTGCCTCGATCACGATGCTTTACCCTGATTACAATGCATTGTCCTGTTTTGGCAATACACCACTCACAAATTTCGGAGGCTTCGGATTTTCGCTTATGTTCGAATTCAGATTTCGATTTCTTACTTCCCTAAGGTTTGTCTTAGGGTTTAAATACCTTTCATTTGCTTTGCATACAACATCGGAGGATGATTCAATTTGATGACATCGGCTTGTATAAATTATAATTTATAATTAATTTAAATTCAAAAGAATTTAAATATTATAAATTTAATTTATAAAATTTAGACTTTAATAAAAAATTAAAGCCCTCATTGAGTTAATATCAAATTATCATTTGCACTTCACTAGGTTGATGAAAAATAATTTCGCCACCTTGGTTTTAATAAAAACCTTAATTCTACCATCACAATATTAGATAACTATCATTATGGTTTTAATAAAAAAGCCTTTTAATGTGCCATCATGGTTTTAACAAAAACCCTTATAAAAACATATTTGGATAACTTTTCTCCATCTCTTTGCATTGCTTCTTGGTGTTAATAATGATGTACTCCATGGTGTTAATGATAGCTTCATGTGTTCACTTGGGCATCAATGACAACTTTTCACCTTGACATCAATGACAACTAAATGAGCTCAAAATGTCCAACATGTTGGTGATTTGCTCCTTATTTTCAAAAATATTACCAAACACTTCCTTGTTCCAAATTTTGACGTGGTCTTTGATTATTTTGAGTTTTTGGTTAACTTGAGCGATGGGGGATCCATCCACCTGTTGTTGCCACCACCCTGTAATTTGATTACGTAAATTTGGGTGGAGAACCCACATTGCCTTGAATCTGAAAGGGGTTCTGAAAATTGGAGGCTTGTTAGCTTCGAACAGGAGAGGACTGTGATCCGATCCGATTCTAGGCAGGGAAGTGATGGAGGCATCACCAAAAAAAGGTATGGCTTCTTGAGATAGAAATAATCTATCTAGCTTAACTTGGATCAGATTGTTTCCTATTCTTCTATTATTCCATATGAATTGAGCTCCCTATATTTGGATATCCATTAGGTTATTCTTAGTGAAAAACCCATGGAAGTCCTAAATACTTTTGGTAGGAATGACATTGCCTCTTGCCTTATATGACGGGTAGATGGGGGAGTTGAAATCCCCAGCCAAAACCCAAGTGAAATTTCTGAAAGCCTATCTCATTTGACTTAGTTGGTCCCAAAAGGAACTCCTCCTGAGGGGATTGTTTGGGGCATAGATATTAGATAGGATCCAACATTAATCCTTGTATTTGCAAAAAAATATGATATTTATAAATCTATTTGAGGACGATATTACCCTACCATCCACTTTATTTGGATCTCAAAGGCACAAAAGACCCCCAGATGGACCTTGGTTGGGATTGAAAATGCTTCCACTATTTTTCCAAATGGTGTTGCCCACCTTGCATGCTTTTGAATGATCTAACTTGGTCTCTTGAATAATGAGGATTATTGGTTTAGTTTATTTTCTAACAGTGCTAACTAACCTCTACTTGGTTGCACTATTGAGGCCCCTCGCATTCCATGAGAGTATCCTCATATAGAAAATTTAGATGATTTCTTGCCCTCTTTTGACTGTTGCACAGGGGATTTGGGTAATTTGGGATATTCCTTCGGGTGAGTAAACATTTCAGGTATAAGGGTTGTTTGGACTTTGTTGGCTATGTCCTCGGTAGTTTGGCTTCTTATTTGCTCTTAGATATTGGGACTTCCCCTTTTCTTGTCATTGCCAACATCAACACAGGATTTTTTGGAACTTCGAGTGTTTTTGGGATTGAAATCTGCTTTTGTTTTCTCGGAAGCCTCTTGGGAAAGAAGATTTTTAGGGGGGAATCAGGGTAAGCTAGCTTGACTGGATATAAGACAGGTCTATTGGTGGGAAGGGGATACTACAAAATTTCTTTGATGGTAGGGATTTAGAGGTCTACATTTGGATCCAACATATCATTTTCTTGCTGAGTGAATAACCCTTCATTTATTTCTGAATCAGAGTGTGTGATATTTTCCAGAATATGAAATTGATTAGGATGAGCGAACATGGAGCTTACCTAAGCTTGGTCCTCTGATTATTCTGGTTGCGCTTTTTTATTTCCTTTGTTTACCACAAGATTTTTCCCTGGTGCTTGCTGATGAGGGTTTATGCTATAGATTTATCTGTTATTTTGCATTGGAGGCTTCCCAAGGAAGCGAACGCCTTGGTTCCTATAGATATGGTTACCCGAATCTATCTCCTTCTATGGTCTGAGCAAGGGGTAGTGGGACTTGAGGTGTCCTTGAGTTTGGCATTCGATGTAGAAAGCCGGTTTGTTTTCATACTCTATGGCTTGGAAGTGGCAGAGGAGCCATAGACTAGATTGATTTGAGTTGGGAGTTGGGAATCAATATTTGTGTTGACGTATATTCTGGCTTGGGTCAACCTAGTGCGAGCTTTGGTGGTTGAATCCATAGTCACCATTTATCCTATGTATATGCCTATTCCTTGCAGGATGTCTTCATTCTAAAATTGGCTAGGGAGTCCCAGAAGACAAACCCACACTGGAGCAAAATTTATACTTTGAGTTTCGACATTGAAATCTTCCCCCCATCTATGAATAAACAAACTCTTCTTCCCATACAACCATGACCCCCCTGTTAGAATGCATGTTGCATCTTCAGGATTATCAAGGTAAATTTGAAAGAACCCTCTAGGGAGAGCTACAATATCAATATTTCCTGAACCTTTCCACCTAGTAGTGGCCCACCGTCGAATGGATTCCATGTCTGGTCTACCGCTCACAAACTTCCCAATCAGAGAATGTTCTTCTAGGGAAAGATATTCGACCATTAGGGTTTCTAGAATCACTAAGTCTTCTTCGACCGCTATCAAAGGGTTTCGGTCCTTGGTATATTTTTGTGATTTGGTACCCATGACCTTTTCAATACAAGATGCATAACCGAAGGGTCCAGTGCCGGTCCCCCCTACCTTGGGATAGCCCTCATTCTTGTTCAGGGGGTCCTTCCCCGGGTCTTTCTCTCACCTAGTGGAAAGGTCTGTTTCAACATCAACATCTAACTCATTAGCACCCTCCCCTATAGAAAAGCTGGGAATCTCACTTGGTTCGAGGTTCTTTGTCGTTGCCGCACACAATACATTCTCGCCAGAAATCACCTGAGATAAAATGCTTGCCATCACTTTCCTCATAGTCCACCCTCCAATTTCAATTATAATATTTCATTATAAATTAATTTATAATTTAATTTAATTAACTCTAAAGAGTTATTAAATTAATTATAAGTTAGTTTATAAATTAATTTAATAAATCCTAGAGTTAAGGCTATAAGGTTTATAATTCAAATTTTTGAATTAATCACGTCGACGTCGTCGAAGACACCACATTATGTATATAAAGGAAGGAAGAGACCCAAGGCATAAGGTATCTACAATTTTTTATTATTCCCTGGGAAAATCACATGCGCAAAGTTTTCGTTGAGCAAGAGGAGGAAGAGTCCATGTTTGACCCTTTTAGTAGGCGATCGAAGGAAGAAAAGCAACAAGGCACAAAGGCCTTGTCACCACCTAGCCAAGTGGGCTAGTGGCAAGTGGAAGCGCCTAGGAACACGAGGTCCCACATTTGACTCGTAGTGGAGGTTGGTGTGCAGTATTTTGAGTGCCAAGGATGCCAAAGCCTTTTTGGCTTTTGGTGCCTGGGTGGAAGACAAAGTGCTATAAGCACTTTCCTCTTCCATGTGAGCGCTTAGCTCACACAGCTTGGCTACCACGGATAAGGCGCTAGAGGCATTGTGTTGTGGGATCGAATCCCGTCGGGAGCACTTTATGAGGTAATACAATTTTTGGTATAAATTGATTTGTGCTTCTAAGGTTGTATGGTGTATTTTTGAGTTTAGGGAGATATAAGGTTGATAAAATTAAATAATTTTTTATTTAATTATTTGGTGGTTTGAGTTGTTTAAGAGTGGAGTTATAAGGTTTGATAAAATATTTATTTTTATGTGTTTTGGTGAATCATTATTTTAAAGAAGAAGTAATAAGGTGTATTTGAGTTTGATTATTTTTGTAATTGAGAAATATTTCTGAGTTTTAGTGTGATATTTTGTCATCTAACCTTCGAAATTGGCAAAGAAGAAAATTATGTTTAAGACAGGTTTTGAGGTTAATTCTTCAACAAAAAAAAGGTATAGGCACATCTTCCTTGTGAGTGATTGTTGGACGTTTTGAATGCTAAGTTGGAGAGAAAAGGGTTGTTTGATAAGAATTTTTGAGTTTGATTGTTAAATTTTTTTTGAGGAAGAGTTGCTGATAAAAACCTTGTTTGATAAGCATTGTTGGAAACATTGAATGAAAATTCATATGCATGACTAGGGTTTGAGCAAGAAAATGAGTATCATTTTTATGTGAAGTTGAGAGATATCTTGGAACTAGGGTTTATGCAAGAACGTGAGTATTATTGTTATGTGAAGTTGAGAGCTATCTTGAACTAGGGTTTGTGCAAGATCATGAGTATCATTGTTATGTGAGATTGTTTGATAAACATTGTTGGAAATTATTGAGTGAGTGTTCATATGCTTGGATTGGGGTTTGTGAGCAAGGAGTATTTCATTGAGTGATTGATTGAGTGGAGTTGATTGAGCCTATTCAAGTGGAAGTGTTGAAGTGATAGTTCTAGTTATGTGAAATAAATTGTTCTATATTCTAAATTGATTTGAGAAAGAGTTTGAAAGTGATTGAGCATTATTGTGAGTAAGAAGCATATTGAATCTCTAACAATTCTCTATATGTTTCTATGGTAAAAATAGAGAAAGAGTTTTAAAGTGATTGAGCATTATTGTGAGTGTGAAGCATACCGAGTCTTTAACAATTCTCTATATATTTATGCGGTAAAAAGAGAGAGAAAGAGAGAGTGAAAGTTATTGAGCATTGTTGAGCAGATCTTGGTGAAGACTTGTTGAGCATATTGGACAAGTTCTAGTGAGGACTTGTTGAGCAGATTTGAGATAAGTCTTGGTGAAGACTTGTTGAGCAGATTTGAGGTAAGTCTTAGTGAAGACTTGTTGAGTAGATTGAACAAGTTATAGAGAGGACTTGTGGATAGATTAGTGTGAGATTTTGTGGAATCTTACAAGGCAAATTTGAGGTAAGTCTTTGAGAAGACTTGTGAGCAGAGTTGATTGATTGATTTGTTCAAACCTTGGGTTAAGGTTTGGGGCAAATATAGAAAATTTGATTTGTGATTGAGTCAAGATTTGTGTTAAGGCTTGAGGATAGATACTAAGGATATATTTGTGCTAGAACGAAGGACTATGTTTAGTGCAGATTTGAGAAAAAATATTGAGGATAAATTTGTGCTAAATCGAAGGACTATGTTTAGTATAGATTTGAGGACAAAGATTGAAGATAGATTTGTGCTAGACCAAAGGATTGTGTTTAATATAGATTTGAGATAGATTTGAGAGTAAGCTTTAGAGGTGATAGAGTATAGAGGATGATATTCTCAAGTGGATAGAGGTCCATTAGCCAGGGTAGTGCAGACAGGTCTTCTGAGTGAGGATAGGAGTCTTCAGTGGATAGAGATCCATTAGCCAGTGTAGTGGAGGCAACAATTTTTCTAGAAGATCACCAGCCAGAGTAGAGGAGATTGGTGTTTCCCATGGATAGATATCCATGAACTTGATTAGGGGATTGGTGTCTCCTTTAGATAGAGGTCTATAAACATTGTAATAGGGAAAGGTTTCCCAAGAGATTTGTTGAGAAAATTTTAGTGAAATATTTTCTCCGTGGAGTAGCCCACATTGGGTGAACCACGTTAAATTGGTGTCTCTATTGTGTGTGGTGATTTGTGCATTGATTTAATTACTGCTATTGATATTTCTATTGATACATTACATAATATTGATTAGGAAAGAAAAAGTAAAAAGTGATCTTATATTGTTCACCACCCCCTCTCAGTATAAGCTTGTATTCTTCAATTGGTATCAAAGTGGGTTACTTCGAAAGAGTTTAACAACTTGAAGAAAAATATTACAAGAACACAATGGATTGTAAGAGTGGACCCTCAGATAATTTAGCACCAGTTTTTGATGGAAGTGATTATGTATTTTGGAGTATGAGAATGAAGATTCACCTAATGGCACTTGGCAATGAAATATGAGAAGCAGTTGAAAATGGATACACACCACCAGCTACTCCACTTACATATAAATATGGTAAGCTTCTACATCATTACAATTCAAGAGAAATGAATACAATTTTGAGAGGTTTGCATAGAACATAATTTGTTAAGGTTATGCATTGCAAATCAGCAAAAGAAATTTGGGATAAGTTGCAAAGCATATATGAAGGAGATAAAAATGTCAAAAAGGTAAAATTGTGAAATATCAAAGGATCATTTGAAGAACTAAGAATGAAGTACGAGGAAAACATTGGTGCTTATCTACTTCGTGTAGATGAGGTTGTTAACTCCATGCGAGGATTTGGACTTGAGGTTCAAGAATCTAATGTTTGTGATAAGATCTTAAGATCTCTCCCAAAAAGATTTAGTGAAAATATTTCAACTATAGAGGAATCAAAAGATGGTGATATTTTGACAAGGGATGAGTTACTTGACATTCTTACAACTTTTGAGATGAGAACAAAATAGGAACCTAATATTAAAAAATAAGCAACCTTTAAAGCTACTAAGAATACAAAGGGTAAGAAGTCAGATTTAAGCAATGAGTCATCCAGTGATGAAGAAGAAAATTATGGTAGAAGGAACAAGGACCCAAGAAGATTTAAATATGCAAAATTTGTTAGATGTTTCAATTGTGGAAAGTATGGTCACTATGCAACTGATTTTCAATAAGATAGAAATAGCAATGATGAAGAAAAACAATATCATAAGAACATGGAATCAAAAAAATACAAGTACCAAAATAAAGGCAAGGATGGACAATGTAAGCAAGGGAAAGAAGTTATTTCAAAGATAGAAGAAGAGTTACTATGCAGACAAGGCAAGTAAGTACTCAAGTGATAGTGATAATAGTTCCTCAGATAATGATAAAGATGAAGTTCTATTTCTAACAAAAGAAAAGGAAATGGTTAGGAAAAGGTCACCAATAATCCTCAAGTGTTTTAGATGTGGTAACTTTGGTCATCTTGAAGATAGTTGTACAAAGAGTGGTTTCAATTTTAGTGATGATGAATATGAAGATACACTTGAAGGACCAGAAGAGAATATTCTAATAACACTAAAAGAAGAAGGAGGTGATCCTATAGAAGACAAGTCAGAAAAGAATGAAGATGTTTTAAAAGGCAAAAAAGTAGAGGAAGAATCAGAAATAGGACGAGTTGATCTTGAAGGTGAAATTATTCATGTCCTTTATGCATTAAAGAAGGTAATAAAGTAAAACTCCCAACTTAAGCTTCTGGTTCAAGAATTTTATGAAGAGAAAGGAAAGCTTATAGAGGATCTAAATAAGTCAATGTCTAAGACAAGGAAGTTTAAAGATAAGTTAGAAGCAAAGGTATTAGAATGTGAAAGGTTAGAACATGAAGTAGATCTACTAAGGGAAGAAATAAATGAGTCTAAGGACAAGTTATACAAGTTTGAAAAGAGCTCAAAGATTGTAGATAAGATGATCAAGGTACAAAGACAATCAACAAACAAAACAGATCTTGGTTTTGAACAAGTACAAAAGAAACAAGGAGAGGAGTCAATCTCAAGTTTTGAATAAGAAGAAACTTCATAAGAAGACAATGTAAGAGAAAGTGAGACTTATGAGGATGAGTTTGACAACAAAAATCTTAAAAAGGAAAGGAACAATGCACAAAAGAGGAATAGATGGAACAAGTACCAGCATAGGGTAAAAGAGACTAAGAGACCCATAGGGTCAATGTAAGGTAATTTCAATGGATGATGCTTCTCATGTCACAGGTTTAGGCACAAAGCTTCTCAGTGTAGGCACATGAAAGACATGAATATAAAAACTTCAAAAATAGGCAGCTATTTCAAGGGTATTGCTACTCTTCTAATCAGTTTGGCCACAAGGCAATGAATTGCAGGGTTCATGACAGGAATATATATGGCTTCACCAGAAGAAATCCCAAGATATTTGCATCTCCAAGGAATAATAGCATTAAGTGTTATAAGTGCAATAATGATGGACATACAACAAAGTGGTGTAGAGAAAAAATTATAGATACAAGCAAGAACAAGTATAGTCAGAGGAATCAGAAGGATCAAATGAGAAGGAAAGTGGAGAAAGGTAAAGATTAGTGCATGTTGGGAGTAGAAATACTCCCATCCTAGAATTAACCACCTCAAGAGGAGGTGGGGGAGGGGCTAAGCTAAGAGTTTCATTCTTATCCCCGAGCCCCAAAGGTGACCCTTTGCCATTGATGACAAAGGGGGAGAGATTTGAGTAAGGAGGAGAGATTTGAGTTAGGAGGAGAGCATTCAATCAGGGGGAGCAGTTTCTTAGGGGAGCATAATAGGAAAAGGTAAAAGGAATGATAAAAATAAAGTGGGTTGCCATCAATGACAAAGGGGGAGATTGTTGGAAATATGAGCAAGATTTGTTTTCATTGATGTCAAGATTTAGTTTCAGTAAGCAAGACAAAAAGAAGGGTGTTAAGGAGTCAGTTATGCAAGAAAAAGATTGCTTCTAGACCTAAGGAAAATAATATTATAATGCCCCTAATTATAATATTCAAGGTGGTCAGATGAGGTCTAAAGAGCAATAGGAAGGCCCAAGAAAAATAATATTATAATATTTTATTATTACGTTGAGAGGCGTTCCTACAATGGCAGACAGGGGAGTGGGAGGCAAAGAGGTCATACATGTCATGTCGTAAACAATTTTTTTTTTATTAAAAAAGCCGACATTTACAAAAACATTTAAAATATTTAAACTAAAAAAACCGACTAACCAACCTTTGCAAACATTTAAAATATTTAAACTAAAACAACCGACTAACCAACCGTTGCAACTGTTTAATAAAATATTGTATAAATACATGAACATCCATTGCAATATACAAAAAACAATCTACAACACAATTGATTTCGAACTGCTTCTGTAAATTGCGAATAGCAAGAAATTCATTCGGGACTGCTTCTGTAAAGGTTTGAACAATGATATAGAGTTACATTCACCAACGTTATTTAGTTGGGCAGGTGCAAATATGTAATCTTGCAGATGGTGCCAGGTAGCATAATTGGAAATTCTTGACATCATTGAAATTAAAAATACACACAATCGATACTAAAAACCTTTGATATTGCTCAAAACATTTTATACTAGAATTGACTTAGTATATTATATTATTATATATTATATTATTATATATATATTATAATACTATATTATTAATTTCTAGGGTTTCATTGATTTATCGAAATGTATATATTATATACTTAGATATAAAGGATATATATCTAAAAATACCGAGAGTTATCAATCCCGAGGCGCCTATCTTGGAGATCACACCCCCAAGAAATGAGATAGGCACCTCGATATTGATAACTCTCGGTGTTTTTAGATATATATCCTTTATATCTAAGCTAGTAATATTAGAGGTCTAAGATTCAGACCTAAAGATTAAATTAATTATAATAATTTCATTATAAATTAATTTATAATTTAATTTGATTAACTCTAAAGAGTTATTAAATTAATTATAAGTTAATTATAATTTAATTATACATTAGTTTATAAATTAATTTAATAAACCCTAGAGTTAGGGTTATAAGGTTTATAATTCAAATTTTCGAAAAATCATGTCGACGTTGTCGAAGACACCACATTATGCATATAAAGGAAGGAAGAGACCCAAGGCATAAGGTATTCGCAATTTTTGATTATTACCTGAGCAAATCATGTGCGCAAAGTTTTCATTGAGCAAGAGGAGTAAGAGTCCACATTTGACCCTTTTGGTAGGCAAGCGAAAGAAGAAAACGAACAAGGCATGAAGGCCTAATCACAACCTAGCCAAGTGGGCTAGTGGTAAGTGGAAGCACCTAGGAACGCGAGGTCCCATGTTCGACTTGCAATGGAGGTTCGTGTGTAGTATTTTGAGCACCAAGGACACCAAAGCCTTTTTTTCTTTTGGTGCCTAGGTGGAAGACAAAGCGCTGTAAGTGCTTTCACCTTCCATGTGAGTGCTTAGCTCACGCAGCTTGGTTGTCGTGGCTAAAGAGCTAGAGGCGCTGTGTTGTGGGATTGAATCCCGTCAGGAGCACTTTGTGAGGTAGTAAATTTTTGGTATAAATTGATTTGTTCTTCTAAGGTTGTATGGTGTATTTTTGAGCTTAGGGAGATATAAGGTTGATAAAATTAAATAATTTTTTATTTAATTATTTGGTGGTTTGAGTTGTTTAAGAGTGGAGTTATAAGGTTTGATAAAAGATTTATTTTTATGTGTTTTGGTGAATGCTTATTTCAAAGAAGGAGTAATAAGGTGTATTTGAGTTTGATTATTTTTGTAATTGATAAATATTTTTGAGAGAGTGTTAGTGTGATATTTTATCATCTAACCTTTGAAATCGACAAAGAAGAAAACTGTGTTTAAGACAGGTTTTGAGGTCAATTCTTCAACAAATAAAAGGTATGGGCACATCTTCCTTGCGAGTGATTTTTGGATGTTGTAAATGCTAAGTTGAAGAGAAAAGGGTTGTTTGATAAGCATTGTTGAGTTTGATTGTTAAAAGGTTTTCTGAGTAAGAATTGTTGATAAAAACCTTGTTTGATAAGCATTGTTGGAAACATTGAATAAAACTTCATATGCATGATTAGGGTTTGAGCAAGAACATGAGTATCATTGTTATGTGAAGTTGAGAACTATATTGGAACTAGGGTTTATGCAAGAACATGAGTATCATTGTTATGTGAAGTTGAGAGCTATCTTGAACTAGGGTTTGTGCAAGATCATGAGTATCATTGTTATGTGAGATTGTTTGATAAGCATTGTTGGAAATTATTGAGTGAGTGTTCATATGCTTGGACTAGGGTTTGTGAGCAAGGAGTATTTCATTGAGTGATTGATTGAGTGGAGTTGATTGAGCCTAGTCAAGTGGAAGTGTTAAAGTGATAGTTCTAGTTATGTGAAACAAATTGTTCTATATTCTAAATTGATTTGAGAAAGAGTTTGAAAGTGACCGACCATTATTGTGAGTAAGAAGCATATTGAGTCCAACAATTTTCCAAATTTTTCTATGGTAAAAAGAGAGAGAGTTTGAAAGTGATTGAGCATTATTGTGAGTGTGAAGCATATTGAGTCTCTAACAATTCTCTATATATTTATGTGATAAAAAGAGAGAGAGTGAAAGTGATTGAGCATTGTTGAGCAGATTTGAGGTAATTCTTGGTGAATATTCGTTGGGAAGATTGGACAAGTTCTAGTGAGGACTTGTTAAGTAGATTTGAGGTAAGTCTTGGTGAAGACTTGTTGAGCAGATTGGACAAGTTCTAGTGAGGACTTGTTGAGCAAATTTGAGGTAAGTCTTGGTGAAGACTTGTTGAGCAGATTGAACAAGTTCTAGAGAGGACTTGTGGATATATTAGTGTGAGCTTTTGTGGAAGCTTACAAGGAAGATTTGAGGTAAGTATTTGAGAAGACTTGTGAGCAGAGATGATTTATTGATTTGTTCAAACCTTGGATTAGGGTTTGGGGCAGATCTAGTAGAGTTGATTTGTGATTGAGTCAAGCTTTGTGTTAAGGCTTGAGGATAGAAATTTAGGAAAAATTTGTGCTAGACTAGAGGACTGTGTTTAGTGCATATTTGAGGATAGATATTGAGGATATATTTGTGCTAGACCGAAGGACTATGTTTAGTGTAGATTTGAGGATAAATATTGAAGATAGATTTGTATTAGACTGAAGGACTGTGTTTAGTGCATATTTGAGATAGAGCTGAGAGAAATATTTGGAGGTGACAAAGTATAAAGGACAATAGTCTCCAGTGGATAGTGGTCCATTATCCAGGACAATGAAGATAGGTCTTTTGAGTGAGGATAGGAGTCTTTAGTGGATAGATATCCATTAGCCAATGTAGTGGAGGGAGCAGTTATTCTAGAATATCACCAACAAGAGCAGAGGAGATTGGTGTCTCCTGTGGATAGAGATCCATAAAATTGATTAGGGGATTGGTGTCTCCTTTGGATAGAGGTCCATAAACATTGTAATAGGGAAAGGTTTCCCAAGAGATTTATTAAGAAAATTTTAGTGAAAGATTTTTTTCGTGGAGTAGCCCACATTGGGTGAACCACGTTAAATTGGTGTCTCTATTGTGTGTGGTTATTTGTGCATTGCTTTGATTACTGTTGTTGATATTACTATTGATACATTACATAATATTTATTGGGAAAGAAAAAGTAAAAAGTGATCTTATACTGTTCACCCCTCTCTCAGTATAAGCTTGTGTTCTTCATATTCATGGCAGAACCTTGATGATAGTTGGAACACATAAACCAATTATATTTGTGAGAAGAGTATTTACCAAAGAGAGGGTCATGTACACCTAAATGATTGCAATAAAAAACCAACTACCAAATTTAGTAGTAGAGAGGGGTTTGCTACCAGCCCAACTTTTGTCACTAGGATTTTTAATCATATTAAAGTCATCTCTAAGGATCCATTTTGCAGAATGGAGAGAAATAGATAACCATTCCTGGAGGGCTTTACAACTAGTAAGGTCATTGGGAGCATAAATAGAACAAAATCCAATAACCTAAGAGATTAGAGCCAATCTAACCCACACACAACGATGAGTAGGATATTCATCATGGTCTATAATAACATAACAAAGATACCTGGATATAGAGAGCCAAGCATCTCATTTACCATCAGTATGAGATATAATAAAAGTATATGCATATCCATGATCAATAACTTCATTTCAATGGGTGAGATTCTGACTAATGACTTTAAATTCTTGAAGAAAAGAATAGAAATATGATTCTCTACTGCAAATTTTTGAACTTAAAACTTACGATAAGGGAGGGAGAGCCCCCTAACATTACATGATAGAAGATTTAAATTCATGAGGGGTGATTAGGAGGCTTCTTGACCTCATAAATTAGAGACTATAATTTTTTTTATTGAAGGGCAACAACTATGTATTGTCCAAATAGGTTTGCTGAGTTGGAACCTTATTTTGGGCAACTTGAGAGATAAATCTAACAAGATATTTGACATAGATTTTTTTCCTTTGTATGGATGGAGTGATTTTGGGGGTACTAAAAATGTTGTTGTCTACCTACTATTCTCCACCCATATATCATATGGTTATATTTAAAAAATTCTAGTGAAGGAATAATATTTAACTCGAGGCCCATAGTTGAATCCAATGGGGCTTGAGGATTTAGTCTAAGATGTGGAAGAGGTAATAGGGTTCTTGGGGGTATGGCTTGAGAAAGAGGAGTCAAGATTTTGAGATTTGGGGTGGTTGAGGGCCATCGACAGGGAATTTCTTAGCTACATTATGAGTGGAAGATTTTGTATGAGGGCCAATAGTAGGGATTGCTTATCATTTTTTTGAGTGGTGGCTTCCATTTGTTTCTTTTTAGCTTCTTTTGGGATAATTTTTGATCAAGTGTTCAACTTCTCTATAGTAAAAATAGAAATTTAATAAGTTTAGGTAGACAAGATATTAATTAAAATGGAAACCTGGCCCATTAAGGTCAAGGAAGGGGCAATAACTTGGACATGTCCACTTCCACACAAATACAAGGGTGAACTCTATATGTGAAGATGAACACGATACTTAAATAAAATAAGGAAATCAAATAACACAATGAGACACAATATTGCACAAATGGATATATTCAATAATACGGGGGGAGCCAATAAACTCCTTTTGATACAATCTATCCTTAATGAGGGTATTTGATACAATGATTTATAGAAACGCTAGGATTCTTCGAAAGCTATAACAATGAAGTGTCTTCATATAATGTGTCCTCGCTTCCAATGGAATGAGTGGGCTTCAGGTATCCGATGTCGGACCACTCCAGCTTCAACAGTCATTCAACAATATGTGAAATCTGCAAATATACATACACAAAAATAGAGAAATGGGTTAATAACACCTATGAGGGCTCCACAGTGTGAGGCCCTCAAACATCAGTAAACCCTAACTAAAAAGGGATCAAATGGCATGTGAAATCTACAAATAATGTAACAAAATAAAACCAATAAAGATATACCTTGCTTGTGATGTTTCTTCGCTTGGTTGTTGCAGTTTGACAGCATATGGCATGATGCAACAGGATTTGATTTGCATTTCTGTGGCTACAGCAGGCTCGAACGTGCACTTGGTAGGCTCTGACGCAAGCTTCATAGGCTCTGGTGTGCACCTACGAGGATACAATAGGCTCTAGAGACCTCCTATGGAATACAATAGGCTCTGGTGAGTGCTTTGTAGGCTCTGCAGTGAGCCTCACAAGCTCTGGAGGGCACCTGCGGGTTAGGGCAGAATCTGCAAAAGCAAATCGAGGGGGTGGCGATGAATGCGGCAGATGGATGGGGGCTACGACGGTGATGGAGGATGAATAGGGGACAGTTGGAATGGTAGAAGCCTTGTTGGCTTAGCTAGGGCTTTAGATCTTCAGACTCTATCTCTCTTTGCTTCACTAGGGTTTCAACAATGACTCCTCCAGGGTGCAACTTCTAATCTCAAGGTTCTAGAGTTTGGGCATTTGCAAATGCCCCTATTTATAATCCAACCTAGGGTTTTCTTAGGGTTTTAGCCTTACAATTTTGATCGTGTGGCTAAGATTAAATTAGATCCTAAGGTTGAGATTACTTTTTAGATGTGGCATGGATTAATGAAGATGGAGGTGGGGATTAGATTGGATCGAACAACTGTGGTTAATTGAGTTTATAAATATATATTTTATAATAAATATATTATAATATAATATAAAATATTATATTAAATACAAAATAATATAAAATAATATTATAATAATATCAATTGGGTTAGGATGGGAAAGGTGGAATTGGGCCAAATAATTGGTGGGAAAGATGTATGATGGACAAGTGGGTGGTGGAATGGTTAGGATGGCGTATTAGTGGCTGTAATTTTGTGTCTACAGATGCCCCTTTTTGTACCATGTTGTGTGAAACACAATATGGTGCAAAAACACGAGACACCTATTTGGGCTATGGGCGTAGAAATAACTCCTCTCTGTCATTGGATTTGAGTACTGATGTTGAAGATAAAAGAATAAAGAATTTTCAGAATTTTGCGTAGCTTACCCCCTCAATTGGTGAATGAGTTACGAATGTATCTCACAAGCCAATTGAAAAATTTTGTGCAAATAATTAATGTAGTGAATTTGTGCAATTGATGAATGAATGGTGTGAAATGCAATGTGATTGTGGACGATGTGAATGATGTAAGATGGCATGTGATTATGGATGACATGAATGATGTAAGATGTGATACCGTTTTTGCCCCAATGGTGGAAAGGGGTTTTTTTCCAAGTGTAGATTATCATGATCATGTAAGATGTTATCCCATTGTGGGAGAATCATAATGTAATGTGGTTGCCCCAAACTTTGGGATGATTTGATGTTGTTGAAAAAGTTGTCGCAATGGCATCATTGAGTATGCAAAATATGAAGATGCATGCTGATTAAGTCAATGTAAGGGTGGGGTAGTGACTGTGGAAATTTCTTCACCAATTCCATGATGGAACCAGTCAGTCTATCGGTATGTCTTGTATTTTGACTATTGTCAAATGAATGAGTGTTTGTGAATTTGATTATCCATATTTTCGTGCCCCACGAAAAAGGACATCAATGACTGCTTGTGAGCAAATTGTTCTTGGCAAGGTTTTCCCTAAAATGTGAGGTACCCAATGCGATTGTGATCTGTGACAATGAGATAATGATTATGATCATGTTGAAGTGTCCTTATGGTAGGTTATTCATCTTACTGAATTGCATGGATTATTATCGCTGCAATTGCCAAGTTGATAGGATAACCCACTAGGTACAAGGTGCACTTATTATTGACTTAACAAGGAAAAATATGCTATATAATGAGTGTTATATGAAAGATGATGATGGAAGAATGTGTGATGAAGTCATGCAATGATTTGGCTGATTATGGAGTTGATTGATTTGTGCGTTAGTGTTTTGTTGATATTTGCTATGCTTTGTGGCTACAATGAGTGATTTAGTAGTTAAATTAACTCCAACATGCACGAAATTGGATGGGATGATGAAGTATATGATGAAGAATTGTGGAATGTCAATTTTGTGAAAATTTGACCTTGACTGTCATGTTTTGTAATGCGATATGTGTTTTTGAAAAATTTGGTCTGTTCTCACAAAATATGCATGCAAAACTATTTGTGTTTTCACAAAATCAAATTTTATGATGTGCATGATGTGTGGATGAAATTTTGTGCAAATTGGATGAGGGGAGATACTATTTTGAGGGCTTTTGTCTTCATGTTTTTTGTTGCCAGGTGCGTGCGGTTGTGCCTGGCATATTCTGCAAGCACCCATGTGTGCCTGAGTGCGCCTGTAGGCGCATAGCTGCGCCTACTATTTGCAGGCACAAGTGTGCACCCGAATGTGCTAAGAAAATCTATAAAGAGCTTTCTAAGTAAATATTTAGGCTCATTCATGCGTTGTTGACTTTAAGGAGCTGCGTCTGAGGAGTGGAGTAGATTTGTGAGCTTTGTGAGGCTAGTGAGTATTTTGTGTGCGAAGGCTATGGCGGCGGAGGGCCTTGGTGCTGCTAGTAGAGTGGAGGCGCCATTTGTACTGGTAAGACAATTTGTTTCCTTTGTGCAAAAAATACTTTCTTTTGTTTTGTTTTGTTTTTTTTTAATATAGGATGAATACTAAAAGAAATGTGATTGTTGTTGCAGCTGAGGGATATTGACCCTCGACATCGCTTCTCTCCTCTTGTTCTGGGGATGAGGAAGAAGCTGAAGGTGAATGAGTGGGAGTTGTTGGGTAGGGTGGGTTTGGAGGATGTGGTGAGACTTGATGTGGTGAGGGTCAATGAGGGGTATCTCTCGACCTTGATAGAGATATAGGATCCAGATAGGGGGACGTTCCAGCTATCGACTGGGGAGGCTACCATCATGCTTGAGGATGTGTATCACATTCTCAAGGTGCCGGTAGAAGGGGAGAATGTGGTGGTTGGTCAGGATAAGTAGGTCAAGATGGAGAGGATGTTTAAGGATCGATAGGGGGAGGCCTGGATGGGTGATGGGGATATATGCTACCTAAGCATGTACAAAGCGAAGGAGTTGTATGCGCTCCCAATCTTGATCATGTCCATGTTAGTGAACATAGTGCTACCCAATAGCACTGGTTGTAGGTTCCCATGAAACTTATTGGGGTTGGTGAGGGATCTACTGACAGAACCTTGAGAGTATGCCTGGGTGCCTGCCTTATTGGCGTAGTTTTACTGGGAGTTGTATGAGGTGATTTAGAGGGAAAGGAAGGGGATTGGGTGCAACTTCCTCCTTCAGTGTTGGACGTGGGAGAATTGTGCGATAGCTCAGCCTAAGGGGTTGCCATGCGATTCATGGCAGATGGAAGAGCCTTATGCTAGGTGTTGGGCAGTGGTTGAGGAGGTTCAAATGAGTCGAGAGGTGCACACTGGTCAGTGGTACCATGATATATGGTCAGGATTGACTCGGGCATATGTTATATGGAGGCTATGGCGAGGAGTTAGGTGGGATGGTGATAGGAGGCAACTGCGTCAGGTGAGGGAGGCTCGGTGGGTGGTTGGGCAGAGGGGTGAGGATGTGGAGTACTTCTAGTACTTGTGGGTTTTGAGGTAGTTCGGCCTACCTTGGGGTGTGCCAGATGATATGGTGCTATATCAGCATTGATGAGATGAGGGGATGCTTCCCTATGCAGAGCCATGGTAGGTGTAGTTGGAGGATGATGAGAAGCTGGAGGTACCTGATGTGGATGATGCTAGGGTGACTCCAAAGTATGTGGAGTGGTTTGGTGCCCAACCAGTATGGGTACCAAGGTCGTGGGTGTAGATGCGGTAGCTGTGGGGTTAGGAGCTACCCCAAAGAGGACTAGGCCTCAACGAGCGACTAGTCAAAGATGGTCGAGGGGGTCGATTGAGCCGACTTCAGATATGGGGTTGGCGGATGAGGGGAGGGGGGATGATGAGGAGATGGGTGAGATCTCCAAGTTGGTGATGTTGTAGGCTAAGTTGGAGCAGCTTCACGAGGAATGTGAGACTATGCTCGAGACTCAGAGGGAGTCGAGGGCCACTATAGCATGATTAGAGGTGGAGAGGGTGGCAGCTATGGCTAGTGATCAGGCAATGATCACGAGGCTTCAGGAAGAGATGTTGGTGAAGGAGCAACGACATCAGATGGACGTGCGACATCTATGGGCTAGTGAGGCATACGTGCATTCTTTGGAGGATGTGTGTATGCAACACCATATTACATTGTCGGATCCTCCCTCTTCTTCTATGGCCGAGTCATCTAGGCATACAGAGTCTAGGTAGAGTAGTAGGCCTAGGGCTCCTACTAGGTCTCAGGAGTCCTCTCATGGACATTAGGCTTAGTGCTTAGATGCACTATTTTGTATATGTGAGCCTTGGTGCTTTCTTTTGTAGCCTTTTTGGCATTTATTGTATATTCGACACATATATATACATGACTTTTATTTGTGTGTTTATATTTTGTGTGAATGCAATGTTTATTTTATTAATGTTTGATGCATGTTTATGAATAATGTTTGAATATTATGGATGTTTAATGTAAGCTAATAATGATGTATATGCCTAATGTTTATATGGATGATGTATGCAAGCTGTGTGCTATGGATGATTAATGAGAGTAAATGTATGATGAATCTAAAATGCAAGCTATGTGATGTGTTATTAATGATGATGTGTTATGGATGATTAAAACAAGTAAACGAATCTAAAATATATGGGAGGAATGCATGTTGTTCAAATGATCTTTTATAGTTATGAAATTTTATTGACCATTTTTATTGTCCATTTTTTGGCAATTGGGGGTACCGAATTTGGTGGTGTTCTGCAACTTGACTCACTATGAAGACATGGTTGTGTATATGGAAGAAGATATGGATGTTGATATGGAAGAAGATATGGATGTTGATATGGAAGCAGATATGACTGTTGATATGGAATGAGTACTGCAAAATTTTCAAAGACTCAATCATACTAGTATTATCAAGAAAACTCACTTGGGTTGTCTAAATTTCTTTAGGATCAATGTGTGTGCAAGTGATGTTCATATACCAAATCTTGAGTGTGACAATGACCCTATCCAATCATGGACCAATGTGTGTGCATGTGAAGTTCATTGACCCATTATGAGTAAATTGGGCATAACCTATTATGGAGATGACCCTGAAGCTAGCCTGTCATTATGTGCAATTAGAGGCCTCCTTGTTTGCCAAGTAGACATGTCACCCCACATGAGCTTACTCCACTACTAGTCAGGTTTTTATAGCCCCGGTGGAGATTTAATCCATAGTCCAATGATATTGACATTTCATGTCTTGGGGATGACTACCCATCCTTGTTAGGGGTGTGTAGGACGAATCCTTACGACTTTAGGGATCAGGGGTGTTTTGGATTTAATTTGTTAATTTGGTATAGAGCTTTGGGGAATCAGATTCTCAACCCCAGTGTGATGAGAATGTTGACCCTATCCTTACTACTCTTATGCTTTTATGTTTATGTTTGGAGCAATGTTGGTAGTGGTGAAAACCATTATTTTTTTGGACTATGTTGCGTAATGGGACAAGCAAGGGATATCTCTTTTTCGCCTTGAGGTACTACCCAAGTATGGTACTAACCCTCTTTGTATTGTAATGTTTTTTTAAAATGCGATGGAATGTGATTGGTCCAAGACTGTATTTGGGATCAATCGACAATGCTCAAGACTTTCTTAGTGTTGGCAATTTTGGGTACTTTGGGTACATTGCTTTTGCTCAAGTGTATAAGTTGTCATTGATGTCAAAAGGCATTTTTGTGTTGATATAAAAAAGAGTGTGATGTCAAAAATATCTTGAGAAAGCTTCATATTGTTAAAGGGTTTTTATTAAAACCATGGTGACAAGGTTAAAGGTTTTTCTTAAAACCATTTGGACTCATTAAGGGTTTTTATTAAAACCAAGCTTAACTTAATGCAAAGGTTTTTGCTTCTTGAAAAACCTTGAAGGTCCATGTTTATTATTAATAATTAAATAAACTCAAACCTTTGACAAAGGTCTAAGTTTAATTTATTATTAATAAAATAATAATAATTATTATTTTAATTATTATTAAAGGGTCTTTTAACCCTTAAGCGACGCAGATAAAGTTTTCTTTCGTCGACGTGTTGCCATCGTTGGAGGAGCGCCCACGTCAAACAGTTAAGGAGAATTGGCTATATAAGTGGGGATGATTTTCTAAAGTAGGTGTACCACCGATTATTTGGAGTCTTCGATTTGCGTTTGCTCTGTATCATTCGAATAGCGCTTGGTGTCTTTGATTTGTGCTTGCTCTATGTATTCGAATCTCCAATTGACATCTTTGAAATCGTGCTTGATCTGTGTCTTGGAAACCGTGCTTGGCATACTCGAATTTGAGCTTGGGCTGCATCCTTACTTTTTTTGCTTGACGTTAGTGGATTGGCAATTGCACCTGAACTATGTTTTTCCAGACTGTGCTATGAGATGATTAATGCAAGCATTCAGTGACTTATGTTTTGGACAGTGCTAGGAAAATGAATACGTTTTCCATATCCTACGATCAAGTGAAGATAAAACAAAGGATAGTTTAATATTTCTTTGTCGGGCACTTGTGCTCCAATGATGATGGAGTTTGAGTAAAGGTGCTCGCTAGGCAGAGATACAGGTTTCGAATCATGTCAAGTGCATTTTTCCTTTTGTTGCGATGCACGAAGGAGAGCGGCTGTGATTGGGCTACGTAAGTAGAGGAGAATGCACTTTAGCGCTTATAGTGGTGGCTCCTCATTTATCCTAAGGTTGGAGAACTAAGTATTGCCAAGGTAAATCTTTTTATTGTTGACTTGGGATATTTGAGTTGATTTGATCAAGAATTATTGATGGAGGTATAAGGGTAAGTTGTAATCTTTGTTTTGACATTGTTTTTATTAATGCTTGATGTTTATGTGGAGTAATAAGGTGTAAAGAGATTTTACTTTGTATGTATATTATATTTTTGGTGGTTAATATTAAGTTGGAGTAATAAGGTGTTATTTTGGATCTTTATTATTGTGTATTATTGTATAGTTGCTAACTCTAATTGGTGGTAAATTGAGAGTTAATGTTGTGATAGTTTTTGAGTTCTCCTTCTTCATCAAAGTAAAGGTATGGGCACATTCTTCCATGGTTGTTATTGATTGATGGTTTTCTGAAAATAAGTGTGGAGGGAAAAGGATTTCTACTTGTTTCCTTTTCTTGTAATGATTGGTTGAATGCTTCAAGGTTGATGTTGAGTTGAATGGTGTTGGTTGACTAAACCTTATTTGATGAGCATTGTTGTTAAAACCCTAATTGGTTGTGGAAAGAACATGAGTATCATTGTTATATGAGATATTGCATGGTTGGCAATTGTTGGGTTGTGTTTCATGTTCTTGAGAAAAGCATACTACATCTATCTTATTCTGTTGATATTGAGATTGAGTTGAGATTGATACTGGGAGTTAAGTATAGAACATATTGAGTCTCTAACAATTCTCTTTATGCTTCTATGAGGTTGATGAATCACATTGGGTCTCTAACAATTCTATTTGTGGGTTCATGCTAAGCAAGTTTTTCTTGGTGAGCTTTCTGAGGTTTTGGACAGGTTTCGGTGGGGACTTGTGAGCAAGTTTTGGACAGGTTTCGATGGGGACTTGTGAGCAGGTTTTGGACAGGTTTCGGTGGGGACTTGTGAGCAGATTTGGACAGGTCCTAGCAGAGGACTTGTGAGTTGAGTTTGAGAGTTCTATCAGAGAACTTGAGGACAGAGGTGCATTGGTTCTTTAAGAAGAACCTAAGGACAAATTTGGCAAGTCTTTGAGAAGGCTTGTATGCAGAGGATTGATTTGTTCAAGAGTTGGACAGATCCGACGGACAGAGGAAGACTTGTACTAGACCGACTGACTGTGTTTGGTACAGGTTGTTGAGCTACTATGGACGTGATCATAGAAGGCAGAGGTCTCTTAGGCTAAGCATTAAGGACAGGAGGTCTTCGGTGGAAAGGAGTTCCACATGCTAGCAAGAGGTAGAGGCAGTTGATATTTTGAGGGATCATTTCCATAGCAGAGGGGAAGGTATCTCCTTTGAGTAGAGGCTCATAAATTTAGATAGAGGGGAAGGTATCTCCTTTGAGCAGAGGCTCATAAATTCATATAGAGGGGAAGGTATATCCTTTGAGTAGAGGCTCATAAATTCAGATTGGGGGAAGGTATCTCCTTTGGGTCGAGGCTCATAAACATTGTAATTAGAGAGGTTTCCCAAATAACTTTGAGATAACTTTTAGAGAAAAGTTTTGTGGACGTAGCCCAGGCATTCTAGGTGAACCACGTTAAAATTGGTGTCACTTTGTGGATGATATTGTGCTTTGTTTTGATATTGCTTTGGGTATATTTCTTTATTGTTTTGAAGTATAAAGGAAAAAGTAAAAAGAGGTCTTATACTATTCACCCCCCCTCTTAGTATAAGCTTGTGTTCTTCACTTAGTGTGAAAAGTGTGTTTCGGTCCTAAAGAAAATTGAATATCTGTTTGGAGGTTTTTTGCTACCCTAGTAATGGATGAGTGACTGAAAATCTACGTTTTTGTGATATGTGATGTGGTTGACATATGAATTTTGTTAAAGTTGCATAAATATTTCAAACTAGGTACCCCTAATCGTTATAACTTGACTCTTTGTTTTATGGTCATATCATCATTACTTTGCCAAATAATTGAACATGGGATGGTATGAATGCAAATGTATATGCCTAATGCAATGGAATATGTATGATTTAATGAAACTATACATGAATGCAAAAAGTGAAGATGTATGTTAAATGCCTAAATGTAAATGGAATGTATGCAATGTAGATATGCCTATGTGGATGATGATTTTTTTTGCCATGTATATATACATATATATAGTCATGCATAGAAGAGGACCCCTAGACAAGGAAGAGCTAAGACCGATCTCCAAAATCAATGCAAATACGTATTGCTCCATTAAGCTTGTGAATGGGTACTAGTCTTGAGAGCCAGTCGAGATAGTCTAGGGTGTCATCTAATTCTTCCTGCTTATTGTTGCGGGCCAAACAAGGTGAATGGTTTCCTATTTTTGTCACATGCCCGTGCATTTAATTATCAACCTAGGGAGCTTCGTAAACTTGTGAAGAGTCGAAATTAGGTTACTACAATACCACTGGAGGGTGAATCTGCTAATCCTACATTGGGGGGTGTTCTTGAGATGGTTTTCAATCATTCCCGCACTCCTTAATAAATTACGTAATAAGAACAGAAATAAATCTATAGAAATAAATCATGTATATATGCCTAAAAATAAACCTACTGCAAAATACAAGAACTAGTAAATTAATGAACGTTTCTATGAAAGCAATAAACTGATAAACAAACAGAAAGGAAATGGGGAAGAAATACTAGATTGGAGTGGGCCCAGGCTCCAACAGATTCCTCCCGATCGAACACGTGCTTAGAACTTCTGGAACTGGAATATATTTATCAACGTATTACAATCTATCTTCTGTAATTCAAAATAGCTCTTTATTAATTATTTCTATATATCTCTCTATATATTTTTAGAATGATCTCGCGTGTGTTTATATAACACACCCGTAGAACTTCTGTTACAATAGTGGTTACAACAGTCGATTCTTCCCAGACTAAATTAGAACAGTCTGGCAAATGCAATCGATGTCTGGCATTCTGTTCTGAAGGCGGCGTGTTCGTTTCGGTTCGTGCTTTGTCTAGCATCGGTAAGACATTTGGGTACGTTAGGTGCTATTTCCAATTTAGCTCTGCATGACGTAGAGCTGGAACTACACTAGCTGCTGTCGTCCACGTCGTTCAACTCTGGTCAACGGGCAAAGAATTAGTGGCACATTTCGGTTGTAGGGAGGTGCCTGCCTCTATTAGCGCCTTTTAGTTGTAGGGAGGCACTTACCCTCTATTAGTGCCTTTCGACTATGGAGAGGCACTTGCCTTTGGTTGGCACCTTTCGATTGCAGGGAGGCGCTTGCATTCAGACGATGCCTTCCGACTGCAGGGAGGCGCCTATGTTCAATTGGCGCCTTTCGATTACAGGGAGGCACGTGCGCCTTTCAACTGCAGGGAGGCGCCTATGTTCAATTGGTGCCTTCCGACTGTGGGGAGGTGCTTGTATTCAATCGACACCTTCCGACTGTAGGGAGGCGCTTGTTCCCTTGGCGCCTTTCGGTTGTAGGGAGGTGCCTATGTTCTCTTCATTGACTCCCGATGAAATAAAGTGCCAGGTCCATCGAAAGGACCTCGACTGTTCCAAATCTAACTAAATCAACTGCAATTCCACAAAACATACTAAAAGCACACAAATTAGATAACACGCATAATTATATCAAATATCTATATAATCATTTATAAAAGTACACAATCCTTATTATACAGCCACATATTGATCCAAGAAATATATACAAAATATGAGCATTTCTGGTGTTCATCACTTATCATTGCCTAACTTTGCCTGAAAGACCTCGGGACCATTGGTAAAAAGCAATAGAGGTGAAGTGGTGGTGAAGGACGACGTAGTGGACCGAAGCCTTTAGCAATTCCTTGGATAGGGCAATCTCTGAAGAGGAGGGTGTGGAGGAAATTCAGTTTAAGTCAATAAGGCTAGTGTCAATTGGAATTGGCCTAGCCAAATTGTATGGATTATGAAGTGGGGTAAATAAGTCAATAGGATTCATATTGACCTAGTGGAAGGTAGGATGGTTTGGCCAAATGGGCAGATGGAACAATTGAATCGAAATCGATGTCGAGGTGTGGTATCCCTGTAATAGTGAATGTGAAAACATCAGAGCAACATTTTTTTTGAAATGTTTTGTTGATTTTGATTTTTTTTGAAATATGTACATATGTTACAATTCTTGGCTTATGTGGGTGGCTCAAGGCATATTACCAGGTGGATAGTCTTGTTATTTTGTAAGAAGCCAGCAGAATATGAGATGATGGATGGGGAAATTTTGGAGGTAAAACTCTTCCTATTGGGTGATGGGGATAATGGGTTGTGACTCCTCTTCAAAATCATCAGAAGCATTTGAGATGACCTCAAATTCTTCATAACTTTCATCATCGGAATCAAAGACAGGATAGGTGAAGTTGATGGGATCATATTCGTTTACTTTGTCCATGCAAAGTTCTTGAAGGGCTTGTTCAAGAGAAGATGTTGAGGGTAATGGGTGGATGGGGTGATCTTCATCATTGAGTGTAAGATTTTTAAAGGCTTGCTCAAGAGAAGCAATGGAAGACAACAGGGTATAGCCTAAACCGGAATGATCATGGGCACCTCTATATGGGACCTCTAAGATATCATGCATTCCTTGCTCATGGGAACCTAGACCTTGACCTTGCCAATGGAACATATTAAAGTATCGAGCTGGAAACTCCTCTATGTTAGGTATGTTGGCACACCTAGGCTCGTGTGGTTCTTTAGGTGGGTTTACCCCAGTTGAGCAATCCAACCCTCCATAAACAAATTTAATGTTGTTTGGAGTGGCACTCATGTCATAAACAATGCCTATGGATAAATAATGATCTCGAGAACATAAAAAATCCTTAGCTATGGGAATGGCTAGGGGGTGTAATGGCGACATCTTGGACCACATACTCACCAATGCTCAGATTAGTGATGTGGCCTGTGACTTGGGTTGATGAGGTGGATGGTGAAGGCTCAGGTGGCTCTGAATTGGTTGTGGACGATGGTGAGTTAAATATGTCACAATCTAAAAGTTTGACTTGTGACACATTGGCTTATGGAGTGGGATTGGATGGCCATGTGGAATTAGAATATGGAGTATGGGATAATGATGAAACATAAGAAGTGGTTGTAGAAGAAGGGGTATATGTGATGTACGATGTGCTAATAGTAGACTTACTGTGACCACATGTACAAGAAGAAATGGATGTTTGAGGAGGTGATGTGATGGATAGTTCCTCTATGATGGGAGCCTTAGAAGATGGAGATGGATTAGAAGAAGGTGGGTTAAAAGATGATGTGGGTGGATTTGATGATGGTGCCAAGAATATATGGGTGGAAGGTAACATGGATTCATAAGTATTTGAAATGAAATTACAATACTTAAAAGGTTTGACATCCGCGGGGATGCAATGGACTTGTCCATCATGAACATATATCAAGAATTTGTGGAGAATTGAAGGAACACATTTCATTTCCCTCATCCAAGATCTATCGAGGAGTATATTATATGCCATGGTTCCTTCCAAGATGTGAAACATTATGTGCAATGTTCTAGCCCCTAATTCTATAGGTAAAACAACAATGCCAATTATGGTACACAAAGCATCGTTAAATAATTTGAGGGTGAATGATGATTTGGAAATGTGGGATGGAGGTAATTTGAGGTGGATAAGGGCAGTGGTAGTAATAATATTGATTGATGAGCCGGTATCAATTAATACTCTTTTGAATGGATTTATGTCTATTAATGCCATTATGTGCAATGGAGGGTCCACTGATTCTAAACTCATTGATTTTATCTCAAAATCATAGAAGGTAATTTATGGTTCCATGCATGTTCTAACACTCCCTACAAATTTGTTGAAGGCATTAGAGTCTTGGGATTCTAACTCAATTTACTTGAGTATTTCTATTAAAGCTTCTCTATGCCTAGGGTATTGTTGGATAAGCTCATACACAGAAAGCTTGGATGATGCCATTTTCAAACTAGTGGTTAACCGATTGGTTAAGGTTACCATTGGCCTTATTGGATGAAGGATGGGCAGATTAGATGGGTTGGATAGATTGATTTGTGGAGATGGACTTGGTGATGTTTGGATGGGAGGTGGGTTCGAAGGTTGTTGAGTATTTTTCTGATTTTGCCTTTGCCCTCTAGTGACCACATGGACTGCTCCTACAAAGTTTTGGTATTGTTGGATATGATTTAATTGATTAGTAGGTGGTTGTTGATTGTTACCTCCTATATTATGTTGGACCTCACCATGGTTAGGTAAAGGTGTCTAATATATGCCCAAATTTTGATTTTGTGGAGATAAGGGGTTATCCATGTTAATGACCTCTAAGTCTATGAGGTCTTGCACTATGTTTTTGAACACATGGCATGAATTGATATCATGCCCATTTTGTCGATGGTATGGGAAAAACAAGTGCTCTCTATAAATTTTAGGTCTTTTGGTGGGATCATCGGGCCTAATTTTTGGTAAGGCTAATTTATTGGTCTCATACAACCTTCAAAATATGGATGAATATGATTCCACTAAGGGAGTGTATTGACATTGGGGTCGATTGAATTGGCTACGGGTAGGTTGTTCCACAATTGGCACTATGTTTTGTACCATTGGTGCTTGGGTTACTAATGGGACCGCATGATAGGAAATTTATTGTTGCACTAGTTTTTGAGCCATTACGGGCTGGCTCATGACCACTTGATTGACTTGATTAGCTGTGTTACCCATTGAGGCTTGTGTGGATTTGGTTTGGCTAGATTGATTACTTCGATATTGGCCCCTATTTTGCCATTCTTTCTTCTTAGGCTTAATGACACCCTATTGGATTTTTATCTCCTCAATGCCACTAGCCTGTCCTAAAGCCTCCTCAAATGTTCTATAAGTATTGAGCTGTAGCATCCAAGAGATGGGTTTTAAGCAACTATTGGTAAAAAGTTTGATAATTTCTTCCATTGGGAGGGAGAATGACACCTTTGTTATGACTTCGATCCAACAATTTCCAAAATAATACATAGGTTCCTCATCCCATTTTTTCAAATAATATATATCCTATAAGGACACCTTCTTTTTAATATTAAGGGCGAAGCGTTCCAAGAATAGATCTATCAATTGATCAAAAGTATAAATACTATGTGTAGGCAATTGATTGTACCATTCAATGGCATCTCCCCCTAATGCTTGAGGAAACGTTCGGAGCATAAGAGCATTATCATCGCTAATACGAAAACATACATGGACAAATGAACTCACATGCTCCTTAGGATCCTCGGTTCCCCTGAACTTGTCAAATTTTGGTACCATAAAATCTACCAAATATGGCGATGATGGTACTAATGGATGGATTGGTTGATGGATCAGTTGGCTTAATGTGAGCTTTTGGCTCATTATCCTTGGTGATTTTTGCATCAAATGATCGATTTGCTTTTGCATTGCATGGAATCTAAGATCTTCTACTAGAATATGAGGACCTTGAGTTATGTGATGGTTGGTTGATGGGTTGGATGGTAGGTGTTGGGGTGTGACCAACATGGTGTTGTGGAATGGATTGGGTTGGGTATGTGGAGAATATTGATGGTTGAAATATGGGGATGATTGATGAAGATGATGATGGAGAAATGGATTGTGTTGTTGGTTAGTGGCAATGTTGATTGGTATGGTGGATGTGTGGAGTGGTGATGGATTGGGGATGGACACTATGGAAGATTGAGAGACCCATGCTGAATTTTTATTGGTGAGTGGAGATTGATTTGGAACTCCTTGGGTCATAGGGTCTATGTAAGTTGACTATTTTCCTTTTGTTTGTTGTGAAATCAGTCTGTTGATGAGCCCTAATGTATCCGTAAGTTCCTGATTTGACCATGTGTCGAATGATGAGATTATGGTTGGATGAGACTATGGATGGGTTGATGATGATGGATGATTAGACACAATCATGTTGATTAGGTGAGATGATGGAGATGTGGATGATACAATAATGTTGGATAAGTGGGATGATGGAGGTGTGGATGATGATGGATGAGAGGACATGGGAATGGTGCAAGTTGCATTTGATGTTACAACTTGGAGGCTAGGGACTTGTGAGGCAGCATTGACATACTCCTCATACAAGGGGTTGGTATAGGTGGATGTGAGATACTTGTTTGGAAAACTTGGGCTTTGTGGTGGTTGGATTATGGAGGAAGGCATACCATATTCATAACTTGAATTAGGATATCCTTTGGCAAGGCAGGTTGTAGCCAATTTGGATTCTTCAAAATCTTCCTGGCTAAGGGGTTCTAAGACATAGTTAGAACCCTTGTAAAGGGCATGCACTCTATCCATGTCTACGTAGGTGGTGGCTGTCTCCACATTGTGTGAAAGTGTCTCTACTTGAGAGTGGGGTGGATGGGATGATCCAGCCAAAGTAGTCTAAAACATATTGGATGGGGCTACCGAAGTAGCGGGCTCATGGGAACTGTTTTCCATTAAACTAATTTGGTTTATTATTTTCTTTTGTTGTCGTGTTAGCACCATAAAGTAGTTAAACCAAAGATTAAAAGCTTATCTAAATAACACAAATTAAAAACTTTTCCAAAATTTAAAGCAAAGAAAACAATTAGTCCTAGGTTTCACCGTGTGTGGCTTACTTTGTTCATTAATTATTATTTTTCATTAATGTGAAGTTCCTTTTAGAATTGTTGGCTTGTGTGTTTTGATGTAACTTAATCTTGTTTAATAAAAAACAAAGGCAAAAACTAAGGCTGGCCAGGGCAACAATATTCTTGTTGGTATTGACCTCCAAAAAGTTTGCTCGGGGGTAGTCCTATGGTTTCTAGGGCAGATATTGATGGATGGAAATCACGGCCACCGTCACCAAATCTCAAGCAATGGATGGTGATGAAATCCAGCCACTACTGTTAAAAATGTGAATCGTGCAAGTGTGTGTGATTTATTTTATTAGAATCTATGGTGTGCAAACAATATTAAATATTACTAACTTCATTAATCTAAATTAGAAGCCAACACAAAGATACAAATTTCATCTAAAGAGTGTAGAGTACACTCTTAAAATCCCCTACCTACAAGTGATTAAAATCACAAGAGCAACCGTAGGGTTCATCCACCTCTCTGCCAAAGGGGTCGGCCTAGGACAGGATTACTTTATGCATCAAGATGTTGTTCCTATTTAGTATGCAAAATTAAAGTGATCTTTAACCCTAAAATTCAAAATCTTGGGTGCATTTCTATTTCATATGCACTCAAAAATGCAAACAATCACCTAGATCTACAAATTTTAGGACAAGAAATAAATTTGATATAATGAAACACACACAAAACCTAGATGTAACTTGCTATCAATTCTTTCCCAAACTGCTTAATGTTAAACCCAAAAACAACAAAAAATAACAACATAATGCAGAATACGTAAATCGCTGAATGGCAACCTAGGGTAATGAAACTTACTTGGAAGCCTTAGCTCTGCTCCAAATCACTGCCAAGCACAACCGAGCGCCTACGTAGGTACAACAGAGCACCTGTGTAGGCACAGTAGAGCACCTGCAGTTGTCTGCAAATGCTATCAAACTCTCCGTTGATGCTCTCGAATGCCTGCGTAATCTTTGAAAATGCTACATAATACTTTAGAAAACCCTAGCGATGAAATCGGTGATCTCTACGCTTCTAAAAATTCCTGTAACAACCAAAAATAAAATTAAGTTAGCAAGGTAAATCTATTAAATAATGAAACCCTTGTGGGGTCCCACCGTGATCGCCATTTGTGAAGACAAGAACACGACACTTAAATAAAATAAAGAAATAAAATAACACAATGAGACACAAGATTGCACAAATGGATATATTCAATAATACGAGGGAAGCCAATAAAATTCTTTTGATACAATCTATCCTCAATGAGGGTATTTGATACAATGATTTACATAAACGCTAAGATTCTTCGAAACCCTAGCTACAACAATGAAGTGTCTTCAGATAGTGTGTCCTCGTTTCTAATGGAATGAGTGGGCTTCAAGTATCTGATGTCGAACCACTCCAGCTTCAACAACCGTTAAACAATATGTGAAATTTGTAGATCTGCATACACAAAAATAGAGAAATGGGTTAATAACACCCATGAGAGCTCCACAGTGTGAGGCCCTCAAATATCAGTAAACCCTAACTAAAAAGGGATCAAATGGCATGCGAAATCTACAAATCATGTAACAAAATAAAACCAATAAAGATATACCTTGTGATGTTTCTTCACTTTGTTGTTGTAGTTTGACAGTAGATGGCATGGTGCAACAGGCTCTGATTCACATTTCTATGGTTGCAGCAGGCTAGGAAACTCACTTGGTAGGCTTTGATGCGAGCTTCGTAGGCTCTAGTGTGCACCTACGGGATAAAACAAGATCTGGAGAGCGCCTACAGAATATAGTAGGCTCTGGTGAGCACTTTGTAGGCTCTGTAGTGAGCCTTGCAAACTCTAGAGGGCACCTACAGGTTAGGGCAAAATCTACAGAAGCAAATCGAGGGGTTGGCAATGAATGCAGTGGATGGATGGGAGCTACGACAGTGATGGAGGATGAATGGGGGACGGTTGGAATGGCAGAAGTCTTGTTGGCTTAGCTAGGGCTTTAGATTTTTAGACTCTATCTCTCTCTGCTTCGCTAGGGTTTCAACAATGACTCCTCCAGGGTGCAACTTCTAATCTTAAGGTTCCAAAGTTTGGGCATTTACAAATGCCCTTATTTATAATACAACCTAGGGTTTTAACCTTACACTTTTGATCGTGTGGCTAAGATTAAATTAGATCCTAAGGTTGAGATTTGTTAGATGTGGCATGGATTAATGAAGATGGACGGTGGGGATTAGATTGGATCGGACGACTATGGTTAATTGAGTTTATAAATATATATTTTATAATAAATATATTATAATATAATATAAAATATTATATTAAATACAAAATAATATTAAAATAATCTCAATTGGGTTAGGAAATGGCAGGAAAGGTGGAATTGGGCCAAATAATTGGCAGGAAAGGTGTATGGTGTACAAGTGGGTGGTGGAATGGTTAGGATGGAGGATTAGTGGTTGTAATTTGGTGTCTACACTATAATTACACTTTTTTTTAAAATAGGGTGAGACCACAAGACCCTACCAAGAAGATCAAGAATTTTATCAAGAAATGAATGACATGAGAGAGATACAAAAGGAATTTTTATCCAAAGAGGGTATTTTTCCCTAGAGGGGCTCTCTGAATAAAAATCCATAGACCAACCTTGAAGATAGCTAGTTTTTTGATAGATAACCCATGTTCCATATTGGAGAGATTTTTGGACATGTTCAGGATTTGCAAAGGAGATAGCTATGTACGCCCTTCCCAACCCTCAACTAGCCTCAACTATCCATCCTATGGTACTTTTCCAAACCCCATAACCCATTTGAGAAGTTTAGACTCAAGAGGTATCCCTTGTAAAAAATAAGATGTTAGGATTCATTAATCCTAACCATTATCATATTGTTTTCATGCATATATTTATATGGACTATTGTGTCCTTCCACTCACAACTATAACATAGGTATATAAGTTCATTCAATAGGGTGTAAAAAAATTCATCCATGAATAATAAAGAATATAAATATATTATTTATCCATTGGTAGGGTTTCCTCTCCAATGAAAAGGTGATTCAATCCAAATATTCTATCTTTTTTCATTAATTTCTCACATCTAAATCTGCTTGTTTAACCCGATAGGACCTAGAGTCCTACCATCTGGTATCAAAGTTGTTCTATTCCTATACCTTATCACCACTCGCTCATTAGACATTGTGTACAAGGTGTGCAATTCATCAAATTCATCATCATATCATCCTTAATTCTTTTTCCCATTATCAACTTCTTGTTCATCGATGTTGGCATTAGCGTTATCATCTCACACATATTCAATAATCATTACACCACCGTCACCTTGTTAGTGAACATCCAAACACCTATAAAATTATTAAGAAAACTTCAAACAACATCAGGCAATCTTTCTATGTTACAAGACATATACAGAAGGCATAAATTACAAAGATTACTGATTTTTGGCAAATAAAAATAGAAAAAAAGTATTTAAAATCCTACTTGAGAAGATGTGGGATCAAACCTGAACATGTTGTGTCAACAAGCAATCGAAAACAAGAGTAAAATTACCAATTCCAGTGAGCAAGAATATGTTCTATCGTTTTCCTTATGAGTAAGAAGATGTTATGTCATTTTTTCGATGAGCATAAAATTTTGGAATTTGTTTTTTAATTAAACATTAAGTTTTAAAAAAATTCATGATCATCATCTTATATTCCTATCATCAGAGACTTGTGCAAGGAAAATTTTTGAAAGGTTTATCCCATATTGGGGAGGAAAGAGAAACAATTAAAATATAAATATGCGAAGACACGTAGAGGAAGGTGTGACTTAGATCACACGCTCCCTCCCATGCCTCGCATGACCTCCACCAATCCCCACCTCCATTGAAATCCACATACCACTCCTTGTTGTTCTTGTCACCACTGACGTGTTCATATCCTTTAATCATATTGTGATTCACCCTCCACTTGTTGCATGCTCCTTGCCTCCCCATCTACGTGTTGTGTGGTCACCTCATGTTTTGCCCTCCACCTATCGTACCTTGTGCTTCCTGTTGATGTGTTTCTCTCGTGTTTACCACCACTAATGAGGCAAAAAATTGCCTCATAAAAGACTACTTTGATAAACTTTTAAACCCATTTGGAACTACTTATGTTGTGATTTTATGTTAATCTTAGAGATACTATGCATTATGTGATGGTATTTACATGTTAAAATGATGAAAATGCATATACTCTGTTTTGACTAATTTGTCCATATTTTATATTCTATTTTGGTTGTTTATTTCAGTATATTCTACATTAATTTAGGTATTACAATATTTAGGTACTTCATTCATAAGGTTTATTTTTCTTCCATAAGTGTATTTCACCATTTGCCCATTTTTAAAATTACTTTAAGGCATCAAGAACTATGTCAATAGTTGGCTGTGCAGGAAATTGGACTTTTTCCATACAAATTCCAGCCAACTGTACATATACAACATGGCATAAAATTTGTCCACTCCAGCTAAAAAAAAAAGTAGAATTAGTCATCTAGGTGCTCAAAGAAACCATATCTACCGCCACAGTTGGTTGCATGTGCTTATGTTGCCAGATATAACAACAACCTTGTTCTACTGCCTGATATTTCGAAGTTGCTCCAGAATAAGCGCAGAGGGTTTAAAACTGACTGAATGCATCTTTAATCGTCATAAACAGGAGGTAAACGGTGACTACAATCATTTTAGGAGTATCCTTATCCATTATTACACCTGTACCTCATCGGTGGAAGCCAACAGCTTGAGTGGAGAAGGCCTGAAGGTTCAAAACCCTGCATTTATGGAAGAACAAAATTGAAATAGTTGTAACAGTCCTATGTAACAACATTAAAACTTATCTATAATGTACCTTATTTGTATAAATAAATTACTCCCATCTGGTTGAAGAGGGAGGAGAGAGAAAATAAGTAATGGAAGTTTTAGATATTGTAATTATGTATTACAGCAACATAGTAGTCTACAGGTCTTTCCCTGCACTACTGTTATGTTGCTGGAATGAAATAAATGTGCATCATTTTTCATTTATTTATGTTCAATTCTGTGTTGAGTGTGAGGACTTAATAGTTTAGAGCAAGTTTTTTTACCCTCTTTTGGTTCAGGAAGCAAGGTGAGTTCTAGGTCTAGAGGAGGGTTTTTACCTGATAGAATTATGTTATTTCTGGCTATAGCAGGTTAGTAGAGATTCGATAGTTTTTGCATAGTTAGTGATTAGGATAATGTGGCATTTGAATGCATCGTAGGTAACTCATCTAGAATTGATTTTATAGCATAAAATTTGTTTTGTTTCAGCTTCAACATTTCCAGTCTATATTTCTAGTTTGCATTAGAGAATTTCTGGTTAATTCAGTTTGCTACAGATTTGCAATATTTGCTTACCAACCTTTAAATTTCATCATTGTCTTAGGTTTCATTTTCTGTAGGTGTGAAGTTTCAATTCTAAAAAGTTTCAATGTTGTTATAGTTAATTTCAATTTTGTTATTTTAAATTCTGTCAATTAAATTATGCTATTTTTAGCTTTGCAATAGTTTAGTTTTATTTTTTTGCAACAATGTGAATTTCAATTTTGCAAGGATAAGGAGTTTAGTTTTAGTTTTTAGGAGTAAGAAAGGAGACCCCAAACACCCCAATATCTAACTGTTCCATGAATAAAACCATGATTTAAATGAACTAAAATTTAGTCTGTTAACCCCTACTTTCGTATATAACCTTGGAAACCGCCTTGGATTGACACATAATGATTAAATGATGAATATTTGATGACACTCATCATTTTTGGTGCTGTTTTCGGGGAACCTTAGATGTTGTTAGGAGAGGTCTAGCAGTCCAAAAACTATCCTGTCACAGGAAATAGTTTTTGGAGACCTGAGGTTTAGTTTGTTTTAGTAAATAGGCATGAATGCATAGGCCAAGACAAGAGAGGGAGGTTTATTAGAACCGGTTCCTTACAAAAAAGGCGTTCCTCTCGTACAGGAGAAGATTTGCCTATTTATGATTATCCTGATAGAGTAAAAAGAGAATCATCTTCTTCATTAGTTGAACCATCTGCAGAACCTTTTGAGGAAGAACTTCTTGAAGCACTTGCTACTAGACATTCTTTTGTTCCTGATCCATTATTAGAACAAAAAAAAAAAGCTAAATCAGTTAAATAAAAGGAGGAAAACATGGCACAACCACCACATTCTACTAGAAATTTTGAGTACCCTATACAATTAACTGCTGGAAAACAAGCTCCTATGAAAACCATTTCTCCCTCAGTGTTGCCAATATTTAGGGGAACAGTGTCTGAAGATCCTAACCAGTTTTTGTTTGAGTTTAAGATCTTGTGTCAAACATATGATTATGTGACTGATAATCAAAAGCTGAAATTATTCCCTTCCACACTTAAAGATGCAGCTTTACGTTGGTTCATGAGTCTTGAATCAGATATCATTCATACCTAGGATGAAATGGAAACTATATTTTTAGACAAATATCAGGAGTATTGCAAGGTACATAATAGAAAGTATGAGTTATTTTGAATTAAACAAGAAGAAGATGAAAATTTAGAAGATTATGTTGATAGATTTGCTTTTATCCAAAAAAGAGTTGGTCCTGTAGAAGGAGAATTGTTAAAATCTATCTTTCTAAGGGGATTACAAGATGAATTTCAAGAAGTACTGGATATAATGGGAAAATGAGATGTACACCAACTTGAGATCACTGACATTATAGAGTTGTGCACAAATTATTCTAGAACTAGGGACAGAAGGAAGAAGAAAAGTCCTAATAATGTAGACATCAAATAATTGATGGAAGAAATGGTTAATATGAAAACTGATATACTTGTTCAACTAAACACTACTTTAGGAGAAAGGAATACAAGAGCCAATTCTTCACCACCCCTGTCTATCTATTATCCTAGATGTAGAAATAAGCATGCTCTACAAGATTGTCCTTTGGACAAGACCTTAATCTCAGCAATCTGTGGCATTTGCTCAAAGGAGCATAAAATCGATAAATGTCACCTTTTGCCCCATCTTAGGAGAGCTATATAAAATCAAGTTGAATAACTTCATGCTATTGGGCAAAGCCCAAGAGGCAACTTCATAAAAAACCAAAATACCCCTCGCTTTTCTTCAAATTGGGGACAAAATCCTTGGAATATGCCATGGGGGTACACAAAACCTCCTCCTCAACCTTGGAATCAAACTTGGGTATCTCCTCAAGATTGGTCACATTCTGGTTAGAATCAGCCATGGCATCCAGTTAATCCATCTTGGGTACCAAATCAGTCAGGGCAAATATGGGAGTAACAATACCCATCCTATCAAGGGCAACAAAGGTATCAATCACCAAACCAACACTTGCTGCCAGCCCCTAATAAAATTTTTTAGGGAATATTTCAACCATAGCAAACATAGCCAGTTAAGTAGCCTCCACTTCCAGCTCAGCCTATGGCTAACCCAAATAACAACAAAAAAGCAGCCCTTGTTTATGGAGTTGAGTTTGAAGAGACTGCTGCAATCCATGTCCTTGACTGTAGTAACATCCAGTTGCACTCAGGGAAGGTTTTACCTGACCCTGCACCACCCAATATTGAAGAACTTGATGGAAAACAAGAACTACCAAGTCCAAAAAAACCACAATCAGAGCAAAAAGAGGAAAAAACAAAAAGTTTACAAGGAAAAATTGAACCTGCCTCGGCAGACCTACCATATCCTGAAAGGTTTGACCACACTATCACTAATCCTGAATTATAATTAATCATAGAATTGAGGAAAATGTCTATCTCACTACCTTTGTTGTAGGCAATAAAGGATGTACCTCTGATTAGGAAAACCATTCAAGAGCTGTGTACTAGGAAACTTGGCAGGAAAAAGAAAGCTTTTCCTAAGACTGTACAAGTAGAAGGTAAGTTGGCTGACCTGCTTTCTAAAAAATTAGTACCCCCTAAATATGGTGATCTAGGGAGTCCAGTAGTTACAATTACTATTGGGTTAGTTCAAATTCCAAATGTACTTATCGATTTAGGAGCTACAATCAACGTGACTAAGGAAACCAAACCTTAGTCCTACTACCACAGTTTTGGAAATGGCAGATAGGTTAGTGGCTAAATTGGAAAGAATTCTAGAGGATGTTGCCATTGTAGTGTCTTCTTGGGAATACCCTGTAGATTTCTTAGTGTTGCAGCCTAGAAACTCAGCTAATGGCTATCCTATTATTCTAGGACGACCTTGGCTTGCCACTGCAGCTGCATTTATAGATTGTAGGTCAGGTGAGATAACCATTTCAAATGGTGTAGACCTAAAAAATATTTCCTTGTATCCACCAGCCCAACCTTGAGGAAATTTTTTTGGACAGATATGGTATCCTGAGTCTGATGAAGAACAAGAAACTATTGTCACCTTGGCCACCGTTGTAGTAAAAGAACATATTGAAGAACTTAATTCACTAGAAAGAGAAATATTTGAACATGAAACAATTTTGGTGAAAACATTGCAAGAAGAAGGCCTTAGGGATGATCAAATTCTTGTCCATCGTTTGTTATAGAAATATGAAGAACAAACTACTAAAAATATATCATCTATTCCACTACAAGAAAGCTCCTTCACATTGCCACATGGATGGCATCATCATCTTCTGACTTCTTTCATCTGTCCTATGCAAATGATCCCATCAGGTATCACATTTACACCAAAATCAAGAGTATTTCATACTATACAACCACATCATTGTACCTTAAATGATTTAATCAGTAAATATGAGGCTATCAACTCAGTTTATCCAGGGATTAAGCAGATTGAGATACAACCAAGAAATTTTTTGAACATTAATAGCTGGCTGACTAATGAGCAAGAAGCCAAATTATTTGCTATTTTACAGAGACATGTTCAAGCTTTTGCTTGGAGTTATAAATACATGTATGGAATTCACCTTGATGTGTGTACACATAGGATATACATTGAATATGTCAAACCAGTAAGACAACCACAAAGGCATCTGAATCCCACTTTGAAGGATATTGTTAAGGAAGAAATCAAAAAACTATTGGATGTAGGATTCATTTATCCAATTTCAGATAGTAGGTGGGTTTCACCATTGGTCATTGTTCCAAAGAAAAATGGGAAGATGAGAGTATGTGTGGACTACAGGGAATTGAATAAGATCACACATAAAGATTACTTTCCATTACCATTTATAGACCAAGTGTTGGACACCCTTGCTGGTAAAAATATTTTTTGTTTCCTTGATGGTTTTAGTGGTTATAATCAGATCCAAGTTGCACTAGAAGACCAAGAAAAGACAACTTTCACATGTCCTTCGAGAACATTTGCTTATAGAGTATTACCCTTTGGTTTGTGCAATGCACCAACAACATTTCAGAGAGTTGTTTTGGCTATTTTTTCTGATATAACAAATGAAAGTGTAGAGATTTATATGGATGACTTCACAGTGTTTGGAGATACATTTGAATATACTTTAGAACAACTTGAAAAAGTTTTAATATGTTGTGAAACATATCATTTGTCTCTGAATCCTGATAAATATTTCTTTATGATGGAAGAAGGAATTGTTCTTGGACATCATATTTTTGCTTATGGAATTAAAGTCAATCCTAAAAAGGTAGAGGTCATCAAGAACCTTTGTCCTCCAAAAACTCAAACTGATGTCCGTAGTTTCTTAGGACATATTGGATTTTATCACAAATTTATTGCTAATTTCAGTACCATTGCTAATCCAATATTCACATTGTTAACAAAGGATTCTAAATTTGTTTGGTCTGCTGGGTGTCAACAATCCTTTGAAGTTTTAAAGAAAAATCTATCAACTCCGCCTGTATTGAGAGGTCCTAATTGGGAGTTACCCTTCCATATCCAAACTGATGCTTCCAATACTGCTATTGGAGCTGCATTAGGGAAGATTGAAGATGGCCAACACTATGCCATATACTACATTAGTAAAAAATTTATTGGAGCTGAAAAGAATTACACCACAACCGAGAAGGAATTTTTAGCTGTGGTGTATGCTATTAATAAATTCCGACACTATATCATAGGATATCGGTATTCATTCATACAGATCATGCTACCATTAAATATCTGATGAATAAACCTCTGGTTAGTGCAATAATTATTCGCTGGTTAATACTATTGCAAGAATTCAATATCACTATAGTTAATAAACCAGGGAAAGCTAATGTAGTGGCAGATTTCTTGTCAAGATTGTCAAATGCAGATATGAAGGAATTGGTTGAGGATGCATTTCCTAATGAGAAATTGTTTGTTGTTTCTATACAATCTCCATGGTTTTTAGATATAGCTAATTATTTAGTTACAGGGAATATTCCTCTTCACTTTACTCCTAGACAAAAGAAACAGTTGATCAAGCAAATTTCTTCTTTTGAATGGATATGAGGTTTATTGTTTAAATGCAGTCTTGACCATGTTTTGCGCAGATGTGTTCATAAGGATGAGGTATATGACATCCTGCAAGCATGTCATGATGAACCACTAGGAGGGTATTATTTAGTGAAAAGTACTATTCGAAATATTTTGGGTACTGGTTACTACTGGCCATCCTTGCACAAAGATGTCAAAAGGTATGTCATAAATTGTGATGCATACTAGAGGATGGGTAAGCCTACTTTTACTAGTGAAATGCCTTTACAACCTCAATTAGGTACATAACCATTTGAAATGTGGGGGCTAGATTTTGTAGGATCCATTGATCCACCTTCCCAAGTAAAAGTGCATATCTTGGTATGTACTGATTATGTAACCAAGTGGGTAGAAGCCCATGCTTTTAAGAATGCCCGAGAGGAGAAAGTTGCTGATTTCTTGTATTCACAAATATTTCTATGATTTGGAGCCCCACATTATATCACCACTGATCATGGACCTCAGTTTACCTCAAAAGTTTTTGAAGCCTTTACAAAGTTGTATGAAATCAAACACCGAAAATCCTCACCTTACCATCCTCAAGACAATGGCCAAGTTGAAGTGATAAATAGGGAATTAGAGAGGATCTTAACCAAAAATGTTGCATCCCATAGGAGGAATTGGGTGGAGAAGTTACCTGAAGCAATTTGGGCTTATAACACCACTTGGAAATCCACTACTGGATTTACTCCCTATGAATTGGTTTATGGTAAAAAGCCTCTTTTGCCTATTGAGTTTGAATTACTAACTCTTCAAACTACTTTGGAAGTTGGTATTGATTTGTCACAGGCACAAACGGACCGTGTTGCGGGCCAAACAAGGTTAACTTTTTCCTACTTTTGTCACATGCCCGTGCATTTAATTTATCAACCAAGGGAGCTTCGTAAACTTGCAAAGGGTATGAATAATATTGCTTACAATACCACTTGAGATGAGTCCGCTAGTTCTACTATTGGGGGGGTGTTTCAAACAGTTGTTAATCATTCATGTACTCCTCAATTATTTACATAAAAATGATTAAATCTATAGAAAGAAAATATCCATCCATTCCTGGAAATGAACCTACTGTAAATACTGGAAATATTGATGCGATAAACAATCTTATAAAATAGTAAACTAATCTAGAAAAAACACAAGAAAAGTAGGGGAAGAAATACTGGCTTGGAGTGGGCCCAGGCTCCAGCAGCTTCCTCCCAGCTGAACATGCACTTAGAACTCTTTAGAACTGTATTATAATTGCCAAAGTATTACAAAAATATTCTATCTCCTCTCTCTGTATATCTTATTTCTATCTCTCTATTTCTATATATTTTCTATATATCTTTAGAGAGGTCTGCGTGTGTTTATATAGCACACCCGTAGAACTTCTGTTACAAAAGAAGTTGTAATAGTCGATTCATCCCAGACTAAACTAAGACAGTCTGGTAAATGTAATCAACGCCTACTAAAACTGGCATTTGGTTCTATCGGTGGTGTGTTCGCTGATTGGGTTGTGCTTCGCTTGGCATTGGTAGGACATTCTCATACATTGGTGCAATCCCAAATTTAGCTCTACTTGACGTAGAGTTGGAACTGCACCAGTCGCTTTTGTCCACATCATGCTCATCTGGTCAACCGACAAAGAACAGGGATGCCTTCCCTATACGGAAGGTACCTTATTGCCATGGGTGCCTTCCTGGAAGAGGAAGACACTTATCTTCTGTTGGTGCCTTCCTATGAGAGGAAGGCGCTTTGCCTTCTAGTGGCACCTTCCTGTCAGTGCCTTCCTTATGGGAGGAAGGCACTTGCCTTATAGTGGCACCTTCCTTATGAGAGGAAGGCACTTTCCTTCTAGTGGCGCCTTCCCATCGATGCCTTCCTTATGAGAGGAAGGCACTTCTTTTCCTTTGGTGCCTTCCTGGAAGAGGAAGGCACTGGCATTCTTTGGTGCCTTCCTGGGAGAGGAAGGCGCTTGTATTTCCTTGGCACCTTCTTGGAAGAGGAAGGCGCCTACTTACGTTTGGTGCCTTCCTGGAAGAGGAAGGCGCCTACTCCCGTTTGGCGCCTTCCTGGAAGAGGAAGGTGCCTATATTTTTTGCATTGGACCCGAAAGAAACAAAGTGCCAGGTCCATAAAGAGACCTCGACTGATCCAAATCTTACTAAATCAACTGCAATTCCACAAAAACACATTGAAAATACATAAATTAGATAACACGCATAATTTCATCAAATATCTATATAATCATTTATAAAAGTATGCAATCCTTATTATACAACCACATAATGATCAAGAAAATGTGTACAAAATATGAGCATTTCTGGTGCTCATCATCCCCCCATGCCTAACATATGCCACACCCTCGTGGCATCAAAATTGCAGGTAGCCCTGTTGACCCCTCATCGTTGCCATTTCTTAGAGGATTTGACTGTACCTATGGCCTGAGTTTGTCTCTTCTATGCGCTGGCATATGAAGGTGTGGCTCTCCTTTTTCTACGTAGAATTGAGGGTGTGACTGTCAACTATCCTTTCCTTATTCTGGCCACTACCGGTGGTGATCTAGCCAGCATCATCTCTGTTGATTGGAATGCAGCTTCGACAGCTTGCCAGAGGTCAGCGTCCAACGGTCTGACCGCTGCTAGAGGGATATCTGAATTATCCCTCCTAGAATGTACTACTTGGGCTTTGTATAATATGACTACTTCAGGAGTAAGCCCTGTATTCTCCTTTGCAATGGTAGTGGCCTCCAATTCGGGGCCATATACCCCCCATCATTCCAAATACCTCCTCATCATGGAAGGCCATCCTCAGGATGACCCGTAAATATCCTATAACTGGCTATCCTCTACTGGGTTGACACAGATACCAATGTCCCCTTGCATCCTTGAGGTTGCCTTCTGGGTCTCCTTGGTTGCCATCATCTCTTTGAGTAGTCGTTCGAATTGTTTTTGCCTCTCCATGAATGGCTGCATATCCCACTCGTCCTCTTTTGGCTCGATGAAGGTCACCTTTGCCTTCTTTCAAATTGACTTGGGCCCTTTTCCTCTGGCCTCTGCAGAGAATGCGGTGGATCAAATAAGGGTTTTCTCTTTCTCTCTAGAGGACGTCTCCTCACTTCGAGGGGCCTGCTTTGGAGTGTTCTCTTCACTCTATGCTGCTATCCCTGGGGGTGCTCCTTCATTCTCCTTTTTGTCCTATGTCAACCCCTTAGGCTCTTCTCCTCCTTCCTCAGGTTCAAGGAGTTACTCCTTATCCTCTGGTCCTTTCTGCTACTGGAGGCCCTCGTCTTGCTCTGTATCACTTAGGACGATGACAGGGGGTATTGTGGGACTTCTCTCCCCTTCACTCTCGAAAATAGAGGAATTCTCCCCTGCCTCCGGGCTGGTCTATCTAGCGTTCGATCGAATTTCTCCTGAAGAAAATACTCATTCAGTATATGTGGGAGAATTCATTGAGACTTTTTTTTCCCAATCAGTTTGGGTCGACACATCTCTTCTTTCTGTTCCCCTATTCTTGAGTAGCTGGTTTTCCTCCCGCAACTACCAGATCAGCTGCTCGAGCTAGGTGATCCATCCGTCTCATTCTTTCAACTTCCATACATGCTTGTTTTGGTAGTCCTCCAAAATTTTTTGGGCCATCCGACAATTGGTTTGCCATTCGAGCGCCTCCTCCAAGGCCACGTTGACCTGGTCATTGTTCTCGAAAGTCCCTGCATCTTGTGGGCTTCGATTTTTCAATTCTCAGAGGGTTTGGGCTGCAACGTCTACTTTCAAGTCACTCTATTCTTCCTCTGCTGAGAGGAGTCACCATAGGCGTTTCCTCCTAGGGACTAGTTTTGTCAACTGAAACTCATCATCGCCACTAATAGGTGATGCTCCTTCCTCCTCACGCTCGGGCACTAGGGAATGCTCTCTTTACTTTATGTTTTTGGGCATTAATGACTGCCCTATTTCCTCTATGAAATAGGGCAATGCCAATTACCCGATACTCACCATTTCCTCTATAGGGCTTCTCTCTTCTTGCCCTATTTTGAAAACAACATCCTGTCACCTTTCTTAGCTGCCATCTCCCTCTGCATCAGGGTTCTGCCTCTGTGCATCTGCATGGCAGACCAGTGTTGATATCAGCCCATGGTGGGCTAAGGTAGACAATGCCCCCTTCTGGTACAGAGCCGCTTCATCCTTTAGAGCATTCTCTAGGTAGAAGGGCACGTTCAACTTCCTTCCATGCACCAGGTGATTGAGAAAATACACATGATTGGCATGCAGATGGGTATATTTCCTGGTGCATGTGAAGAATTGGGCAACCTGCTCGAATATCTTCTACAGATTCATGGGAAGGCTATTTTTGGGTGACCCCTCCTTGTCTATCTGCACATTTTACCCTGGCAGTAGCACTTCGATGTACGACTTCAATAGTCTGCCCTTGTATACACATTCCCCTATGAGGGGCAATCCAGTCGCCTGTGAGATGAATTCGAGGGTGACTGGAATTTCTACCCCTCGCACCTAAGCCACATCGCCCCTCAAGGAGGCAATGAACTCCTTGGCTACCTCCATATCTTGGCCCTTACTGACCAGGGTATAATATTCGAGCCATCTTTTAGCCTCGAACTGTGTCTTCACCACATCCCTGATTTCGTCCCTATCACCTAGTTCATTCTTCTTCACTGCATGATTCTTCGACCTTCCTCCCATGGCACCTTCCCTTACTACTGCTATTTTTTCTATCCTTCCTTCCTTAGGAAGGTGCCTTCTAGTAGGGAAGGCGCCCAACCCTAGCAGTTATGGAAGGTGCCATATCATTGGCACGCAGCTACGGATATGGGGGGATATGATCTTTATGACATCGATATCTTTTTTGGTACTACATATTTTATAAATAATCATATAAAAATTTGAATTAATATGCATTTGGTGTTTCAAGCATCGTGAAGGGCACTAATTTGTTGATTTGTGACATAGGAGATGGTCATTTGGTGTCACTCATTCGTGTGATGCTTTTGTTTCGATCGAGGCATCCGAGAGGCATAAGTGCTAGCTATACGTGGAAGGTGCTCTTTGGTACCTTTCCCATGTGGAAGGCACTGATGTGGCACCTTCTCGATGTGGAAGGCGCTTATATTCTCGATGTTGTCGGTGCTCTTTGAATGGATGCACCTTTCGATGGTGGAAGGCACCTCTGATTGGATGCGCCTTTCGGTGGTGGAAGGCACCTTCTTGATGATGGCACCTTCCTGCTATGAAAGGTGCTTTCGAATGGGTGCACATTTCGGTGGTGGAAGGCACCTCTGATTGGATGTGCTTTTCGCTGGTGGAAGGTGCCTTATTGATGATGGCACCTTCCTGCTATGGAAGGTGCTTCTGAATGGTTGTGCCTTCCGATGGTGGAAGGTGCCTTTGTCTGTATGCACCTTCTCGATGTGGAAGGCACCTCAGTCTGTACGTGCCTTTTCGATATGGAAGGTGCCTCCGTCTACATGCGCCTTCCTGATGTGGAAGGCTCCTTTGTCTGTACGTGCCTTCCCGATGTGGAAGGGGCCTCGGCTTGCATGCACCTTCCCAATGTGGAAGGTGCCTTAGCTTTTTTTTTTATTATTTTATTATTTTATTTTTATTTTTTATTTTTAGAGTGCGCCTTCTTTATAAGGAAGGTGCCTTATTCTGGCGGGATGCCTTCTTTATAAGGAAGGCGCCTTCTTCTGGCTGGGTGCCTTCTTTATAAGGAAGGCACCTTCTTCTAGTTGGGCGCCTTCTTTATAAGGAAGATGCCTTATTCTGGTGGAGTGCCTTCTTCATAAGGAAGGCGCCTTCTTCTGGATGGGTGCCTTATTGATGTGGAAGGCACATTATTCATGAAAATCATGTTGCGATTGACTGGGAAAGGGTGATCAAGCCTTCTCAATATTGCTTCACGCTGCCTCAGCTTCTACCTACGAGTGATGGTGTTGAAATACTAAGCCGAATCAGGCCTGGTTTCCCAGATACCTATTCCTCGTGCTGTCAAGTCCTCCACCTACAAAAAGCAAATGAAAAGAAAGAAAAATAAAGGCATTTAGATGCATTTCGTGCCTGTTAGGCCCTGGGTTAGCATGCCTGCAGCTTGCATGAGAGCATCGTCCCTACAAAACACACTATAAAAAAAACTAAGTTAACTAATTTTGGTGAGCATCTCCATGCCCACCGTTTCACCTATTGAGTGTTCGATCTAACAAGATGGGGTCTCCCCCACGTCTATCCTGGATTCCACCTATAAGGTTTTGAATGTGTTATAGGGGCACAGTCGATGGCCATTGACCATTAACACGGTGTTGCTGTCATCAATTGTTCTAATGTGCACTACCCCATTCTTGATGAGCTCTACCACCTCATACGGTCCCATCCATATTTGCATTAATTTAGCTTTTATTTCTTGGAACCGAGAATCGTACAACACCACCTATTCTCCTTCTTGGAACTGCTTCAGTTTAATATGGCGATCATGCCATCCTTTTCTTTGCTTTTGTATGATTTTTATTCTTTGCAGAGCGTCCATTTAGATTTCATCCAGCTGATCAAGCTGCCAAATCCTTTCTTCTTGAGTGTCATCCAAGCTCAAGTTCAACTCTGAATCCGTTCTCAATGTCTTGATTTCAAATTCAATGGGCATCATCACACTCTTCCCATAGACCAGTTGGAAGGGTGTGAAGCCTGTGTTGGATTTCCATGTGGTATTATATGCCCAAAATGCCTCTAGAAATCATGTAGCCCAATATTTTTTGTGTTGCTACATGATCTTCGTCAGATGTTCTCTATCTCCCTGTTCATCACTTCCACTTGCCCATTTACCTACGGATGGTAGGGTGTAGTTTTATTGTGTCGAACTCTATATTGCTCCATCAGCTCCTTGATCAATCTGGAGGTAAATTGAGGCCCCTGGTCTGTTGTTATCTCTCTAGGGAACCCAAATCATGTAAAAATGTGAGCAAATAGGAAATCTATGACCTTTCTTTTAAGTCCCTCAATGCTTGAACTTCAACCCATTTGGTGACATAATCTGTACAGACCAAAATAAACCTCCTCCCTATTGAAGGTGGGTTAATTGGTCCCATGAAGTCCATGCCCCAATTATCAAAAGGTTTCAGGTGTACCTGAGGTTGGAGGTGATGCGTAGTCGTTATACCATCATTAATTCTCAATGAATTTGTCAATCCAGGGCTGTGTACAAGGCTATCTGCGGAAGAAGAAGTGAAACAACTATAACTTAGGTCAATCTAGAGCAACAGGTCTTATTGGTGGAACCGGTTGTGTGGGGGGTTTTAGGACATTCCTATTTCTAATTGCATAAATCAAATCTTAATCTAATTGCAGAAATGGAAACTAATCATTAACTGCAGAAATGAAATCCTGATTTACAATTGCAGAATGAGACCTAATTATGTTGCGTAAATAATAGTTGCGGAATTGAAAGTCTGATTCTAATTGCAGAAAGGAAATCTATTTACTTTTGCAGCAATGGAAGTCTAATTATAGCATGGAAAATAAAACCCTGTCAAGACTCTGTAATAGAAGGTTGTCAATCTTCTGTGCAGGGGTTGACAACAAAACACAAAATGCAAGAAATTGCAAAAAATAGCAAATTCTGGAAATAACAGTCTGAAATAAAATGGAAGCTTTGCTAAAAGTAAATATTACAGCTAAAACATTAAGCACAAGATTAATCTAAGCATAAATAAACTAAGACTACAGATATTGTCACTGTTTACAAGCAATTGAAATAACAAGTTCTACAACTCATTCTGCTCGTAGCAAAATCAGAATAAAAACCTCGTTGTTAGTCCTCCTCCTAGGTCTGGAAGTGGCCAGCCTCCTTGTCCAGAAGAAGGTATGAGTCTCTCTCTCTCTAGATCTTAATCACACTCATTTACAAGCAATATGAAATAGAACTGGTGCACTTTATTGATTAAAGAACATGATTACAATAATTCTACTGAAAAACTATTACAGGATTGTAACAGTCAATTTCTACCTATTCTCTGTATTTTCTGCTTTCTCCTAGCTTCCTTACTCTTTTCTCACTACTTACTACCTACTAGGCTCAACTTGAATGGGAGCAATATTTATAGCTGTCCTATGATCTAATTACAAACTGTGGATATTTCAAAAGATCTAATCCTACTATGTTGCAACAAATCCTGGGTTTATTCTTTGATCTTTCCATTAATGATGGCTTTGGTCGGCAATGACGGCAAAGACAGATGGAAGATCTTTTCCTTTACCTTTTTTGACCTTTATTTCCCTTTTTCCAGCTTCAAAAATTGGTCAACAAGTCAAAGCACATTCTGTTTTCATTCCGGAGATAAGTGGCTTCATTCCGAAGACAATGCAATTCTCATTTCGAAGATCGCTCATTCCGAAGATACTGCATTCTTCTTTCCGAAGATCCGCTCATTTCGAAGATATCTGTTCATTCCGAAGATACTTTAAAATGAACAAATGTGTGCTTTTCCAGATGATTTCTTCTACATCTCTCAGGTGGGTTATCTCCTAAGATCAAATTCCAATGGTCTTCATCTCTTTCCACATGTGAATTCCATGCCTTGCTATTTATGGACAGCTGGCTGGAATTTACATGGGAAAGACCAGTTTTTGCTGCACAACAATAGTTTGCTTGCACTGTTGCCAGATTTAGGTGAAATAAATGCTTGAGACAAATCAAAACATGATTAGTGAAATGCTGCTATTATTCTAAGCATATCCCATTTTAGCAAGTCATAGCAAAAAGAACACAAAACTATGCAAAAAGCTGTAAAAATCAGCATATAATATTCCAAATACATTGATCATGCAAAATGGTTAATATACAACATATTGAATCAACTTAACTAACATATCAGATAAAACATAAGAGTTTATAGGCAATTTTAGTGTTCAAAACATGTTATGATTGAGGCATTTCCAGGCCTCATCATTTTCCCCCCAACTTATATTAATGCATGCCCTCATGCATTCTATTGGGCTATGGAATCACATATGTCCATGTTTAGATTCCATGACCTGTAGAATAATTTCTTGCCTATATAATACCCCATATTTTCCTGAATGTTTCTGAGCCAATCTTCAAACTGTTCATCAGGTTGGGCATCGTCCTCAAAGTAGAATGGAACTGGAGTAATGATGGTTGGAGGCCTAAACCTAAGACCTATCCAGTTATGTTGCATGATTTCAATCAGCTGGATTACACCTTCTGCTCTTCTTCTGGACCATTCTAAGTTGATGGGGGAGATGGGTTCTCTTTTTCGCAAAGACATGGAAAGTTCATCCCATCTATTTTTGCACACTGACAATGCTGGGAAAAAATTATGATCACAAAATTTTTTGAATCTGGCCACATAGTCCCTTAAGTTGTTCAAGTACATCCTCTTTACATCATCCCTGTTCATCATTGAGAAGTGTTGTCTGGTGATAACTGGGTGGTTTGGCTGGATTGCTCTGACTAACAATTCAGCCTTTGTTTCAATCTCTTTATTCTGCTTTTTCTCTTGATCCCAGTAAAGCTGATTCTGCAAAGTAGACATAAATGCTCTCAGCTGAACATCTCCAATGTAGATTTGAGGATGAAACTCTACTTCCTCTGGAATGAAGAAACTGTGCAAAAATAGTTCACATAGGAGATTTTTTTGTTCTATGGGGCTGTCAAAATATGCCTCCAAGAAATCTACAGTTGTGTCCAATTTATATGGGAGGTTTGAACTAATCCTCATGACCTGCCATCTGAGGTATTTCTCCTTCAAAATAAGGCTATAAAATCTGGCTGGTCATCTAAATTGAACTAAAAATTCAGCAATTTGGCATAAGTCAGACACCTTTTCTTTTAATGCTTGGTTTTCTGTTTCTTTTGCCTCTAGCTATTTCCTTTCCAATTTGAATTTCTTAGTCTTAGTGGCAAGCTGCTCATATCTAATCATCCAATTGGCTATGTCTGCATTATATTGCTCTAGAGACACAATATTAGGTGGTCTGACTATAGGGGGGATCCTAGGCAGCAGATCTACCTGAACTCCTTTTTTTGCCACTTCTACTGGTTGATTATCTACCAATAATTCTACCTGTACCCCCTTATTTGCTATTTCTATTGGGTTGTCATCAGATAGTAATTCTACTTGTATCCCCTTATCTGCTGTTTCAACTGAAGGTGTAATAGTTTGAAATACAGGGACCTCAATAGGAGTACTTACTTGAACATTTTCTTGCTGTTGGGACTGTTCCTGTGTTGGTGGCTCATCTTCAACATCCTCTGCTATGCTCTTTACCATTTTTGAAGCATCTTCAGAACAAGAAGGCAATGCTTTAGAATGAGATGGTGCTGCTTTAGAATGAATATGCACTTCTTCAAAATGAAGGGGTGCTACTTTAGAATGAACGCCCATGTCTGTCTCAACAGAGTCATCTGCCTTTGATAGACCCAAAAGCAATTGAGCCAAATTGTCTTCATCAAAGGATACAGTTGGCTATTTTTCAGACTGTGACAACATTTTTCTCAATTCTGCCACTTCCTGCTGAAGCTCTACAATTTTTCTTTCCTGTATCTCAATGATGCTTTCTTTCTCCTCAATCCACTTGGTTTGTGTTCTGACAACACTTCTTGCTACCCTCAGCTGCTCTGTGATGTCTTCCACTTCTGTTTCTGCCTCAGAATCTGATGCAGATAGATCAGCTGTAGTTGGCTGCTCAACTAATATCTCTTCTTCTACAACAATTTGCTCTTGTTCAACAGGTTCTATGAAACTACTTATAATTGTATCCACCATATCTCTAGCCTCTTGAACTGTAGCCTCCTCCAAATTATCCTGCCCAGTTTTTGCCTCAACTATCTGTTCAGGGAATTCTAGAAAATTTTCAGAGGCTGGTTGTATTTCTGTGACATCTGGGCTGCTTTGTCCTTCTTCTTCCTCCATAACCTGTTCTGTTGTTTCTTTCAAATGGATTCTGGTGGACCTCCTAGTTCCAGATGCAAACTTCTTCTTTTTGCTCTGTTTCCTGGTGTCAGCAGGGGTTGTGGGGACAGTTTCAGATGCCTCTATTTCCTTTGTTATTTCTTGTTCTATCAAATCAGTAGTCACTCTAGAAAAATGAACCTTCTTTTGTTTTTCTGTTCTGCTGCCAGTTCCAGACCCTCTTTTCTTTTGTTTCTTGGTTCGTGAAGTTGAGGGTTCAGGAGCAAGGTTTTCTGTTGCTGTTGGGTGTGGTTCTATAACAGCTTCTATAGCAGCCTCTGTTTCTTTTTCTACAATAGCCTCTACAATAGCTGTTTCTTCTTCTGCAATAATGTCAGCAGCATCTGGTTCTTCTTCTTCCTCATCTTCATCCCTAAAAATGACATCATTTAGGGTAGAGTAAAACCTATCAAAACTCCTAGGGTTTCCTCTAAAATGGTGTTGGCAAACTAGTTTGATGAGGCCATGATGGCGAAGGCTTCCTTTACCCTCCTGATATCTCTTTGCCATGTTTTTTAATTCTTGATACAGATACAGGGGAAGATTTACCCTAACTTCTGGTTGTTGCTCACCATGTCTGAGATGGTTCAAAATTCGTAGATGATGCCCTGACAACAACACATACTGCCCTTCACAGGTTAGGAATTTAATTACCTAGGTGGCTACTTCATCCCAGGGTTCCTGCAGGCTGGCCCTTTTTAACCCTTTGCATGCGTTGTTATGGGTTAAATACTCTGGCTCTCTATCATTTTCTTCTACAAATTGATTAACTACATTTGCCAATGTATTCTTGCTAGATCTAGAAATCGAAATCCCTTCTAATGGTAGCTCAGTAATCTGACTTAAAATTTTAGGGGTTACCTCAATAGTCATGTCGTTAACATGTGCTCGGTTGTTTCTGAATGTATGGGCGAACATGCCAGCCAAATATTCAGAGGACCCATTAAACTTATCCAAAAATGGCATAAGCCCTCCATCTTCAAAAATCTGTAGGACTGCCAGATTTTCTCGGAGGTAGGTGGTATCTACTGGTTCCATTCTGATCTTTCGCCCCATATTTTCTGTTAAAAAAAATGTTCACTGCTGCTGCTATTCCTCTACTGGATCTCTAGTTTTTTTATGTTGTAGATTTGCAGAGGTTTAGTTCAAAATCTTTGCTTGCCCTATTTCTCGTCTTCTTCTTCGGAATGAACCGTAACCTGAGCACTGTACTTCACAAACACGTCTTCGAAAAGAAAGGTGGCACGCATTTCTACTATTGCACCGAACACCTATCCATCAATGATTGCGTGGACGTCCTTGCCGTCAGATCCACCTCATTCAATTTTAATTTTTCTGTTTAGTCCGCAGATTCTCACGTGCAAAATAAACCATGTCTTCCTTGATTCTAGTACCATGCAAAATAAACCATATCCTTGCTGACACGTGTTCCTTTTTTTATCGTATGCAGCTAAAAGAATTTGATTTTGTCGTACCTTGTCTTTCTTGGATGCCACGTGGAAATGCTCTTTCCGAAGATTATAAGTTAATTGCAAAAAACTTCATTTCGAAGATTATAATTTCATTTCGAAAAGCCTTCATTCCGAAGACAAGTCTTCTTTGCAAATTTAAATCTTCATTCCGAAGATTAATCCTCATTCCGAAGATCAATCCTCATTCCGAAGATCAGGCTGTATTGCGAAGGTAAATCGTCATTCCGAAGATAGAACTTCATTTCGAAGACAGATCTTCATTCCGAAGACAGATCTTCATTTCGAAGACAGAACTTCATTTCGAAGACAGATCTTCATTTCGAAGACAGAACTTCATTTCGAAGATAGATCTTCATTCCGAAGATGATGCAACAAATTGTCATTCCGAAGACAAAGCTTCTTTCTGAAGACAAAGTGCAACATTCATTCTGTTGTCATTCCGAAGACAATTTCAATCCGAAGATAATACAGCAGGCACTGTGTTTGGCATTCTTGTTTCGAAGATTAGGCAGAAATCAATATTTTCATTTTCAAAACATGTTTTAAGTATGCCAACTCTTATGAATACCTTTTATGCTAATGGTTAATTGTCATATACTTTATACCAATCATTTTACAATGAAGAAATGTAAGAAATATATACCTGATAAAAATAGTTAATGCAAGTTTTGAAGAATGACTGCCTTTGTTGATGTTCTGCTGAGATTTTCTACAACATTTCAAAACAAGTGCACTTGGTGAATTTGTACAATGATGGTTCAGAAATTTCTCAAGGTTATACATGCCAAAAAACTGGTTTTCATGCATACCAACCCAGTAGTGCCTTAAAAAGGTTTTCACTGCTGAGTTATTCATTTTTCTTTTTTTTTTCTTGATTTTCCCTTTTTTTTTATTATTTTTACCTCTCCTTTTCTCTCTTTTTTTTTCTCTTTTTTTCTTGATCCTGACTATGCCCATGAAGGAATTTCATGATTTCCCCTGAAATCATGCCCGTGAAGGAATTCATAATCAGAATTTATTCATCTTTTTGTTTTCTATTTTTCTGATTTTTTTGTATTTTCTATTTTTTTCTTGAAATCCATGATCATGCTGATTGTTTTGAAGTGGAAGAGGAAATTTCTTCCACCTGTTGTGTATCCAAACTATCAAGTTGCTGCAAGAATTCGTCTTTAGTCAGAGGTGTATGGTACACTCTGAGGCGATGTCCATTTACTACCAACTTTCTTTGTGATCCATCAATAGGAGATAGACGAGCTGCTCCGTTGTCAAATACCTCTTCAATCCAGTAAGGTCCCAACCATCTAGTTCTCAGTTTTCCAAGAAAGTCTTCATAGCGAGAATCAAACAGTAAAGCCCAATCTCCTTGTTGAAGTTTCCTTTGCTGAATGTGACTGTCATGCCACAACTTCCTCTGCTCCTGAATTACCTCAGTTTGGTGCAGAGCATCCAATCTAAGTTCATCCAATGCATTCAGCTACAGAATCCTGTCTGTCTGTGCCTGCGACAATTCAATTCCAATTTCCAGTGCTGTGCGCAATGTTAGTAGCTCAAATTCAATAGGTAAGAGAGGCTTTTTACCAAAGACTAGTTCATAAGGTGTGAATCCAGTAGTGGACTTCCAAGTAGTATTGTAAGCCCAAACTGCTTCAGGTAATTTATCTAGCCAATTCCTCCTATGAAAAGCTACTATTTTTGTCAAGATGCGTTCTAGTTCCCTGTTTGTTACCTCAACCTGGCCATTTGCTTGTGGGTGGTAAGGTGATGATTTCCTATGTTTGATTTCATACAATTCTGTAAATGCCTTTATGACTTTGGATGCAAATTGGGGTCCTTGGTCTGTGGTGATAGACCGTGGGGCTCCAAATCTCTAAAAAATTTGAGTATACAAGAAATCAGTGACCTTCTCTTCACGAGCATGTTTGAAAGCACGCACCTCTACCCACTTTGTCAGGTAATCAGTGCATACTAGAATATGCACCTTTCCTTGAGAAGGTGGATCAATAGGTCCTACAAAATCAAGTCCCCACCTCTCAAATGGTTCTAAAACCATTTGAGGCTGCAGTGGCATCTCATTTGTATGAGTGGGTTTCCCCATTCTTTGGCATGCATCACAATGCCCGATGTACTTTTTCACATCCTTGTGAAGAGATGGCCAATAATATCCTGTCCCTAAGATTTTCCTAACCGTGCTTTTTACAGAATAGTGTCCACCCGAGGGTTCATCATGACAAGCTCTAAGGATATCATACACTTCATCCTTTCGGATGCACCTACGTAACACATGGTCAGGACTGCACTTAAAAAGCATACCCTTAATCCATTCAAAAGAAGAACTCTGTTTGATCAATTGTTTTTTCTATTTTGAAGTGAAATGTGGAGGAACTTTCCCTGTGACCAAATAATTGGCTATATCTACAAACCAAGGTGATTGGACTGATATAGCAAATAGTTTTTCATCAGGAAAAGTGTCATCAACTAATTCCCCTTCATCTGTGTTCTCGCAACCTGGACAAGAAATCTGCCACAACATTAGCTTTCCCTGGTTTGTTGATTATAGTGATATCAAATTCTTGCAAGCAACAACAACCAACGAATAATTCTTGCACTTACCATAGGTTTATTCATCAAATACTTAATGGTTGTATGATCTGTGTGAATAAATATTTGATAACCTGTGATGTAATGCCTGAATTTGTTGATGGCATAAATTATCGCTAGAAATTCCTTCTCGCTTGTTGTATAATTTTTCTCGGCTCCTGTCAAGTTCTTGCTAATGTTGTAGATGGTATAGTGTTCACCATTGTCAATTTGTCCTAATGCTGCTCCAATTGCTGTATTGGAGGCATCAATCTGTATGTGAAATGGTAATGTCCAATTAGGTCCTCTGAGCACAGGTGGAGTTATTAATTTCTCTTTTAGAGCTTCAAATGCTTCCTGACACTTTGCAGTCCAGGAGAATTCAGAATCTTTAGTCAATAGGGCAAACATAGGACTGGCTATTGTACTAAAGTTGGGAATAAACCTGCGGTAAAAACCAATGTGTCCTAGGAAGCTTCTGACATTAGTCTGAGTTTTAGGAGGAAGGAGATTCTTGATAATTTCCACCTTCTTTGGATCAACTTGGATCCCTTCAGGAGAGATGTGATGACCAAGAACTATCCCTTCCTTCATCATCATGAAGCATTTTTTTGGATTCAAGGATAACCGGTATGTTTCACAGCGAGTTAAGACTTTGTCAAGATTTTCCAATGTAAAATCAAAAGTCTGTCCACATACTGTGAAATCATCCATGTATATTTCAACACTTTTGGTGGTCAGATCAGCAAAAATTGCTAGGACTGCTCACTGAAAAGTTGTTGGGGCATTACACAAACCAAAAGGTAAAACCCTATAGGCAAATGTTCCCCATGGACATGTAAAAGTTGTTTTCTCTTGATCTTCAGGTGCAATCTGAATTTGATTATATCCACTAAATCCATCAAGAAAACAAAAGTATCTTTTTCCAAGCAAGAGTATCTAACACCCGATCTATGAAAGGTAATGGAAAATGGTCTTTGTATGTCACCTTATTCAATTCTCTATAATCTACACATACTCTCATTTTTCCATTTTTCTTAGGAACTATTACCAATGGAGAAACCCATTGGCTATCAAAAATTGGGTAAATGAATCCTACTTCCAGAAGTTTTTCAATTTCTTCTTTCACAATATCTCTTAAGGCAGGATTCAATCTTCTCTGGGGTTGTCTAACTGGCTTGACTTCTTCAGTATAGATTCTGTGGGTACATATATCAGGATGAACTCCTGACATATCTTTGTAGTTCCAAGCAAAAGCATGAACATGCTTCTGCAAGACAACTATCAATTTTTCTTCCTCTTCCCTAGTAAGCTGGCTGTAAATGTTCAAAAATTTGCCTGGCTGGACTTCTATTTGTTTTGTATTTAGAAGGACTGAATTCACTCCTTCATACCTGGTGATTAGGGGATTAAGAGGACATTGCTGAGATGGGAGAAGAGAAGCAGTTTCTATTTTATTGCTGCTTGAGGGAAGCATATCTTGTATGGAACAGTGAGAAGGAAAAATCAGATGATGGTGCCATCCATGTGGTAGTGAAACAGAGTTTCCCTGTGATAGTACAGATGGTTCATCTTCAGATTTTTGATTCTCCTCATTACTTAACAATTGTTGGATATTTGTTGCTTCCCCTTCTAAACCTTGTTCATGCAGAACATTCATCAGGATTGTTTCATTTTCTAAATTTTTTGTGTCACTGAGGTCTTCTGTGTGTTCTCTTACTACTAAGGTAGCTAGTGTAGAAATGACCTCTTCTGGTTCTTCATCTAAGTCAGAAAACCATAACTGACCTAAAAATTTGCTAGATGGTTTTGCAGGAGGATATAAAGAAATATGTTTCAGATCAATACCATTTGAAATAGTCATATTTCCAGATCTGCAGTCTATGAAGGCTGCTAGTTGCAAGCCAAGGTCTTCCCAAAATAATGGGATATCCATGTGCTGAATTTCTTGGTTGTAAAACCAAAAAATCTGTAGGGAATTCCCAAGAAGAAACTTCTATAGGGACATCTTCAATGATACCTTCAGGTTTTGCAACTGACCTATCAGCCATTTCTAAAACTGTAAATGTGGGGCTGAGATGTTTGAGCTGTAATTGTTCCATTGTATCCTTGGTCATGACGTTTATTGCAGCTCCTAGATCTACTAAAACATTTGATATTGGTACTGAACCTATGGTAACTGTGATAACTAGACTTCCTGGGTCACTATACTTTGGAGGTACTAGTTTTCCCGATAAGAGATCAGCTATCTTTCCTTCAACCTCGCACAGTTTTAGGAAATGCTTTCTTTTTTCTTCCTGCTCTTTTAATGCACAAATTTTGGACAGTATCGTTAATCTCTGGTATTTCCTTAATGGCTTGCAATAAGGGCAATGATATAGTTAACTTTTTGAGTTCTTTGACCAGTTCTGACTCAGAATTTTTTGGTATTGCATTGAATCTTTCAGGATATGGAATTATCCTTGGTAACTGTTCTGCTTGTGGTTTTGTCTCTTTCTCTATTGTTGGTTGGATTTTCACTGGTTCCAATTTTTCTTCTGTCTCTATTGTTGGTTGGACTTTCTCTGGTTCCAATGATTCTTGCTCTTCATTTTCTTTAATTTCATTTGAAACTGGTTCAGGTACAACTTTTCCTGAATGAAGTTGGATGTTACTACAATCAAGAACATTAATTTCAACATTTTCTTCAGCTTCAACCACATAGACAGGAGGTGTCTGTCTCATGTTGTTTGGATTAGTGACTGGTTGAGCTGGCATTTGAGGTTGTTTCACTTGCTATGTTTGCTACTATTTTTCTTGAAAATTTTGATTAGGTGCAGGCAACAAATGCTGAGTTTGACCTTGATTCCTTTGCTGCCTTGGATAGGACTGGTATTGCCGACTCCACTGTGGTTGGTTTTGCATCCAATGTGGATTAGTCTGATTTTGATTCCAAGCTGGATTGTTTTGATTCCAAGATGGGTTGTTTTGATTCCAAGATGGGTTGTTTTGATTCTAATTCCAGGCTGGGTTACTCCAATTTTCTTATGGCCATTCTTGGGAATTTGTCCATTGAGGATTATTCCAAGGACGTTGGGGTGGTTCTGGTTGTCCCCAAGGCATAGTACCAGGATTATGCCCCCAATTTGTAGGAAAATGAGGGGGATTTTGGTATTGAGAGAAATTTCCCCCTTGTTTTGATCCAATGTAGTTGAGTTCCTCAATTTGATTTTCTAACACAGTTTTGAGTTGTGGTAGCAGGTGGCATTGATCAGTTGAATGCCTTTTTGAACAGATACTACAAATGGCTGAGATAGATGTTTTATTCAAAGGAAATTCCTGCAAAGCATGTTTATTTCTACATCTTGGGCAATAAATTGCCAAAGGTTCTATGATTTTTGCTTTTGCAGACATTTCCCCCAAAGTAGTGTTTAGGTGCACTAGAATATCAGTTTTGAAATTGGCAAGTTCCTCTATCAGGTCCTTCACATCAGTGCCATTTGTATGGCTTTTTCTTCTTCTCTGCTTAGTGCGAGAGTAATTCCTGCAGAGATCCACAATTTCATCATTACTGAGAGTGGTTACATCCCCTTTTCCCATCAAATCCAGAACTTCTCTGGATTCATCTTGCAATCCTCTCAAAAATATGGTTTTACATAATTCTGGTTCTACAAGTCCACATCTCCTTTGAACAAAGGAGAACCTATCAAGATAATCTTCCAATGTTTCATCATCTTCTTGCTTGATCCTGAATAACTCATCTTTCCTATTCCTTACATGACAATATTCCTGATATTTGTCTAAAAACACAGTTTCCATTTGATCCCAGGTTCTTATGGAATTTGGCTCTAAGCTCATGAACCAGCGTAATGCTGAATCCTTGAGTGTTGAGGGAAAAACCTTAAGTTTTTTATTGTCATTTATATAATCATAGGTCTGACACACTACCTTGAATTCAAACAAAAATTGATCAAGATCTTCAGATACAACACCTCGAAAGGTTGGAAGTACCGAAGGTGAAATGGTCTTCATGGGAGAGTTTTGTGTTGGATTCAGATGAATAGGATATTCAAATGTTCTAGAAGGTTGGGGCATATCCTGATCATCTCCTTCATTATGGACATAACCATGTTGGCCATCTATATTGCCTCCTTCTCCCATAGTTTCCTGTTTCCTAGGAGAAGTTAAAGCTTTCCAAATTGTTCTCTCAAGAGGTCCAAGCCTCTCTGTTGATGATGAGTCTGATGAATTTTCTTCCTTAAGATATTCTGATGATGATAAAATTGGTGATTTTCCTTTCTCAAAATGTTCTAATGATGGTGAAGCTGGTGATTTTTCTATCAATATTTCTGGTAGTTCAAACACAGGTGATTCACCCCTTAGGCATGAAGATCTCCTTAATGGAACAAGCCAGGGATCCTTTGGGGTAGTTCTACCTTTTTCATCCCTAGACTTACTCATTCATGTTTACTCTTGAATGACATAAATTAAGTCAATAGTTGTTACCTTCCTCAACTGTTGTATTCAGATTTTAACCTAAATTTTCATAGCTTAGTCTGATTATGGCTATTGGACTATTTGTTTTCTTCTGGAAACACTATTCCCTGACAACGGTGCCAAAATGATGCGTAGTCATTATACCATCATTAATTCTCAATGAATTTGTCAATCCAGGGCTGTGTACAAGGCTATCTGTGAAGAAGAAGTGAAACAACTATAACTTAGGTCAATCTAGAGCAACAGGTCTTATTGGTGGAACCGGTTGTGTGGGGGGTTTTAGGACATTCCTATTTCTAATTGCATAAATCAAATCTTAATCTAATTGCAGAAATGGAAACTAATCATTAACTACAGAAATGAAATCCTGATTTACAATTGCAGAATGAGACCTAATTATGTTGCAGAAATAATAGTTGCAGAATTGAAAGTCTGATTCTAATTGCAGAAAGGAAATCTATTTACTTTTGCAGCAATGGAAGTCTAATTATAGCATGGAAAATAAAACCCTGTCAAGACTCTGTAATAGAAGGTTGTCAATCTTCTATGCAGGGGTTGACAACAAAACACAAAATGCAAGAAATTGCAAAAAACAACAAATTCTAGAAATAACAGTCTGAAATAAAATGGAAGCTTTGCTAAAAGTAAATATTACAGCTAAAACATTAAGCACAAGATTAATCTAAGCATAAATAAACTAAGACTACAGATATTGTCAGCTGTTTACAAGCAATTGAAATAACAAGTTCTACAACTCATTCTGCTGCAGCAAAATCAGAATAAAAACCTGTTGTTAGTCCTCCTCCTAGGTCTGGAAGTGGCCAACCTCCTTGTCCAGAAGAAGGTATGAGTCTCTCTCTCTCTAGATCTTAATCACACTCATTTACAAGCAATATGAAATAGAACTGGTGCACTTTATTGATTAAAGAACATGATTACAATAATTCTGTTGAAAAACTGTTACAGGATTATAACAGTCAATTTCTACCTATTCTCTCTATTTTTTGCTTTCTCCTAGCTTCCTTACTCTTTTCTCACTACTTACTACCTACTAGGCTCAACCTGAATGGGAGCAATATTTATAGCTGTCCTATGATCTAATTACAAACTATGGATATTTCAAAAGATCTAATCCTACTATGCTGCAACAAATCCTGGGTTTATTCTTTGATCTTTCCATTAATGATGGCTTTGGTCAGCAATGACGACAAAGACAGATGGAAGATCTTTTCCTTTACCTTTTTCGACCTTTATTTCCCTTTTTCCAGCTTCAAAAATCGGTCAACAAGTCAAAGCACATTCTATTTTCATTTCGGAGATAAGTGGCTTCATTCCGAAGACAATGCAATTCTCATTCCGAAGATCGCTCATTCCGAAGATACTGCATTCTTCATTCTGAAGATCCGCTCATTCCGAAGATGCTGTGTTCTCTCATTTCGAAGATATCTGTTCATTCCGAAGATACTTTGAAATGAACAAATGTGTGCTTTTCCAGTGATTTCTTCTACATCTCTCAGGTGGGTTATCTCCTAAGATCAAATTCCAATGGTCTTCATCTCTTTCCACATGTGAATTCCATGCCTTGCTATTTATGGACAACTGGCTGGAATTTACATGGGAAAGACCAGTTTTTGCTGCACAACGAATAGTTTGCTTGCATCGTTGCCGATTTAGGTGAAATAAATGCTTGAGACAAATCAAAACATGATTAGTGAAATGCTGCTATTATTCTAAGCATATCCCATTTTAGCAAGTCATAGCAAAAAGAACACAAAACTATGCAAAAAGCTGTAAAAATCAGCATATAATATTCCAAATACATTGATCATGCAAAATGGTTAATATACAACATATTGAATCAACTTAACTAACATATCAGATAAAACATAAGAGTTTATAGGCAATTTTAGTGTTCAAAACATGTTATGATTGAGGCATTTCCAGGCCTCATCAGGAGGGGCATTTCGTCTCGATGGGTTGGTTTGCCCATTCTTTTGCATTCATCGCATTTGCTGGTGTACATAGTCGCATCCTTGAATAGAGTGGGCTAAAAGTACCTAGCCTGTAGGATTTTTTAGGTAGTTCATTTCCCTGTAAAGTGTCCTCCACATGGTTTGTCGTGACATGCTTTGAGTACTTCTGAGAACTCCTGCTCTGCTACGCATCTCCTTATAATATGGTCATGTCCTCTTTTGAACAAGAGGCCATCAACCCATATGAATGATACGCTTTTCTTAGAAAGAGAGAGCAGGTGAGGTTCTTTCGGTGGCCAAGTAATTGGCTATATCTGCATACCACGGGACTTGCTCACTAATGGTGAACAAATGCTCATTCGAAAACTGGTCTTCCACTACTACATGGTCTTTTGGTATCAATTTGGATAGAAAATCTGCTACGACATTGTCCTTTCCTAGTTTATTGACTATTGTGATGTCGAATTCCTACAGTAACAAGAGCCACCTGATAATTCTTCCACCAATGGTCGACTTTCTCATCAAGTATCTGATAGCCGCATGGTCCGTGTGGACAATTACCTTATACCCGATGATATAATGGCAAAATTTGTTTATGGCATGCACAACTACAAGGAAATCCTTCTCTGTCACCATGTAGTTGAGCTCGACTCCTGCCAAGTTTTTGATGACATAATAGATGGCGTAAAATTCTTCGCCATCCTTCTATCCGAGGACTGCTCCAATCACATTGTTGGATGCATCACAGTAGATATGGAATGGTATGGCCCAATTTGGTCCTCTTAGAACCAGTGTGGATATCAGTTTCTCTTTGAGCAATTGAAATACTTCCTCGTAGTCTTTCGTCCAGTTGAACTCCACATCCTTAGATAATAGAGTGTGTAGTGGTTTCGCAATTTTGCTGAATTCGGTGATAAATCGTCGATAGTACCCGGCTGATCCAAGAAAACTCCTTACCTCTTTGTGCATTCTGGGGCTGGGTAGGTCTTTGATGACCTCAATTTTTCTTTTATAAACCTTTATTCCTTCTATAGAGAGGTGGTGTCCCAGTACGATGCCTTCTTGCATCATCATGAAGCATTTCTCGTTGCTCAGGGAAAAATTGTTTTCCTTGCTTCTTTCGAGCACTCTTTCCAAATTCGTCATTTCTTCATCAAAGGTTTCTCCATAGATGGTGAAGTCATCCATGTATACTTCGATCGTGTCTCCCATCATGTCTGAGAATATGCTAAGCACCGCCCTTTGAAAGGTGGCAGGTGCATTGCACAATCCGAAAGGTAATACCCGATAGGCAAACGTTCCCCATGGGTAGGTGAATGTTGTCTTATCTTGATCCTCTTCTCCTATCTAGATCTGGTTGTATCCACTAAATCCATCCAGAAAGGAGAAATACTTCTTCCCCGAGAGTGTATCCAAGACTTGATCAATGAACAGGAGCAGGAAGTGGTCCTTCTTGGTCGCCTTGTTCAATGCTCTGTAATCCACATAGATTCACCATTTCCCATTCTTTTTAGGGACTACCACTAACGGTGATACCCACTCGCTATAAAAAATTGGATAGATGAATCCGACGATCAAGATATTTTGTAGTTCTTCCTTGACAATGTCCTTCATTGTCGAATTCATTCTTCTCTATGGCTACCTGCTTGGAGTTGTTTGATCATCGAGGTATATCCGATGGGTACAGATTTTTGGGCTGATGCCCTACATATCTGTGTAATCCCATGCAAATGTTTGCTAGTGTCTAACCAGGAGCTCTTCTACTTTCGTCAATTGTGTGGGAGTCAACCCACTGCTGACATTCAATGTTTTTCCTGGTGCGATGTGTATCTGCTGAATGTGGTGATCTTGGGTGCCCACCAATGGTGATTCAGGTACGAGGATGGAGGACTCCCCATGGAGGAACTCCAAAATAGCACCATCCTCATCTTCTTCTACCAACTCATCCAACGTCATCACCGGCTGGAGCATGGATAGCTCAAGATTTTCATGCTCGACCAACATGGGTTCTCCTACTGAGTCGACGAATTGAGTTGGGGGTGAAATAGTCAATCTTTTAACGTTCTTCCCATCGGATATGGTCATCAACCCATCTTGATAGCTGATGTAGGCATCATCTGTTGCCATCCATGGCCTTCCCAGGATGAGCGGGTAACCACCCAACCTAGTCTTAGATTGCAGGACTAAAAAGTCGGTTGGGTATTCCCATGCGCTGACTGTTACTATTACATCTTCCAACATTCCTTTTGGTGCCATGGTCGATCGATCGACCAGCTGCAATACTGTCGTAGTGGGTTTTAGGTTTGTGAGTCTATAGCCTTTGCATGGTCTCCTGAGGCATTACATTGATAGCTGCTCCGAGATCGACCAATGTATTGGACAGGGAATGTCCCTCAATTTTTATAGTCAACACTGGGCTGCCCGGGTCTACATACTTCGGATGGCACGTTTTTCCCATCATAAAATCTACCAGTTGACCCATGACATTGATAGTCTAGGTTTCTCTTCATCCTGGCTTCCTTAGACACATCTCTCTTATCACCTTGGTATATATCGAAACATCTCGGATGGCTTGAAATAATGGAATTGTCACGGTGAGGTTCTTCAAGCTAGACAAGATATCAAACTCCGGCTGTATTACTTTCCTCTGTTCTTGTAGTAGGTTGGGAAATGGAGCCTTTGCTCTCTCAGGCATTTCTTCTATCACCTCTTCTATAAGGTGTGTTTCTACCTCTTCCTCCTATTTTACCAATGGAGGGGTTCCTACTCCTAGTTGTCTACCAGACCTAAGCTGAATATGGTACATTAGATACATCTCACCCTCCACGTTGTTTGTTGGCTGATTCACCCTGTTATTTGGATTTACCATCGGTTGTGCGGGTAGCTACGTAGGTCTTACTGCTGGAAACATCGGTAAGTTCTATTGGGGGTGAGTTGGTGCTACGTTCTATGGAGCCTGATTCCATGGAGTGTGGCCTCTCCATTGTTGCCCAAGATATGGATATGGCATCCATGGATGCTGGTTTGGGAATTTTGTTAGGGGATGCATTAGACTAGGGTGATGGCCCCCACCACCCCATGTTAGGTGGTTGAGGCGGACCTTGGTGCATGTATGGTCCTCCTCCATATGACGACATTTTGGTTGGCATATTCCCCGTAGGGGGTTATGGCCAACTCTTTCGATTGCCTATAAAATAGGCATCCGCGCTTTCAGCTTCCTCCTAATTACTGGGCAGTTGTGGGCACAATTGGGTTTTATGGTTCAGCCTACAAACTGCACATACTCTAAATTTTTTCTTCGGGCATGCATTCTTTGCATGCTTCCCTCTACATTTTGGATAGAAATAAGCCAATGCTGCTTTGTTTTCTTGCTTCTTATTCTCTAACAACAACATATCCATCTGCAATGCTAGAGATGAGAGCATTTTGCTCTTTAAATCTTCCAGCATGTTACCTATTTTTGTCTTCGTGATTGAAGCAGTCACTTTCATGGTTCTAGAAGTGGTCTTGCCTCTCCTCCTTGAGTAGTTTTGGCATAGTTTTTGGATGTCTTCCATCGCGTGCTGGTAGACATCACCTCCAAAAATCATGTTAAGAGCCTCCAATGATTCATTGGTAAGTCCTCTCAAAAATATGCTTTTGAGGGACTTATCAAATAGTCTCGTGTGAGGAGATCGTTGAAGATTGAAGTTGAATCTCTCCCAGTATTCCTTGAGAGACTCATCTTCTTTCTACATCATGCTCAAGACCTCCTCTCTAGAGTCTCTTGCTCTCTCGAAATCTTGGTATTGCTCTAAAAAGAGCCTCTTCATTTGATCCCAAGTGGCAATGTGTTTGTCTCCCAGACCGATGAACCATCATAGAGCTGCATCATCCAACATGGAAGGAAAGAGTTTCAGCTTCTACGTATCAGATTTGTAGTCCACAGACCTGCATAAGACATCAAAATTAAATAAAAATAGGTCATGGTCCTCAGCTGGGTATCCTATGAAGGTCGAAAGGTGAGCAGGGGATATGTTTTTCATTTTGGTATCTCCTACTCCTTCCTCAATCGAGAAACTAAATCTAGATGAGACTTCTTCGTTGTCAGCCATTTTTTTAGGAAATGTGGTCTCAAATGCAGTGTTTATGGCCTTATGGTCATTTAAGACTTTTTGAGTCAAGGCTCTGAGGTTGTCCGGTGCTATCATCCGATCTTCTATAGCTTTCCACAATAGGGCTTCCTCTAAGGGTGTCCTATTAAACAGGGTATTTATGATGATTCGTTCTTCCCCACATTGATGGGATGAGGAGGCACTTTGCACAAAGTGTGGCTCCTCACTCCAATGGATTGTTGGTGGGTTGAGCGAGTCTAATTAAAATTTAGAATGCTTGGCTGACTCAGGTTCTGATGGATTGGTTCTTATAAACCGATCATCCGGTCCTCTTCTTCTCGAAGAACTCATACAAGGTTAGATGGAAGGTTTCCAGGTATTGTAAATAATCTAGTTGAGACGCTTCCCTAACAACGGTGCCAAAATATTGTGGGCCAAACAAGGTTAACTTTTTCCTACTTTTGTCACATGCCCGTGCATTTAATTTATCAACCAAGGGAGCTTCGTAAACTTGCGAAGGGTCTGAATAAGATTGCTTACAATACCACTTGAGATGAGTCCTCTAGTTCTACTATTGGGGGGTGTTTCAAATGGTTGTCAATCATTCATGCACTCCTCAATAATTTATGTAAAAACGATTAAATATACAGAAAGAAAATATCCACACATTCCTAGAAATGAACCTACTGCAAATACTAGAAATATCGATGTGATAAACAATCTTATAAAATAGTAAACTAATCTAGAAAAAACATAGGAAAAGTAGGGGAAGAAATATTGGCTTGGAGTGGGCCCAGGCTCCAGTAGCTTCCTCCCAGCTAAACATGCACTTAGAACTCTTTAGAACTGTATTATAATTTCCAAAGTATTACAAAAATATTCTATCTCCTCTCTCTGTATATATTATTTCTATCTCTCTATTTATATATATTTTCTATATATCTTCAGAGAGGTCTGCATGTGTTTATATAGCACACCCACAGAACTTCTGTTACAAAAGAAGTTGTAACAGTCAATTCATCCCAGACTAAACTAAGATAGTCTGGTAAATGTAATCGACGTCTACTAAAACTGGCATTCGGTTCTATTGGTGGCGTGTTCACTGATTGGGTTGTGCTTCACTTGGAATTGGTAGGACATTCTCATACATTGGTGCGATCCCCAATTTAGCTCTACTTGACGTAGAGTTGGAACTGCACCAGTCACTTTTGTCCATGTCGTGCTTGTCTGGTCAATGGGTGAAGAACAGGGGCACCTTCCCTATGCGAAAGGTACCTTATTGTCATGGGCACCTTCCTGGAAGAGGAAGGCACTTATCATCCATTAGTGCCTTCCTGTGAGAGGAAGGCACTTTGCCTTCTAGTGGTGCCTTCCTTTCGACACCTTCCTTATGGGAGGAAGGCGCTTGCCTTCTAGTGGCACCTTCCTTATGAGAGGAAGGCACTTGCCTTCTAGTGGCACCTTCCCATCGGTGCCTTCCTTATGAGAGGAAGGCACTTCTTTTCCTTTGGCACCTTCCTAGAAGAGGAAGGCGCTGGCCTTCTATTGGCGCCTTCCTGGGAGAGGAAGGTGCTTGTCTTTCCTTGGTGCATTCCTGGAAGAGGAAGGTGCCTACTTACGCTTGGCGCCTTCCTGGAAGAGGAAGGTGCCTACTTACATTTGGCACCTTCCTGGAAGAGGAAGGTGCCTACTCCCATTTGGCACCTTCCTGGAAGAGGAAGGTGCCTATATTTTTTGCATTGGACCCGAAAGAAACAAAGTGCCAAGTCCATAAAGAGACCTCGATTGATCCAAATCTAACTAAATCAACTGCAATTCCACAAAAACACACTGAAAACACATAAATTAGATAACACGCATAATTTCATCAAATATCTATATAATAATTTATAAAAGTATGCAATCCTTATTATACAGTCGCATAATGATCAAGAAAATATGTACAAAATATGAGCATTTTTGGTGCTCATCAGACCGAATCCTATAGCTCAATGCATTGGATGGGCTAAGGAGGGATGCATTGCACCAGACCGAGGTGATATAGTCACGATTCAAGTTGTGGCATGATAGTCATATCCAAAAATGGAAATTTCAACAAGGCGATTGGGCTTTGTTGTTTGATTCACGATATAAAGACTATCCTGGCAAGTTGTAGACTCGATGGCTTGGACCTTATCAGGTTGAGGAGGTATTTGCAAATGGAGTTGTACGTCTTTCACCAATAGATTATTCAAGAAGTAAAATGGTGGTTAACGATCATCGTCTTCGGATATATCACAAACCGTTAACCAAGGAGGAGTTTCTCAAGCAAGTAGGAAACTTGGATGTATCAATATTGGAAGGAAACCACTTCTTCCAAGATGGACTCAATCAAGTGACATGAACCAAAATATATAAAAAAAAATGAATGAAAAAAAAAAAAAAAAAAAAATATATATATATATATATATATATATATATATATATATATATAAATATTTTAGAATATGAAAAACTCTTTGAGGCGCATCTGAATTGGGCTTACATGAAAACTAGTTTTTTTGGCAAGTTTTCCTCATTCTCCACCATTGTTCCATTCACTCTTCATCATTCCATTATTCCATTCACTCTTCATCATTCCATTATTCCATTCACTCTCACTATTACTCACATTTGGTCCATTCATTTTCACTTCACTCCATCATTGTTAACGTTTGTTCCACTCATTTTCCCCTCTGTTTCACTATAGTTCAGATTGCACCATGTAAGAGTTAGTGCAGAATCAGCCAAAAATAGCATTTGTAAAAACTATGGATAAACAAGTTTCTTTAGGTATGTGCCTTTTTCTATTTTAATAGTGTGAATACTTCTTATATGATGTATGATATCCCTAACTGACATAAAAACATACATAAGTTAGTTTCGGAAGGTTATCAAAAGAAATCCTCTTGAAACAATAAAACTGCTCTGGAATAAACCTCTGCATACAAATACTCTCGAATGAAAACTTTGGAAGATATCTTGCTCAGGAATAAAGCTAATGATAAAATTTGGTAAAATGAATTAACAAATGGTTAATTCGTTTTAAACTCTAGAACCACGAGGCTCAGGCTCAAAATTCAATTAAAATTCTCATGGGTTCGTAAAAGTTACGCCAATAAGGATTGGAAGTTGTACCAAGGTGTAGGTTTCAAATTGGCGGTTCCAAGGCACAGATTCTATGAAAATATTTTACAGCATGTAATTGGTTGGCACACAACTCAATGGGAGGTTATTTTAAACCAAGCAGTTTCCATTAATAATTGTTTGCCATATCACCGCAAACGTTGTAACAAATTAATTGCATGCAGGAAGAATAGGAGTAATGATGAATTATGTGCCACCACCTACCAAGCTTTGCCTCATGTCACATGATTTCTCATCATTATGGCACTGATTGCATGTTTTTATCATCTTTAAGTTTCATTATTTCCCTAATATAAGTATTCCAGAATGAGAGAGAAAAAAACCCGTGACATATTTTCAAATTAAAGCAAACAGGGTACGATAAAATTCACCATGGGTGGACAAAAGAACAAAATTGAACTAGGAAATATAGAGTTTTTGCAGAGGGACGAGGAGTGTATGCGAATCTTCATGGAAGGGGTTTTTTTTCCCTTCTTGCACAAATTTGATGGGCATTCAGAAGGTTTAACAATAGAGTTCACACACACTTTTTGCAGCAACAGAGTTCAAATCAGCGGCATGACTATTCAAGTAAGTCCTGAAATTCTTAGCCAAGTCACTAAATTGCCTCTGCAAGGGATTCACATAGGCAAATATAGAAAAAATACATTAATAGAATTAGTTAATAAATTTAGAGGGGAAAATGATAGACCTACGGAGTTCATAATAAGCAACAATATTTGCAAAGGAGTTAAGAGAACCAATCTGCAACCACCATGGGATGAAGTTGCAGTTTGGGTCATCAGGTTTCTAACCTGTGATGGTCAATACCCTGTTCTTTCTAGTCATCATTTACAAATTTAACTCACCTCTGCTATGGTCATTTAAACACTGAATTAAGAGTCAATTTGCCTCTATATTTGTACCAAGAACTTGCAAATATGGCTAAAAAGTATCAAGCAGGCAGGGGGTCACCCAAGCATCATGGGTTAGTCAAAATTATTTGCAAAAATCCCTTTAGGGGGAATCCTAGGATTTTTTACTGTCTTTTCCATACTTGGGATGAGTTTGTTGAAGAAAACATTTTTGAGAGTCCCACTTATGGAGAAGAGACAGGGGAGGCTAACCCTAACCTTGAGCATAAACTTGGAGCTTCTGTTGGCATAGCCCCTTCATCTCCAGAAGGACCTCCCTTGTCATGAACGAGAACACAGAGGAATTTTGGCTCTGACCGAAAGAGAAAGGTCACATTTTTAGAGGATGTACAAACATTCCACACTTTTGAAGAAGGGGAACCCTCTAATTAGCAAGAAATTAGAATTTTTGAGTCTAGGTCTACTAGTTCTAAAAGAAATAAGAAGCAATCTATTTCAGGGTTAAGGAGATCCTCAAGGCTTCAGAAAGCTACTGATATAAAGGATATGCAAACAAAGGAGAATATGGAACATAATGATGTTTTTGAAACCCATACTCAGCTTATGGAGGAAACTATGCAAGAAGTTGAGGTTATCAGTGACCAAGATGTAGATATCTCTAGATAGAATATGGACACTTCAGTAGAAGAGGAAATGCCTTCCATTTCTCTCAATTATTCCTTAGATTCTGAGGAACAAATTGAAACAGGGGAAGCACAGGAAGACACAACTGTTGCTGGTCTACCAAGATCCCTTATAGATTACCCTAACTCTGAAGAAGAGCTTGAGGCAACGAAAGATGAGAAAGATGATTCAAGTGCAGAGGAAGAGGAGAAGTTGATATTAAATCTCAGTTACATGCAGTCAGTAGTGTGATCAAGACCAAAATAGGCTAGATTGAGAAAAATAAAGCCTCCTTAAAGGATAAGGACAATATCATTGCCAAGTTATGATAAGAGATAAAATTTGTAAAGGCTAAGCTCACACTTTTGGAATAGTATCCTTCTCAAACAGACTTAGGGGATGAATTGGCTAGTTTGTTAATGAATTTAGTAGGAAATGCAGAAAGAAGTTCACCTGGCAGTGTTGCACCTGACGAAGCATAAGAGGCACAACAAAATTTAGGGGATGAGCAACTAGGGGCAGTTGTGCAGGTGTCCAAGGAGCCATAACAGATGACCACGACAACAACACCCTTAGAAGCAGCCATAATAGTCCAGGAACAAGTAAATCCACAAATTCCCCAAAATATTGCTAATGTGAACATTCTTAAAATTAATCTAGTTGAAGTGGGGATACAAACAAAATCCCCTGTAGTAGAAAAAGTAAATGTTGGCATTCAGGTTAATACTGTACCTCAGATGCAACCTATGAATAGGTCACCTAAAACAATTTCATTAGTAAAATATAATGAGGATATAGCATATTGGATGACCAAATGCCATCAATTGGAGGGAAATGTCTCCTCATTGCAGACCTTAATAGAAGAAATAAAGCAGAAAGACTCTAAAATTGAGAAATTAAAGGGGAAAGTACAGGACATATGTCAGATTACTGAATGCATGGTTCAATGTCAGAGGACTGCCAGATTTTATAGTTTAATTTTGAAGGAGAGGTGCCTCCGATGACAAACAATGAGAATTACCTCTAGTCTCTCCCACACATTTGAGACACCAGGTGAATTCTTGGAAGCTCTCTAGCAGAGCTCTGGAGAACACCAAAATTTACTATGTGAGTTATTTCTTCATAATTTATTTTTGCCAACTAAAGTTATTTTTCTCCCCCACATATTTATTGGTGATATTTAGCTGAGGGCTTTTCAATCAACGCTTCAAAATCATATTTACTAGGAGCAAGAGAAAAGGTCTAGTAAATCCATATAATCCCAAGTTGTTTTTCTCATTAGACCTATCCACTTAAATCACATAACTTCCACAAATCAACATTATACACTAATGAGAAATGATAGGGTAAGGAAAATGTACCTAGGAAATTTGCAGGCGTGCATAGATGGTTTTCAAACATTTTGTGCAACATCATTTGCTGACACTTTGTTAGTCTACAAAAGTAGATGGGGGGAGTTACCTATATCTTTACAGAAGAGAGAACTTGTCACATCTAACAATTTAATATGGTCAAGAAGAAGGGCTAAGGGCATAATCCAAACCATATTTGAGGTCAAGGAGCAGTGGATTGGACTCATGTATAGAATGCTAACTATAATCACTCATGTTCCATACTACTTTGATAATTATTCTCAATCGAAAGAACAGTTTTAATAATGGCTCGAGGAGATTCAGATGCACAAAGGATACTATCAGTTTGGAAGAAGATTGTGGAAGTATGATGAGCGATACCTGGATGTAGATTTTTGTGCTATTGTGGCAAAACAAAATGCATGAGGACATGCATTAGAACAGGCTGGGGGGAATGATGAGGCAAAAAATTACCTCATAAAAGACTACTTTGATAAAATTTTAAACCCATTTGGAACTACTTATGTTGTGATTTTATGTTAATATTAGAGATACTATGCATTATGTGATGGTATTTACATATTAAAATGATAAAAGTCCATATACTCTGTTTTGACTAATTTGTCCATGTTTTATATTCTATTTTGGTTGTTTATTTCAATATATTCTACATTAATTTACGTATTAAAATATTTAGGTACTTCATTCATAAGGTTTATGTTTCTTCCATAAGTTTATTTCACCATTTTCCCATTTTTTTAAATTACTTTAAGGTGCCAAGAACTCTGTCAACAATTGGCTGTGCAGGAAACTTGACTTTTTCCATACAAATTCCAGCCAGCTATACATATACAACATGGCATGGAATTTGTCCACTCCAGCTCAAAAAAAAAGTGGAATTAGTCATCTAGGTGCTCAGAGAAACCATATCCGTCACCATAGTTGGTTGCATGTGCTTTTGTTGCCAGATATAACAACAACCTTGTTCTGCTGCCTAATATTCCGAAGTTGCTTCAGAATAAGTGTAGAGGGTTTAAAACTGACTGAATGCATATTTAATAACCATAAACATGAGGTAAAAGGTGACTAAAATAATTTTAGGAGTATCCTTATCCATTATTACACCTGTCCCTCACCGGTGGAAGCCATCAGCTTGAGTGGAGAAGGCTTGAAGGGTCAAAACCCTGCATTTGTGGAAGAACAGAATTAAAACAGTTGTAACAGTCCTATGTAACAACATTAAACCTTATCTATAATGTACCTTATTTGTATAAATAAAGTTCTCCCGTATGGTTGAAGAGGGAGGAGAGAGAAAATAAGTAATAGAATTTTTAGATATTGTAATTGTGTATTACAACAACACAGTAGTCTGCAGGTCTTTCCCTGCACTACTATTATGTTGCTGGAATGAAATAAAGGTGCATCATTTGTCATTTATTTATGTTTGATTCTGTGTTGAGTGTGAGGACTTAATAGTTTAGAGCAATTTTATTTGCCCTATTTTGGTTCAGGAAGTAAGGGCCACTTCCAGGTCTAGAGGAGGGTTTTTACTTGACAGAATTCTGCTATTTCTGGCTGCAACAGGTCAACAAAGATCTGACAGTTTTTGCATAGTTAGTGATTAGGATAATGTGGAATTTGAATGCATGGTAGGTAACTCATCTAGAATATATTTTATAGCATAAAATTTGTTTTATTTTAGCTTCAGCATTTCCAGTCTATATTTCCAGTTTGCATTAGAGAATTTTTGGTTAATTCAGTTTGCTACAGATTTGCAATATTTGCTTACCAACCTTTAAATTTCATCATTGTCTTAGGTTTCATTTTATTCAGGTGTGAAGTTTCAATTCTAAAAAGTTTCAATGTTGTTATAGTTAATTTCAATTTTGTTATTTTAAATTCTATCAATTAAATTCTGCTATTTTCAGCTTTGTAATAGTTTAGTTTTATTTTTTTACAACAGTGTGAATTTCAATTATGTAAGGATAATGAGTTTAGTTTTAGTTTTTAGGAGTAATAAAGGAGACCCTAAAAACCCCAATCTCTAATTGTTCCATGAATAAAGCCATGGTTTAAATGAACTAAAATTCAGTCTGTTAACCCTTGGTTTCGTATATAGCCTTGGACACCGCCCTGGATTGACACATAATGATTAAATGATGAAGATTTTACGACACTCATCAACCAATGTTGACTTTTACCCATGATCACCTTAACCATTGATGCAACTAACATCACCCTTCATCCAATGTTGTGCTTTCCTACCAAAGTTCAAATTAAAAAACTGACTGTTGAGGTCCAAAAATAGTTACTAAACCAAATTTGTCAAATTTTTGATAAAATTACATAATTTTTTGCAAAATTATTTTCAAAACCTAATTACACTCACCAAAGGAGATTTTAATTTTGCAAATTAAACCTAAAATGGCCGATGAAAGGATATCGCAAGACCTCATTCTCAAAAACATTTACCAGGAGTTTCTCTAATGAAAGGACCAAATTATTAAATATTCTTTATTGAGGTAGGAATTTGACCAACAAATGTTAGCAATGGATTTGAAAATAGACACCTATAATCACTCTGTTGATACACTACATCAAAATATGGCACTGGGAAAACCACCTATGGGGGAATCACAAAATACTTACACCACTCCAAAAATTAACCATATCGTATCAATTAAACGTATCAACCCTAAGGAAATGAAGGAAAGAAGAGAAAAATATCTTTGTTATTATTGCAATGAGAAATTTATATCCAATCATAAATGTATTACACCTAGATTATATATTCTGGATACAATTGTTCCTTGTAGTTCACCTAATGAAGAAAATGAGATTGAGGTAGATGTAGTTATGGATACAATTGAGGCTAGCGCTAAAGGTCCACTAGAAATTTATTTTAATGCCCTCATAAGTAATTATTCTCCCTAGACTATGAAAGTTCCAGGGTCCTTCAAACGAAAAACCTTATTGTGCTTATTGACTCCGATAGTACCCATAATTTCATCGATCCACATGTGGCAACACAAAATGATTGCTATATACAACCCTGTAATAATTTTGAGGTCATGATTGGTAATGGGGGAAGGATTTCCTGTAAAGGGAAATGCCAAAATATTAAGCTCACCATGGGTGATTACACCATGAAACATGATATGTATGAAATTCCATTAGGAGGATGTGATATTGAATTAGGAGTGCAATGGTTACAAACACTCGAGACAATCAATGATATTTTGAGGAATTATGGATGAAATACACACTAAGAATCACACATATACTCTTAAAGAATTGCAATCAAAATTTTCCCAAATCGTAAGTTCTCATTTAATGGAGAAAATTATTTGCAAAGGAGGCAAGATAATGGTTGCCCACCTATTTTCTATCCAAGCCACCAAGGAGGCCCCCTATTCTACTCCTACTATTCTTCCTACCAATCCCCAACCAACACTTCAACCTTCACAATATCCCTATTAATGGAAATATGACATTAAAATAGTACAAGAACTTGAGAAAATTCTTCTTGGAAAACAAGGGACAACACTCCTCACTTTAAGCTTTGAGGAAAAAACTCCTTTTAAGGAGGATGACATGTTAGAATTCATTAATCCTAACCATTATAATTATTTAATCATGCATAAATTTATATGGACCATTGTGTCATTTCACTCACAACTATAACATAGGTATATAAGTTCATTCAATAGGGTGTAAAACACTCATCCATGAATAAGAAAGAATATAAATATATTATTTATCCATTGGCAGGGTTTCCTCTCCAGTGAAAAGGTGATTCAATCCAAAGGTGATTCTATCATTTTTCATTAATTTCTCACATCCAAATCTGCTTGTTTAACCTGATAGGACCTAGAGTCCTACCATAAAATGATAGTGCATTCAAACAAGTCATTGGCTACTTCAACATATGAATCAAGAAGAACAATTGTGTAGACACCCAAAATAAGTCAATTTCGTAACCATATATATTAGAGAATATATTATATTATTGGGTACATGTCAATGTGCCACCTTTGGTACATTACTAGAGTAGGAGTTTACTTTAGAGTAAGTTATATAGTTACTTTAGCATGTAATAAATACACAAGTGTTAGAATGTGCAATGATGTAGATGTACATGTAGTCCACATGTACATGAGTCATAGGATAGAGTTAAAGATAGAGTAAGGGCCATGGAACCTATCTTCTTATATAAATATCTTATAGTGAATGAAGTAAAAGAGGAGAGAATATAGAGTGTGCATAGTATAGATTTATAGTGTGGTACAATGTAGCTCTTTCAAATAGTTTGTGTCCTCAATTATACTGCATTGTACTATTTTTGTAAGCTTTCATTAATATCATATTTATGAGTTATTGCAAAAGTTTCTCTTATCATTTTATTGCATATTATAGTGCCATTATCATATAGATATCTTAGATTGCTTATATTACATCTTGTGGTTGCATTTCCCATATCATATACTCATCAAAAGTGAACAACGGTATCAAAGCACACGATATAGAAAATAGGGAGATCCAAAAGTGAGATTGAGAGAAATATAGAAATCTCATTTCCAAAATTTTTGAGATTACATTTGGCTAGAGTCTTTCCACAAGGTTACAAAAACCTCATGAAGACTAGGACTCAACATGGACTCCAAATCAACTAGCGAAGATTGATCATATCTAGATTTAAAATTTATTCCATTAAAGTCATAATACTTTGTTGCAAGAAAAAGGGGATTCAAAGAAAGTTAGGAAGATTAATACACAGAGCTAGGAAGAATATATTCTTTAGAATCTATCCAGAACCAAAAGCAACAAAGAGGAATATTGGAGATTTGGAGTCCTGAAGAAAAGGTCCCATTACTAGATATTGTAAATCTATAGATTACAAAATAAAATGCCACAATAGCATTACAACATAATCTAGGAAGAAGAGACTTCAAATAAAGAGTCAAGAAGAAGATTGGATATTGGTGATCTCCATTGAATCCTATAGATTGCAGAAGGACTAGCAAAGTTCTATTCTATATCCTAGAATTAGCAGACTACAAAGATCCAAGAGGAAGATCTCATTACCAACACTTCCATAGTAGAAGGTTGAAGGAAAGGTTTCATTTGGAAGACCATAAGAGCTATGAGATTGAAGACCTAGGATAACTCTCAAGGAGAAACAAGGATAAGGTTTGGTGAGCCTCATTGAAGGAGATTCAGATAAGGCCATTAAAAGGAGTTTCAAGGAGAACTCATTGGAGAATAAAGAAAGTTTTTTGGGATAATTATCGCCATATAACAACAAGCCCAAACAGAGATAGATTTGGCAAGGAGCTTGCCAAATTTTGAAGAGATTGGTGAAGACCTCAAGACTTTCATATTCTTTAGAAGAAGGCCTAGATTGAAGTCAAAATTCTACAAGGAGGTTGAAGGAGAAAATAGTCAAAAATTACTACCAAACATGAGAGGTTTGAAGATTACCTTTGAAGGCTAGAAGGCTCATTTAGAGAAAGGAGATCCATTGGTTTCTACAATAGAAAAATAAAGGGTTCTTGAAGGAAAATCTTAGCTACAATTTGGAGGAGTTGCCTACCAAATTTTTGAGATTAAACAACAAAATTTTAGTGGAGATATTGATTGTTTTGCAATCTAAATTTTTTAGATTTGGGTCTAGCAAGAAAGCAGCAATTAAGACAATAATACTAGCTGTAAAACTTTATATTTATAGAGTACAATATGAAGAATAATTAAAGTCACCTACTATAGATTCAGGAAACAAGTTAGAGGGTTTTAAAGCTGCAAATATGTGAGCTAAAGAACTATTTTGGATTGTCAATAAGAGCTATAAATTCATCCAGTACAAGGCAAAAATAAGGTGAATCTAATCACCTAGAAATCCTTCATCTACAAAGTTCATTAAGGTAAGCAACTTTGGTGCAAAAAGGTTCATTAGTTGAACTTTAAAATTTTGGTTCATTATTAAGATTCGTTAAGCACCATATTAGAGTTTAAAAAGGTTGCAAAGAGAAGGTTGCATATTATAATCTTCAAGGGAGTGCAAAATATAGTTTCGTTTAAGGTTAATACCTACACATTAAATAGGATATTAGATATATTATTTTCAATTTAAAGTTGTAGATATTATAGTGCATCCAAGAGTTATTATTAGTGCATATTACAAGTTACTTTGGAGGAGAAATAAGGTAAGATTAATAAGTGCACTATACTAGTTATACTTAAGATACTATTTTAGTGAATTGAAGATTATTCAAAGGTGAGAATTAGCGTACAAGCAAGATTAAGTTGAAGTATCAAAGGAAACTATTGAGCACACAAAACCTGCAACATATCTTGGTGAAAGCAAGTCACCAAAAGAAGGGCATATTAGTTGCTTGAAATTATTAGTGTAAAATATTCAAGCAAGTGAATTTTAGGTTAGTTTTATTAGATCACTATCTGCCCTCAAGAATCCGCTTCATCAAAGAAGCTAGAAACTTGGAGAAGAAGACATATGATCTAAAAATTTGGTGCAAGTTAATGTGTTCTATATTAACTATTATAGTGACATTTGCGTTACATTGTGAATCTAATTCTCAGATTGTTATAAATTTGTTAAATTCTGGAGATAGTCTTCATGGTTGTTGGCGGTTGAGTTGGGTTGCTCAACAAATTCTTAATATCTCTGCTCACTTGGACTTCATTTCTTTTGTGCATATTCCTCGGGAGTGGAATAGGGTAGCGGATTTGTTAGCTAAATGGGCTTCTAAGTTTCAAGATGGTTGGGATGTTCAAAATTGGTCTCAACTTTCTTCTGATTGCTCTCAATCTCTCTCTTCTTTATTGAGAGCTGATATGTCTGAATAGCTTCTGCTTTTTCTTTATATCATGAATGTTTTGCTGAGTTAATAAATTTTTACCCTCTTTTACAAAAAAAAAAAAAAGAGATATACCCACTAATGCACCTCACATATTGGCATCATATAGAAAGGAGATATAGGCTCAAGCAAAAATATATATACCATTTGGCATATGTTACATAAGGAGGTGAGGTTCATTAAATACCTCTGCCAATAAGGAGAATGTAGAAGGTGATTTTTGCTACACAATAAAACAATGATTAATAATGGAGAGTGTAATCTAAAGGATGCTGAGAACATCACCCATAACAATGCTTTATAATATACTTCGTGGACCACAAAGAGTGAGCATTAAAGAGATTGAATTTTTTAGTTAAAATCGATGTCGAACGTCGAACAATGAGCAATGAGTAGCAATTAGTGAATAATGAGCAAAAACACTATTAAAAGGTATTAAGTTCATAGTATATCATTAATTTATTTCTATAAATATTATTCAATTCCTAAGGCTGGTTTATTATTCAAATAGGAGGAATAAGGAGATAAAACCTTAGACATTCTATTAAGTTCAAGAAAGCTAATTGAAGGATGAAGTTTAATTGGAAAAAAGAATTTCAAATTCTATTGCTTGATATTCCAATAACATAAATACTTGCAAATAATTAAGTAGAAGAAATAAGGGTTTCCACTTTAGACAATTAAATATAATTTTCTAAAAATTCTAAATTAGGGAGTTATATGGAATACTACTTCAAACATAGATTATTGGAATTTAGAAATATTAAACTATTGGATATTAAGGGGTATAAAAATAAGTTCATTATTTACTTAAAGGAGTTGGAACTATTTACTTATACTTGTCTCATTCTCATACTAAAGAGACAAAATAATTCCAACCATAGAGAACTTCAAATTGATAAGTGCATAGTTCATTAGGAGAGATAAGGTGAAATAGGATTTTATTATTATTTACAAAATATTACAAAATCAACCCCAAAAGTGAACTATTACTTGCTAAGCACTTTATCAAGCTTATAGCATATTCTAAAATCACTAGGGAGACCTAAGGAATCCTACAAAACCTAAATATTAGAAATGTTTTATCAAAGTAGTTCACATACTAGGGAGACATACAGAAGTCAATTTCAAAGGTAATAAAAAATATATAAACATCAAAAAGTTTATTATTTAAATTAATATGGAGGAAATAATTAAGAAAGCATTCAATAAAAAATGTGAAATGATATTTCAAGAACTTAGGTTCTATTCACAAAATCTAATAGAAAACTTTGATGGATTCAAACTCTTGTCTACAAAGTTGAAAGAAAGATTATCTTTGTTTTTGAAGGAAACAAAAGAAGAGAACTTTATAACATTAATTGGATATCTTCATGAAACTCTATTTAGGACTTGGTGGAATACTCAAAATGTGATTATTCTTTCTTCAGAAGAATGCTTAATGTTCTATTTTTCATTAATGACTTTTGAGTTCTTTTGAGGAATGAAACAACAAAAATAAAATTTTAGTAATGAACTTTTGAATCCAAGTCAATTTTATTATGAAGACAAACTAACTCATCATGAAGCAAATATTCCTCTAGTAGCAAAGTAGAATCAAAGAAGGAGAAAGAAGAGAAAACATGGGAGAAGAAAACAAGACAAGTATCCTAATCTGGATACAAATAGAGAGTATAATAAAGAAAGCACAAATATTGAATAAGATGAAAATGAAGTCAAAACACTCTCAGCAAAGATAGCATTTTATGAAGACACTAACTACTTTCTTGAACAGATTACCGAAATCAGAGAAGGAGAATACAAACTCTAGAACTAGATGAATATCCATATTGAAGACTAAAGTCTTCAATACCCAAATAACGTAATACAGGGGGGTGTTAGAGAATATATTATATTAGTAGGTACATATCAATGTACCACCTTGTTACATTACTAGAGTAGAATTTTACTTTAGAGTAAAGTTATGTAGTTACTTCAGCATGTAATAAATGCACAAGTCTTAGAATGTGCAATGATGTAAATGTGTATGTAGTCCATATGTACATGATTCATAGGATAGAGTCAAATATAGATTAAGGGCCAAATAATATATCTTCCTATATAAAGGCCTTATATTGGGTGAAGTAAAAGGGTAGAGAATATAGAGTGTGCATAGTATATATTGATAGTGTGGTACAATGAAGCTCTTTTAAAATAGTTTATTGAGTGTTCATATCCTCATTATACTGCATTTTACTATTTTTTATAAGCTTTCATTTGACATTTCTAAGTTATTTTAGAAGTTTCTCTGATCATTTTCCTACATATTATAGTGTCATTATCATATAGATACCTTAGATTGCTTATATTACTTCTTGTGATTGCATTTCCTATATCATATACTCATCAAAAGCTAACAATATAAACTTGTCTTGCAATCAATACATCAAAATGCCCAAAACTCCTCCAAGTTCTCCAATTCCCTCCAAGATCCCTAATTCTCCCTCTAATTTGCCTAAATCCTTTACAAAATCCTAATTTCCCCTCTAACCCTTCTAATTTCCTATAATTTCTCAAGTTCCTCCAATTTCCCTTGCTAATTTCTCTAATCTCCCCCCCTCTAATTTCATTAAATTCCCTAAATCCCTATACATTCTTCTAATTCCTTATAATCCCCTCTAATTCATTTCTAATTTATTTAATTTCTCTCTAATATTTCTAATTTCTTCTAACTCTCCTCCAAACTCTCTAATCCCCCTTAATTCTCCCTAGCCTCCTAATCTTCCTAATTATTCCTAAATTCATTTAATACCCTTTTAATTTCTCCTAATTTTCCTAAATTCCTCTTTAATCCCCTTAATCCTCCTCAAAATTTCCAAAGTCTTATTTAATCCTCATTTCCCCTAATCAAATCCTTAATAAAGTCCTAATCCTTTCCCAAATACCCACCAAATATCCTAGGAAGTCCCCCCACTAAAGTCCAAAATCCTCCTACATCCTCCTTACACTTTCCTAAGAATTTAAAATTCCCCCAAATCCCAAGTCAAATCTCCTAGGAAACACCCCCATTAATTTCCAAGTCCTCCCCACTTTTTCCTTCAATTTTGAATCAATTTTAAATTGCCCCAAATCCCAATTCAGCCCCCCTCATGAATAATTCTAATAAATTTCTAAGTCCTTCCCCACCCCACCTTACACCTTTTAGGAATTTAAAATTCCTCCACCTCATCCCAAGGTCCCCACTCCCCATGCAAATTTATGACACTTGGGTGGGTGAGAATTCACCTCACCCAATGTCATTAATTTTGGAGGGTGTACAACCATCCAAGAAGAATGCTCCAATATTCTCTTAGCTTTCTCACCTTCCATATGTCTGCCACATCATGCCAACTCATTTCCATGTCACCACCTCCTCTCCCTTGCCATAATCTAAAAATACCCCCTCTTTTCCCTTATTTATAAAAAAATCGTGATAACCATACCAAAACTTTGAAAAAATTCCCTTAGACCTCCCTTGTGTGCTCATCCACCATCCATATCCAACTCTCCTTTTACCCATTTCCAATCAACCATGAAAATGAATCCAATCCCCACCATGTCCATAACTCATTTTCAAATTTGCATGCAAAGAAAGTATCATTTCAACACCAAACTACTACCAAAGACCAATCCCACCCCTATGAAGATCTAGAGAAAATTTCATTGAGATTAGAATAGTAGAGTCCCTAGTCATCAGATCCCCTGATGATCAACAATCACCATCATCAGACCCTCGAATGATCCACAAAGGACATCCTTAGCTCCCCTAATGGTCACAAGCTAGAGATAAACCCAACCAAGACCTCAACAAAATACAGAGCCAACAAGGTAAAACAAATATATTCTTAGTGTTTTGTAGTATTTTTTATGTGTTTGTGTTCATTTTATTAGCATTTTGAAGTTTCTTGTTTGCATCTCTTTGACTTGGGTCCAACCAAGGTGGGCCCACTTGATGTTATTAATCTATTGTTATTGGTTGTGTGTAGGTACTTTAGAGTTGTATGCACCTTAGGATGGTCTAAGCTCACTTGAGGCTACCAAAAACCCATCCACTTTTGAGTGTGACAATAGACCAGTGAAGGCACCATTTGTTTTATTTGTTGCATAAGAGAGATGTCCTCAATCTTGATGACCCCATTACTAAGCCCCTAGAGGGTATCTTTGTAAAAGGAAGAAAAAAATTTGTAATAAATATTATCTTTCATATATATGTATAGTGCATTTTCTCTTGTTACATAAATTGCGATCATGATGGAACCCTTCCCTTGACCACACCTTGACATTTTCTATTTTCTTTTAGGCAATAATATTAATCAAATTATTTTTGTCTTTCATTTTGGTATATGTCATGTATGTATTTTTTTTGGATTTGGTATGCCTTTTTTCTCATTTCGCTACTCTTTCTGTTTTATATGTCTAATACACTCTCAGGATCATCTTGATGCAAATAAAACTGAGACCCATCAAACAAATATCTTATCCTTTGCCTCACATTCCCATCGTTTGACTCTTGGACGATCACTAGATTCAACCGCCAGGGATCCAAACAATCTTCAACATAGCTTGCTACCACTCAGAGCCATAACCCCTTAGGCTATTTTTCTATCATCTCTTTTGTTTTTTAGGTTGTTTCCTAGTTTATGGTAATATCTAATAAGAAAGTTTCATCTTCTTCATTTTCTTCTAAACAAAAAATCATCCTTACTAATTATATTTTATGTTGTTTTGCATAGGAGAGTTCATGAGTAGTGACCTTAGAGCAACCTGAGACCACAATCACCAGATATAATTGACATTTTTTTTGCCTGAGATTAACCATCTAAGGGTTATATGATCTTGATCCGAGGCCATCCGAGGTCCATACGGTCAACTAGACCTTCACACCCTAACAACCTACAAAAAAACATAGGCTCACATGTTAGAAGCTTTTCTTTTCCTCCTTCAACCTAAATCAACATCATCTCTTTTGCTTTTCCATCATAGTTATCTTCAATTTTCATAGCTTAATTGTCCTTCCAATTTTAACATATATGTTTGATCATTTTAGCCTAGCATAGTTACCCATGTTCTTAGTCTAGTTGCTTTGTCAAACCCTCTAGCATAGTGATTTTCCATTATTTTTGTTAGTTTATTTTTTCTTTCTTAGCATGATTGCTTTTCTCACCTCCCACTTGGATGCCACATCATGCCAATGCATCTCCATGTCACCACCCCCTCCCCCTTTCCAAAAATATATAAATACCCCCCTATTTTTCCTCATTTGCAAGAACCCATGATAACCACACCAAAACTTTCCTAAAATTCTCTCAAGCCTCCCTTGTTTTCTCATCCACCATCCATAGCTAACTCTCCCTTTTCATATTGCCAAAAAACCATGAAAATGAACCCAATCCCCACCATGTCCATAAATCATTTTTTAAGCTACATGCAAATAGAGTATCATTTCAGCACCAAACCACTGCTAAAGACCAATCCCACCCCTCTAAAGATCTAGAGAAAATTTTATTGAGATCAAAACAACAAATCCCTTAGTCGTCAGGGGTTGGTCATCAGACCCCCTGATAACCAATAGTCACCATTGTCAGACCCTTGAATGATCAACAAAGGATACTGTTAGCTCCCTTGATGATCACAATCCAAAGACAAACCCAACCAAGACCTCGATAACAGATAGAGCCAACAAGGTAAAATAGGTATATTCACAGTGTTTTACAATATTGTTTATGTTTGTGTTCATTTTATTAGTATTTTGAAGTTTCTTTTTTGCATTCCTTTGACTTGGGCCCAACTAAGGTGGGCCCAATTGATGCTATTAATCTATTGCTCTTGGTTGTGTGTAGGTACTTTGGAGTTGTAGGTAGCTTAGGATGCTCCAAGTTCCCACTTTTGAGTGTAATAAGAGGATATTAATGAAGGCACAATTTTTTTTTCTTGTTGGATAAGAGAGATATCCTCAATATTGAGGACCCCATTTGTAAGCCCCTAGAGGGCATATTTGTAAAAGGAAGAAAAATATTTGTAATAAATATTATCTTTCATATATATGTATAGTGCATTTTATCTTGTTATATAAATGGCGATCACAATGAGACCCTTCCCTTGACCACACATTGACATTTTATAATTTCTTTTAGGTAGTAATATTAATCAAATTATTGTTGAATTTCATTTTGGCATGTCTTGTGTGTGTTTTTATTTTTAATTTGGTATGCCATTTTGTTAATTCTGCTAATCTATGTCTTTTTCATAGGTCTAATACACTCTCAAGATCATCTTGACATAAATCAAACTGAGGCCCATCAAACAAATCTCTCATTTTCTACCTCACATTTCCATCGTCCGACTCTTGGACGATCGCCAAATTTAACAACTAGGGATCCAGATGGTCCTCAAAATAGATTGCTACCACTCATAGCCACACCCCTTAGGCTCTTTTTATGTCATCCATTTTTATTTTTTAGGTTGTTTCTTGGTTTATAGTAGTTTTTAATAAGAAAGTTTCATATTCTTCATTTTCTTCTAAACACAAAATCATACTTACTAATTATATTTTATGTTGTTTTACAGAGGAGAGTTCATGAGTAGTGACCTCAAAGCAACCTAAGACCACAATCACTAGATATAGTTTTTTACAATAAAAAGACTTTGAATCTATTAAACTTGAGAAAATATTATAATAATTACAATGTCTTACCACAAACAGAGGTAACTAGGACATCGATAAACTCACCCATGGATCCAACAATGTTTGCCCACCAATCTAGACAATAAAAACATACAACTATAAAAGGCCTAGAACAAAAATAACTACAACACAAGTGAGAAGTTGACAATACACTTCCTTAACTTACAACATAGATAGGAACAAAAATACTGGAGACCTCGCAACCAACTCTTTCCTCCTAATAACTTCACTTTATTCCTAAACAACAAAGAACAAAAAATAACCTAACTAGCTAAGTGAAGAAAGTTCTAGAGAGTGATTATTTATTTTTTAAATGATCAATTAGAGCAATGGTAAATTTGTAGATTTTCAATAGTTAACTGTTGTTGTCTTTGCTAATTGATCTGCATCCGAATTAAACTCTCTATGAACATGGTGAATTTGGAAGGACTTAAATAAATTTATCAATTTAATTGCTTTCTCTTTCATGTACTTAAGGACCAAATCATCTACTTCCCAATTTTTCTCTAAGGAATCTATGATTAACTTGGAGTCACCCTTGAAAAAAATATCTATAACATTTTCTTACAAAGCAATTTTCAATCCTCTTAATAGAGCTTCCATTTATGTGTAGTTGTTTGTATTCAACCCTAACCCTTCAAAGAAGCAAATGATATTTTCCTGTAAGGGCCATACTAGTTTTCTTCCTACCCCTAATCTACCCATATTTCCAAGGTAAGATCCATCAAAATAGGAGGTCACCACAAATTATTTTATGGTATCAATACCTATTATTTGTCTCAAAGGAACAAATTGGTTCAAATTCAAACCAAAGACCTCCAAAATTTCTTTTTGCTCCCTAAAATAATGTGCAATTACCAGTACGGAAAAAATAATAGCTTGTTCTATTACATAACTGATTAGATTTGCCCATATTCTTCTTGAGTTTATGACCTTATATCTAAAGCATTTATCATTCTGAGCCTTCCATAACTTCCACATTAAGCAAAAAATCATAGACCTACATAGTTATTTGACTAGAAGCAGTTAGTCATTTGATTTAGCATCTCTATAGCATCCATAAAACTCTTTGACTCCCAAGTAGGGAATTTAAAGAGCTTTAGCAACTTGGTTAAAATATTTGCTGACACTGAACAATTAAAGAGCAGATGATTTAAAGTTTCTTCTTCTCTTTCACAAAGGTGGCATCTATCTAGATCGATCACACCCTTCTTTCTTAGATTCTTAGCTATTAGAATCGTACCATAAGCCACCAACCATCCAAACATTTGGATTTTTGGAACCACCCTAGACTTCCAAACATGCTCCATTGAAACCTATAGCACCCTAAAATTGACATAGTTAAACCATCAGTAAAAGATAAAAAAATGAATTTTAACCCCAAAATCGCTCGTTAACCGCTCACCTCATTTTTTGTGCCATTTTTAGAAGTTGTTTTGACCGTTGGATGATATCGTCGCTGATCTGACGATATCGTCCCAAATCGGATGAATTAGTCTGGAACAGAACGTCCAGATGATTTCATCCCAAAACCGAATTTTCATAATTAGCTTATGTTTCAACAACCTCTCCAATGTTTCAACAACCTCTCCAACTTGGGCAGAAGCATGTCTGTGCGGTTGGAGATTCCTACGTTGGAGATCTCCCAGATTGGGATGATCCCCAAGCTCCTAACCTCCCTCTAATCCTATATAAACTTAGGATTTTTCCAGCTTATACCCCTGGCTAATCATTCCCCTGCAACCTTAGCTTTTGCTATGTTAGAGCATCCTATTCCCCACCATTTGCATTTGTGTTTTCAAGTTTTATTGCAAGATCTCACTGTGTTTCAGCCGAAGGAAGCTTGGATCGTCGCAGGCGATTCAACCACAATTTTGGATGATCCTGATGAGATCGGCGACAATCTCGTACGATTGCAGATGATTTTGATTGCAGTTCAGATTGAGGTAATCAGAGCCCTGAGTTTGCATTCTTTATCTCTTTTCTTATTTAATTATGCATTAGATTAATTCACTTATATTCTGCATCTTGGAGTTCACCTCATTTAGCATATTTGCATGATAAAATTTAAAATAAATTATTAAAACATTATATCCTATTTGATTTGATATTTGGATTTATCATTTAAGCATTTATATTCTTATTTCTATCATTTTATATCCTTCTTGCAATTATATTTTTGGTTTTTGGTGTCTTTTTTCACGATTGCAGGTTTATGACGAATTTGTCAGGTTGTTGATGATCTTGGTTGATCTCAGACGATCTCTTGTGATCTGGATGATTCTGTACAATTACAGACAATCCTGTCATATCCAGGATGATCTGGACTCCTACAAGCTTCAAAATCTTCATCAGACATCAGAAATTAGGTGCACTCTTCTCCATTTTAGATATTTTTTGTATTTAGGATTCATTTATGTTTATTGTCTTCATATAAACCAAAAATTTCATATAGAATAGCTTAGATTCATTTTGGCCAACCTAGGAATCTGAATGATTGAACATAAAATGAACACATCAAACCCATTCTCAACCTAGGCGTGGAAACTGCCACTCAAAGTTTCCTGGTGAACCCCACCATCCATCGAAAATTCACCCTTATACCCCTCCCCCGAGAGGCACGACCTTCAAAGGGCCTCTCCGTCCGAGGTATTGTCCCATCCTTCTCGCATCCCCCTTCCGGGAACGGATCCTTTAGCCTGAAGGTAAGGGTGCAAAAAATTTGGGCAGTACAACACCTCTAGGAAATTATCTTCGTTGTCCTGAGAAATTAAGAACCTATACATAAATTTTTCTAATAGATTCATTGGTCTTTCATTCTCCTTCCATGTTGGTAGATCTTCCTCCTCTTGTAGAAAAAAGTGCCTGCTACCCGAGTGTTCTCTTATATAGTTAAAATCATCTTTCAAAATTTTTAGATAGAGGTTTGCCAAATCTATTTTAAAAATACAATCTCCCCACCCTGTTGTGTGGGTAATTTTTAGAAAGAAATCCTTGAATTTGGAAATATTTTGTTGTAAGAAATGAATCCTAACATTTTTAAGATTTGTAAATGTTTCTAGGGGTTTGGACCCAACCAAGGACCAAATGCAAATATTTAAGTCACCTTATTTCACCACCCAAGTTAGATTCTTCTTAATGATCATCAACCCTATCAAGATGTTTGACCAAATTTTGGTACCTCTCTATCCTAGATTGAGGTTCAAAAGAACATATTTTGGTCTACCTCCACCACAGTATTACTTCAATAAAAGGTTGGCCTAAGGATCCTAAGGGTTGAGAAGCATTCTCTAAATAATTTTAGTGGCTAAATATTGGCCAACTTTGTCAAGTTGTCTTATCCCTAGACCTCCAAACTTTTTGGGTCCGTAAATCTTAGTCTAATTTACAATGTGATATTTCTTCCTGTTAGTTTTACCTCCAGACCAAAGAAAACTTCTAAATTATTTTTTCATTTCACTTATTACAATGTTTAGAGCTAAAATTAAGGACATCCAATAAATGGAGATTGCAAAAAAGGTTGCCAAAATCAATGTACTTTTGCCTATAAGGTTCAAAAATTGATTTTCCCAGCTATCTATTGTTCTTTTTGAAAGATACAAAATATAACACCAAACCATAATAAATAAATAGAATACAAGGAGTCCAGAATTGCACAATAGATATTCTTATATTAATGAGGTGAGCCTAAAAACTCCATTGTTACAATGTGGATCCTTGAATCCTTTTTGATACAGATTTACAAATGGTTAGGGTTCTTTGAAATTCTAACAAACAAGGCTAGTGGTGTCTTCAGGCACATCTTGCTCCCAACAATGTTGAGTGGACTTTGAGATATTCGATGTCAAGCCACTCCAGCTTAAACAATTATCCAATGCTAATGTACCACCTTAAAATCTGCACAAAATGACATAACAAACTAGTTAGTAATACCTGTGAGGGCTCCACAATGTGATACCTTATATAAACAATGATAAACCCTACCTATCTACTGTAAATAAGGTGAAGAGACATGAAAAATGTATAAACAAAATAATAACCAATATATTTACCTTACTTTGCTTATATTTTGATCGATGAGATTTTATTGCAGATGATTGGCACAGTGATGCCCTAGCATCGCTCGAAGGCTAGAAGGTGCTCAGAATGCTTATGTAAAACACCTGTGAGAACCTAACGGTTGTAGAAAACACCTGTGGATCCTCGAGACTGGTAGGGAGGCACACAGAGGTTCTTGGTGGTGACAAAAAGTGCTCAAATGTGTTCGAAGGATGAAGGAATATTCTACAGAAGTAGATATGGCGAGGGAAAATATGGCAACAATTGTGGGGGTTATGACGAGTAAGGATGGAGGTAAAAGTACTCATACCCTCAAGTTGCTTAAAACTTAGGGATATCGGGCACTTAGGGAACTTCAAAACTCAAGGAATTCAAAAACTTACGTTTCTTAGGGGTTGAGCCATCAAAATGGCTTCTTTTTATAATCCAAACAAGGGCATACTTAGGTTTTCAATGACACTAATTGTGTGGTTGAGATAAAAGCACATCGGAGGGTGGATATTAAATTTAAGGTGTGGCATGGATTGATGTGGATGGATGGATAGGAATAAATGAAATCTAATGCCTAGGATTAATTCACTTATATAAATATATATTAATTAAATAAATATATATATATATATAATATACAATATTAATATTAAATATATATAAAATAAATATATATAAATATACATGAATATTGGGTGAAAATGGTGGGAAAGTCGGGATGGAGGATAAGTGGCTAGGTTTTGGTGGTGGAAATGACAGGAAAGCATGGATGGAAGACAAGTGGCTAGGTTTTGGTGTCTATAGATGTCCCTTTTTATACTGTGTTGCGTGAAACACAATGCAGTGCAAAAACATGAGACACCTATTTTGGCCAGGTGCAAAAGCAACTTCTCTTGGGATGTGGAACATGAGCTTGAAGACAAAAGAATAAAAGAATTTGAGTTTTGTGTAGCTTACCCCCTCAATTGGTGAATGAGTTTACGGATGAAGCTCACAAGCCAATTGAAAAATTTATGCAAATGAATGATGCAAAATGTGATATCGTTATTGCCCCAACAGTGGGAAGGGGAATGGTGGAAATATGATATGATGCACCTATTTTTACCCCAAAAGATGAAGATATGTGTGTGATATGAGATGCAAAATGTGTCTATTTTTGCCCCAACATATGAAGGGATTTTTCCAAGTGCGGATGTCATGATCATGTAGGATGTATCCCATTGTGGGAAAGTTAAAACCAAATGTGGTTACCCCAAATTTGGGGTGATTCAATGCTGCTGAAGAATATGCCTTCTAGCATCATTGATATGCAAAGATGAAAGATGCAAAGAGTAAAAGTAGTCAATTTTTGAGTGTCAACTAGTGACTATCAGATAATTCCTAGGATCGGAACCAATCACCCTAGCTAAAGCCAGTCACCATGATGACTTTCAAGGAAATGTGCAATGTTGAAATTTGATTTTGTCCATGTTTTAGGCCCCACAAACTACGCGATCAATGACAATTTTTGTGCAAATATTTCTTGGCAAGGTTTCATGCAAAATTTGAAGTACCAAATATGATTAAGATTTCAACAAGAAGATATAGAATAATGACAATGACCAAGTTTCCTTATGGTAGATATTTCATCTTAATGAATTGCATGGATGCAAATTACTACAATCACCAAGTATATAGAAAAACCCACTATATACAAGATTCACTTGAATGTGCACTATGCACTTGGAAAATATGCAAATGATTATGTGAAATGATGATGTGATGATGAATGAATAATGATAATGATGATGATCATCGTTTTGTGAATATTTGGAACCTTTTGGGATGCTTTTGTTATTTGTTTGGTGAATTTGCAATATGAGGTCGCAAATAAAAATTATGCGTCCAAATCAGTTGAAATCTTCACAAAAACTGATAAAATGATAAAATGAATGCATGGATAATATTTGGAATGATTTGGTTGGAAGAAGCCACTATTTTGTGAAAATGTGATATTTTATGCAAATTGAAGCCAAAACATCCATTGGTGCTTTTGGCCTGCAAAAACACCCGTCGATGTTTAGGCTCTCTATAGATGCCCATGGGTGCTTCAGTGCACTAGGAAATACTCATGGGCATATCAAGGCACCTGAAGTAGCCATAAATAGCTTCCAGGACAAGAAATAAAGCTCATTTGTGCATTTGGAAGTTGGAGAAGCTACGTCTGGGAGAGTGGAGTGAAGTGAGGTAAAGTGTTTGAAGAACAAAAGCTATGGCGATAGAGGGAGCTAGTGTGGAGGTCAAGGCTACGGTTGGAGCTTGGGATGCTGAGGTAACACCTTTGATTATATTTTTGTAATATGCAAAGTAAAATTGTGTTTTTTTTTTGCAAAATTATTAACAAAATTTTTGTGTTGTGTTGCCGCTTAGGGTATTGGAGGTTCAGCATCAGTTCTCGCCTTACATCCCTGGGATGAGGAAGACAATTTTGGATGAGGAGTGGGAGAAGTTGGAGGATGTGGGGCTAGCGGAGGTAGCCCGATTGGATGTGGTGAGGGTCGATGAGGGGTACCTCTCTGCCTTGGTGGAGAGGTGGGATGCAAATAGGGGGACATTTCAGCTCCCCATGGGTGAGGTGACTATTACCTTGGAGGATGTATATCGCATCCTCAAGGTGCCAATATAGGGGATTCGAGTGGAGGTCGGGATCAACCAAAATATAGATATGATGAGGATATTTGGGGATGTGTGGCAGGGTGTGAGGGTGGAGTTTTGGGGTATTCCTTACTTTTCCATGTATGTGGACAAGGAGTTGGACCCCCTTTGTGCTTTGGTTATGTTTATGTTGGCCAAAATTGTGGTCTCGAGCAACACTGGGTGTAGGTTCCTATGGAACCTGATAGGAGTGGTGAGCGATATTATCACTAGGAAGCAAGTGTAAGCATGGGCTCCCACCTTATTGGTGTAGGTATACCAGGAGCTATATGAGGTGATGAGGTGGGTAAGGGGTTAGGGTGTAGCTTGCAATTGTAGTGTTTGGCATGGAATCACTTTAGTGTGGCTCGGTCGGAGGGTCTACCTATGGTAGGCTTAAGTAGAGAGCAACCTTATGCTAGGATAGGGGCATTGGTTGAGGAGGTACAGTCAAGTCATCCAGTGAGGATGAGCCAGTGGTACTGAGAGTTATGGGTTGGACTAACATCCTTCCAAGTGATATGGAGGTTGTGGTGAGCTTTCAGGTTGATCGGGGATGGATGGCACTTGCGATAAGTGCAATAGGCTTGATGGGTGGTTGGTAGACATTGGAGCAAGGTGGAGTACTTCCAATTCTCACGAGTTCTTCTATAGTTTAGATTGAGGCAGGATGTCCCTAATGAGCCGATACACTATAGGAGACATCGAGGGGAGACCGAGCTACCATACGCAGATCTGTGGAGGTTGGAGGATGATGAGGAGATGGATCTCTTGGATGCAGAGGATACGAGGACTATCGTAGAGTATGATACATGGTTCATGGCTTAGTCAGTATGGGTGCCACCTTGAGGTGCAACTGATGGGGATGGTGATGGTGATGCTAGGGATGAGGGTACTCAGGAGCCTAGGGATGAGGGGACCCAAGAGGCCCCCAAGCGATAGTGGCACCTTCAATCAGATAGTCGAAGGAGGAGTGCTAAGGGTACAATGCAGTAGGCTCTCGAGATTAGGGAATATGGTGGAGATGGAGAGGATGTGTAGGAGGTTCTATATGTACCTCTAGGATGGAGCGAGGAGGATTGGACACAACTGGAGTAGTAGGTGGTGAAGCAGGATGTAAGGATTATGAGGCTCCAAGTAGAGCTAGAAGAGAGAGCATTAGCATAATGCCAACATAGCATGTCTTTGATATCAACATAGGTATATCGAGGCATTGGAGGATAGGTTGATGGAACATCATATTCCACTTCCTAATCCTTCAACCTCATCTGTATCTTAGGGTGCTAGGCATAGCTATTATAGGCATAACTCTAGGTCTAGGGCTCCTACTAGGTCACAGGGGTCCTCTTGGAGGGTATAGCTAGTTCTTAGATGCACTTTTGTATATGAGCCTTGGTGCTCCATTGTATGTAGCCATTTGGAACTCATTGTACATGTGATATTTATACATACATATATATATATATACATATATATATATATATATACATATATATATATATATATATACATATATATATATATATATATACATATATATATATATATATATATATATATAGATACATGGCTTTTACCTTTTGTGTTATATTTTTGTGTGAATGCTTTTTGTGGAATGTTTTTGTGTAATGCATGTTTATATGGATGATGAATGCATATGATATGTTATGGATGATTAATGCAAGGTGGAATGTATGGATGATTAATGCAAGGTGCAATGTATGGATGATTAATGCAAGGTGAAATGTATGGATGTGCTAATGATCATTTATAGTTTAGATCTTTGCTTGGCCATTTTCTAGCATTGTTGTTTAATCAGGGGTACCAAACTTAGTGGCATATGGGATGAATGACTCATGAAGAATATATGGATGTTGATATGGAAGAAGATATGGATGTTGATATGGAAGAAGATATGGATGTTTATATGGAAGAAGATATGGATATTGATATGAAAAACTGATTGTTTTGTAGAGACTCAAACATCCTAGTGGCATCAAAAAAACTCACTAAACTGCCTAATCCCTCTAGGACCAAATGTGTGTGCAGTGGATTCATTTACCAAATAAAGAGTATGGTAATGAATTGAGGTAATCAAGAACTAGTGTGTGTGCAAGTGAGTTCATTAACTCATCTTGAGTAAATTGGGTAAACTTGTTATGGTTAAAACCAAGAAGCTAGCTTGTCATTATGAGTGGTAAGAGGTCTCTTTTTAAAAGAGATATGTCACCACGCATGAGCATACTCCACTACTAGTTAAGAATATATAGCTCTAGTGGAGGCTAACTCCATAGTCCATGATTTGTGTTTTTGATATCTTAAGTTTTGGGGATGACTACCTAACCATCTGACTAGAAATGTAATACGATACTTACAACCCAATTGATCAGTGGTGTGTGATGTAAAATATTTAGAGTTTTTGTTAGGGATTTTGTCCCACTCCTTTTATTTTTGGAATTGTGATAGTGGTAAGAACCACTATTTTTATGGACTATGTTGCATTAAGGGACTACCGAGGATTACCCTTTTCACTTCAAGCTTCATACCAAGTATGGTGTTATCTCTATTTGACACAATATATTTTTAAGATGTGAAATTGTGTTTGGTTCAAGAATGTTTTGGAGTCAATTCCTAAAACTCAAGATTTTTTTAGTGTATATATTTAGTGGTCCTTAAAAGAACTTGACATGTATTTTGGAGGTTGCTTAAAACACTAGGAGTGGTTGAGTGACCGAAAACACCTAGGGTTTTTATGAAAATATGGTTTGTGTGCATGGAAATTTGACTTGGTAGACTTGTGTGGATGACATTGTGAAGGTGCCCCTGATTAAGGCAACATGACTTTTGTTGGACCAATTAAAACCTTGAACTGAATAAATGCTCCCTAATGTGAAATGTGGATGTGAATGCAATGTGTGAAATGCAATTTGAGATGTGGATGAAAAAATTATTTTTGGAATGTAGATGCAAGTGAAATGCAATGTTATAAATGAAGTGTATGCAAATGTTTTTGTGTATTAGCCATGTATATATATACATATATAGTAATCAAATCATGCATAGAATGCTCTCAAGTGTATAACATTAAGTGGTTTGGGTTCTTCCTTTCCCTATATATTAGAAAGTCTATAAGTACCATTACCCACTCTTTGTGTAATAATGTATGGACCTAAGCAATTAGCCACAAATTTATCATGATGATGTGGCAATACATTGGTGTTTTGTTGGTTCTCTTTAAGGAAAAGATCTCTTACTTGGAATTCATATAGATGGAATTTGATATTGTAAGCATACTTTAGGCAATCTTGATACACTCGTAAGTGATCTAAAGCATTGACCCACCTCTCATAAATGAGTGTGAGTTGGTCAAGACGTGCTTGTATAGCAGTGTCATCATATATAATTCCTACAAAGAAATTCACAAGGAAGGGATCTTGAGCTCAAGAGACATGATTGCTTCAGATCCATAGACCAATGAAAAAGGTGTTGCCCCTGTAGGCATGTGGATGCTTGTTCGATAAGCCCATAATTCCAAGGGATTTTGTGTATGCCAATATCTATGATTTTATTTGACAAGTTTCTTGAGAATAGAAATTAAGGTCTTGTTGGAAGCTTCAACTTGTCCATTTTATTGTGGGTAATAAGGAGTCGAGAAACTATGTTGAATGTTGTATTTCTCAAAAATTTCTTGAACATCCTTGTTCTTGAAAGACTTGCCATTGTTTGAAATTATTTTCAAGGGTATACCAAAATGAAAAATAATATGATGAAGTATAAAATCCACAATTCTAGGTCTTGTCGTACTAGTTAGAGGAATTACCTCTACCCACTTTGTGAAGTATTCAGTGGCTGTGATGATTGATGTATGCTGTCCCAAGGAAGGAGGAAAAATTTTACCAATTAGATCTAGAACCCATTGTGAAAAGGGCCAAAGGCTTTGAATAGGCAGTAAGGCTTGTAATGGTACACAAGTTAAATTAGCATGTTCTTGACACTTCTTGTAATGTTTAACATATGTGCAATAATCACATTCCATTGTGGGACAATAATAACCCATGCATAAAATACACTTTATGATGGCCATTCCACTAAAATGATCCCCAAAAGTACCATAATGAGCTTTAGCAATGGATCTTTGTGCCTCACTAGACTCGAGACAACGAAGGAGGACTCCATCATAATCACGTTTATACAACACATCTCCCAAGAGAATGAAACGAGCTACTTTTTTCTTGAATGTGCATTTGGTAGTTTGAGACATGTTAGATGGGAGTGTTCCAAAATTGAGAAAGGCTACTATTTGGCTTGAACAAGGCTCATACGTATCTGACTAGACAAAATACACATCCTTTTCATCATTAGACTCAACACTGGTAATTGTATATTTAGAGACCATTGAAATGATAAGGGGCTCTACTTATCCAAAGGATTCTTTTGGAATCAATGATCCAAGGGAGGCCATCACATCTACAAATCTATTAGCTGAACATGGTGAACTATTGATTTCATACCAATCAAACTTAGAGAGTAATTTTATTTCTACATCGTGATAAAGCTTAATGTTAGGTTATTTGCATTGGTATTCTCCATTTATTTATTTTACGACAAGATGAGAATCACCAAATATCCTAATACGCTTAATGCTCATAGCTATAGATAATTGAAGACCTAATATTAAGGCTTTGCACTTTGCAATGTTGTTTGTGCATTGGAAGTCAAGTTTGAATTATAAAGGGATATGTACCCTATATGGTGGATGAAACACGACTCCAACACCTTGCCCTTTCATGCACTTAGAACCATCAAAGAATAGTGTGATATCAAAATTTTCCTTCGAAATGACATCTTCTTCTTGCTCAGTGATGGTAAATACCAAATCATCTCGAATCTCAATAACCAAAGGATGATCACTAGGTAGTGGAGCTTCTGCAAGTTGATCGGCTATTACCTGACTTTTAATGGATTTTTGGCTAATGAATTCCAAGTTGAACTTAGTAAGTAGCATTATCCATTTAGCGGTGCTAGTGTTATTGTAAGTGCGAGAAATCATGTAACATAGAGGAATTTCTCTAGCTATGACATAAGTTGTGTGGCTAAGCATGTAGTGTCAAATTTTCTTAGTGGTAAAACCACTACTAAGCATAGTTTCTCTACATAAGCGTATTTAGTATCATAGCTCACCAATATTCGAATAATGTAGTAGACATCTTGATCTCAACTTTGTTCATTATTTTGTGCAAGCATTATCCCTAGTGCAAAGTAATGGGACTCCTAAGCAAGGAGGAGCTAAGAATGGTGGAGAAGCTAGGTATTACTTAATGTCATCGAAGGATATTTGACATTCATTTGTTGAAGAGAATGGCACCCCCTTTTGTATTAGGTGATTAAATGGCCTACATTTATTAGAAATTTGCATAGTAAAATGACAAATTGATTGGGTCTTTCCTTGTAAACTATGCAATTCCTTTCAGTTAGTTGGGGATGCATCTCCATGATAGCCTTGACCTTGTTAGGGTCCACCTCAATGCCTCTTTTGGAGATAATGAATCCTAGAAGTTTGCCTGAGGTAACACCAAAGACACATTTCTTGGGGTTCAAACTTACACTATTCTCTAAAAGTCAATCAAAAACCTTCTCTAATACACCAATGTGTTATTGTCGATTTTTATATTTAGCCAAGAGATCATGCATATAGTCTTCGATAATCTTATGCATATAGTCATGGAAGATGTATGTCATGGCACATTGATAAGTAGCACCTACATTTTTGAGGCCAAAGGGCATCACCTTGTAACAAAAATCTCCCCAAGATGTAGTGAATGTTATTTTGTGTTGGTCATCAAGATTGATTCAAATTTGGTTGAGTGAAAGTATTTCATGGCCAGCGCAGGTGTCGATAAGAGTATCAATATTTGGGAGAGAGAAATTATCCTTAGGACATGCTTTGTTAAGATATTGAAAGTTAGTGCAAATGTGTATCGCCCTGTTAGGCTTACGAACAGGTACCATGTTTGAAATCCACTCAGGATAGTTGATAGGAACTATGAAGTTCATGTCTAAGAGTTTTTGAAGCTTTGTTTTTACCAAGAGGGCCACAGTACGATGCATTCTCCTAAGTTTTTTTTTGACTAGCTTAGCATCAGTTTGTAAGGTGAGATTGTGGACAACCAAACTAGGGTCAAGACCAGGCATGTCCTTGTATGACCATGCAAATATGCCCTTCTTCCTCTTGAGGAGAGCAATAAATTGCTCTTGTTCATCTGGTGATAAACTTATACTAAGATTGAAAATTTGGGAATTGTCTTTGTTTTAACAAAGGTCCACATCGATAGTATCTTCAATAGACATGTGGGAACCTTCCTCAAGCTAATGGGACGTAGGAATCAGATGAATATTATATAGAATGTCATCAAACTCTTCTAGCTTATCCTCATCTATTTATTCCTGGAAAACCTTTGGATCTGAGGGTGAAGGTGGAGGGGATGGAGGAATGTAGTTGGTGGAATCCCTTAATAATTCCTCGGATAAGACAAACTCAAAAAATATGGAGGTGAGAAAATTCGATGCATATAGATAAGGCTTATGTCAATTAGAATTGGTTTAGTTGGATCATATAGATTATGGAGAGGGGTGAATAAATCAATATGATTTATGTTGACTTATGGGCAAGGTGGATAAAGTTGGATGGAATGGATGGGACCTAAGAACCGGTGCTAGGAGATTGATTAACCTGAATAGCAGAAAGCAACACAAATAAATACACTTAACTAAATGATTTATACATGCAATGCAAAGAAAGATAAATGTTTTTGTTGATTTTTTATTTTTATTTTTTTGGTAGTGGTGAAAACCACTAGTTTTGTGTTATGTACATATGTTATAAGTTGGCTTATGAAATGGCTTAATGGAATGGAGGTGGTGGTTCACCGATAGAGACGGCTCTCTCTTGTGGAAGAAGCAAGAAAAATATGGGCTCATGTATGGGGAACATGTTGAGGTAAAATTCATCTTGTTCGGTATGGGGAATAATAGGCTTTGATTCTTCTTTGGATTCATCCCAAATTATTGATATAAGTTTGAATTCTTCAAAGATGTCATCGTCAGAATTATCATGATGGAGGGCTTCTTCTCCTAAATTGAGTTAAGTCTTTGGAAGGCTTGTTCAAGAGAAGAGGTGGTGGAAAGTGGGTGGTAACCTAGACTTGAACGGTCGTGCACCTCTTGATATGGGACATCAATAGGTTGATGCACTCCTTGTTCATGCAATCCTAATCCATGACCTTACCAATTGACTATATGTAGATAGTGATATGGAAATCTCGACATGTTTGGAATGTTGGAAAGTGTTGGTTCTTTGGGTTCCTCTAGGGGTGCTATAATTGATGAAGAATAAATCCCCCCATATATAAAATTTATGCTATTTGGAGCTGAAATCATGTTATATACTACTCCTATGGCCAAAGATGGGTCACGTGGGTGATCGAAATCCTTAGCACTAAGTATGGTGAGGAGCATGAAGATGATTTCTTGGACCACGTATTCACCAATACCAGGGTTAGTGAGGTGGACCTCGACTTGGGATGATAGGGAAAGGCTATGGTCAAATGATGGCTCTGGAAATGGTGAAGGTTGGGATGTTTCACAATCCATTAAATCAACTTGTGAAATATTAGGTGATGGAAATGATGATGATGGATTGTCTTGGGAAGGTTGTGGAATGGATAACAACGATGTGGATGGCAATGATGCTAATGATGTGGATTAACTGTGACTACATGTGCATGTAGTCAATGATGAAGACGATGGGATCATGGAAGCTTGATGAGGATTGGTGATAGGGAGCTCTTCAGGAATGAGATGCTTTGATGAAGATATTGGTGAAGTGGTGGATAGATTGGTTGATGGTGAGAGAAAAAGGTGAGTGGAAGGGAGCATGGAATCATAGGGATTTGAAATGAAATGTACTTATACCTCATGAATGTATTTCAAACATTGATGTAGAATAGAAGGGACACATATAATTTCCCTCATCCAAGATCTTCCAAGGAGTACATTGTATACCATGGATCCTTCCAAGATGTGAAACACGGTGTGCAACATTTTGACCCCTATTTCGATGGGTAAAACAATAGTACCAATTGTGGAACACAAAGCATCATTAAATTATTTAAGGGTGAATGATGACTTGGTGGTGTGGGATGGGGGAAGGTTCAAATGATGAAGGGTAGATGTGGTGATGATATTGATAGAGGAACCGATGTCAATTAGGACTCTTTTAAAAGGCTTCTTGTCAATTAGAGAAATGATATGCAATGGAGGGTTGTTGGAAATTTGAGTTGTTTTATGTTGTCATTGATGTCACATTAATGTCACAAGGTAACATTGAGTTTTGATGACCAAAGCATTCATATTTTGGAGAGCATGGATATATATAGGGTTTTTATGAAAACCAAGGCAAGTAAAATAAAAGGTTTTATTTAAAACCATGGATGGTAGATTTGAAATGGGTTTTTATTAAAACCTAGGTTGGATTTTTGTTTCATCGAAAAATGTGCCCCGGAGATGGAGATATTCAATTTTGAATATTTGGTTTAAATTTTAATATTTAAAATTAAAATTACCTCAGCACCAACATCATCATCAAAAATAAATTAATTTAAAAGCACCGCCGACGTTTGTAAAATTAAAGGGAAGTTGCATATAAATGCAAAGGCTTTTATTTCAAAAGCCTTGGAATGGTGAGCAAGAGGAGATAAGACAAAAATCATCGAAATCTTCATGTGGTAGCATGGTCCAACGACGATCGAGGGGGAGTACAAAGGTTTTTCTTTGTGAAAGAGACAAGGTTTGATTCCCATGGGTTAGATTTTTGAGCAAGACAATTGGCCCATGTTTTTCTTTTGATGTGAGCAAGGGGAGAAGGACAAAAGCGCATTCTACGCTCTCTGTCCTATGCGAGCGTATAGCTCACGTGGTATTTGGCACCACGGTTGAGGATTTCTTGGGCAAAGACAAGGGTTATATTCCCTCTTTGAGGCAAGTAACATTTTTATTAATAAATGTTTTATTATTGCCTAATTTTGGAGGAATAAGGTGATGAGGGTTGATTTGATTTTTTATTTGAAGGCAAGTTTAAAAGCACTTTTAGAAAAGAAGATATTCCTGGTATTTTCCTTTTATAAAAGTATATCATATTATATATCGTTGGAAAGATTATTTCGAGGGCTATTTGACTAACTCATTTAGAAGGAGAAATAAGGTGTATGTAGAGATATATTTATGTTTTTGTAAAGGGTTTCAAAGTGAAGGTTGTTTTGTTTCAAAGTATGTTGAGTGTGGCATATTTCCAAAGGGGTTTCTTCACTTCATAAAAGGTATGGGCAAATTATCCTATTGACTTTTTATGGTGGTTGATTTATGAAATATCATTGGAGGGAAAAATATTGTTTGTGGTTTCCCTTTAGAAAGTGGTTGGTTGAATGCATCAATATTTTTTGAATTGGGAGTTGTGTTTAAACCTCGTGTTATAAGCATAGTGGTTGAAACCCATTGGTTGTGAAAGAACTTGAGTTAGAAAAGAACATGAGTATTATTATTATATGAGATTTGTGGTTGAGCATTTTTGGAAACATTTGAGTTGGTTGATACATACTTGGACTAGGGTTGTGTGAGAGAGAGTTTTCCCTTGTGATGATTGGTTGAGTTGAGTTGATTGAGCCTAGTCAAGTGATGTGTGAAGTGATTGTTCAATTTCTATGAAACAAATTATTCCATCATTCTATGTTGAGTTGAGATTGAGGTTAGAACATATTGAGTCTCTAAAAATCCTCTTTATGGTTCTATAAGACTTGAGTTAAGTTGAGGTTGACTTGAATTGAGTTGAGGTTGATTTGAGTTGAGAGTGAGATTAGAACATATTGAGTCTCTAACAATTATCTTTATGCTTCTATGAAGTTGATTTGAGTTAAGATTTCCATTCATTGTTGATTTTATTTTGAGTACTACTTGAGCATGATTGATTGAGCCTTTGAGAAGGCCTTTGGGATATATTTGAGTACAATGTTGGGACAAATTTGTGGATAATTTTGGGCAAGTTCTTGGTGAGCTTGCTAGAGCAGATTTGGGCAAGTTCTTGGTGAGCTTTCTAGAGCAAATTTGGGCAAGTTCTTGGTGAGCTTGCTAGAGCAGATTTGGGCAAGTTATTGGTGAGCTTGCTAGAGAAGATTTGGACAAGTTCTTAGTGAGATTGTTAGAGCAAATTTTGATAGGTTCTATGTGAGCTTGTTATTTAGCATTGGATAGGTTATGTGTGAGCTTGTTATTCAGCATTGGATAGGTTCTGTGTGAGCTTGTCATTCAGCATTGGACAGGTTTTGTATGAGCTTGTTATTTAGCATTGTACAAGTTCTATGTGAGCTTGTTAAGTAGGTTTTGTGTGAGCCTATTGAGCAGGTTCTTAGTGAGCATATTGACAGAGCTTCAAAGGTGACAAAGTATAGAGGATAGAGTCTCAATGGATAGAGATCCAGCAACCAACACAGTTGAATATAGATCTAAGTTAGGAGTCTTCAAGTGGAGAGAGGTCCACCAATCAGTGTAGTAGAGAGACATAGTCTTTTAGAAGATCACATAGCCAAAGCAGAAGGAGAAAAAGTTATCCTATGGAAGAGATCCATGAACTTGAGATTAGGGGATCAACATCTCCTTTAGACAAAGATCCATAAACATTGTAATTGGGAGTGATTCCCAAAGAGATTGATTGAGAAAGTTTTAGTAAAATATTTTCTCTATGGAGTAGCCCACATTGGGTGAACCATGTAAATTATGGTGTCTCTATTGTGTATGGTATTTTGTGCATTGCTTTAATTACTGCTATTGATACTGCTATCTATACACAACATAATATTGAATTGGAAGAAAAAGTAAAAAGTGGTCTTATACTATTCACACCCCTCTCTCAGTATAATCTTGTGTTCTTCAAGGGTCTACTAATTCCAATGAGATTAGCTTAATCTCAAAGTCATAGAATGTGATGGAAGGCTTCATGCATGTTTGGATGCTCCCCATAAAGTTTTTGAAGGCATTAGGATCTTGAGATTATAGTTCAATGGATTTAAGAATATCCATTAATGCCTCATGATGTGGAGGAGATTGTTGAATTAACTCATAAATTGACAATTTTGTGGAAGGTATTTTTAGACTTGTGGTTAACCGGCTACTCAGTGAGATGATTGGCCAAGGTGGATGAGTGATGGGTGGATTTGAAGGATTTGATTGGCTAGGGATATGGATGGGTGATGAAGGATTGGGGGAAACCTAAATAGGTGGTTATGTAGAGGGTTGTGACACACTTACTTGTGGTTGTTGCCTTTGATTATTTATTTGACCTGTAGTGACCACATGGATGGCCCCTACAAAAACTTGGTATTATTATATGTGATTGACTTGATTAGGGGGATTTTTGGTGTTAGCTCCTCCTACATTTGGTTGCACCTCCTCATGATAAGGAAGTGGTGTTTGAAATATACCAAGGTTTTGGTTTTTTTGAGCGAGGGGATTATCAAGCTTGATCGCCCCCAAGTCAATGAGGTCTTGCACTATGTCTTTAAATCATGGCAATTATTAATGTCATACCCGTTTTGTCTATGATAAGGACAAAATAGATGTTTTTGATATTTTTTACTACGTTTGGTGGGATCATAGGGTCTAATTTTAGGTAAATCAGGTTTGTTTGTGTAACCTTCAAAAAAGGGAAGCATATGACTCGACTAAGGGAGTATATTGGTGATTTTTCAAATAGACTATTGCCAGGGATGGTTTTCCATAGTTTACACTGTGCTTTGCATGGCTTGAGTTATTGAGGGTACCACATGATAAGAAATTTATTGTGGTGTTTGTTGCAAGGGTTGTTGTTGAGCCATTATCGATTGGCTTATGATCACTTGATTAACATGATTAGGCTGATTGGATGGGTAGCCTGTATTGATTTAGGTTGGCAAGAATAATTACTTTTGTATTGGCCCTTGTTTTTCCATTCTTTCTTTTTAGGATTAAGTATGCCTTCTTGGATTTTTATCTCCTCAATGACACTAGCCTAAGCTAAAGCTTATTCAAATGATTGATAAGTTCATAGTTGAAGCATCCAAGAGATAGGTTTTAAGCAACTCTTGGTGAATAGCTTAATTGACTCATCCATTAGTAGGGTGAATGGTAATTTAGTGATGACAACCCTCCAACGATTTTTAAAATCATAGATAGATTCATCATCATGTTGTCTCAAAGCATAGACATCAGATAATGAGATCTTCTTTTTAACATTTAAGATGAAACACTCAAATAATTGATAAATCAATTGCTCAAAATTATAAATACTATGACTTGGTAAGTGATTATACCATTATATGGCATATCCTCCTAATGTTTGAGGAAAAGTTTGAAGCATGAGAGAATTGTCATTTTAAATTTTGAAATAGGCATGTACAAAAGTGCTCACATATTCTTTAGGATCCTCAATTCCCTTAAATTTGTCAAACTTATGTACCGTAATTTTTTTTGGATATGGCAAGGATGGTACCGAAGGATGAATTAGTTGAGTAATAAATTGGCATAAATTTGGTTTCTGGTTTGAAAAACCAGGAGTAAATTATATCAATTGATCTATCTATTTCTGCATGGGCTTAATTTGAGGGTCTTCATTAGGAATTTGGAAGCCTTGAATTACCTGATGATTTTATGGTGGAGTGGAGAAATTTTGTGGAGTGACTAAGTGATGATGCAATTGATAATGATGATTAAGTAAATTTGATGGAAATTGATGAATGGGAGATTGATGATGAAAATATGGAGAATTATGGAATGAATTTGATGTATGAGGGTTATGGCTAGATTGGCCAACAGGAATAGGATGGGTAGTGGTATTGCTTGGTTGGGGAATAGAGATAGAAACCATAGAAGACTATGGTTTTCATGATGGACCATGGTTAACAAGGACAGTTTGAGTAGAGTTATGTAAAGGCTTAGGGTTAACCTGTACTTGCTATTGAGCATTTTGATGTTGTCTAAGAGATTTGTTTAGATGTTCCCATGCCTTACTAATTTCTCTATCAAAAGCTAAGGGTATGGAGGTAGATGGTATGGAAGATATGGTTTGCGAACAAGTTACACTAGGTATGGCAACTTGTGAGGCAAGAACTTATGAAGCAACATTGACATGTGCTTCATACAAGGGGTTGGTGTATGTGGAGGTGTACGAAGTGCTAGGAGCACATGAGGGTTGAGGAATGGATATATGGGAGGAAGGTGCAATTAATACCTCAAAAAGAGGGTTGGGATACACCTATGTAAAGGTGGATGGTGTCTGGGAATAAATAGGCTCCTGCTATAAAGTAAGATCCTGTCTAGGAGAATTGGGAATGGATTCAAAGGTATAGTTGGAAGACTTCATGAGAGCTTCTACTTTTGCCATGTATATATGGGTAATGTGGTTGTCTATGGTAGGGGAGGTTGACTCCTCTTGGGGCATAGCCATATGAAAGGTTGTGGATGGTAAGGAATGTGAGGGATCTGCAGATAAATTTGTATGTATCACATTTAGGAAATCTATCATAGAAGTGGTGGGGAATGTTGATGAAGGTTCCATTTGATTATCTTGATTTAATTATTATTTTTATTTTTTTGTTAAGACCATAAAGAAAATAAATCAAAATACATATTTATGCAGTAAATTGAAACACCCAATTTAAATTTTCACAATAAAAAAAAACAACCAATGCTAAGTTTGTTTAACACATGTGTCTTACCTTGTTCATTGGTTATATCCTTTTAATGTGAGTTCATTCCCTTAGGTTTTAATCTTGTGTGTTTTGAATGTGCTAATTTGAATTAATCAAATAAAGGTAAAAACTATGGCTAAGATGGGGCAACAAGATTCTTGTTGGTGATGAAATTCAATAAGTTTTATTGGGGGTGTCCTAGGGTTTCTATGGGTAGATATTGGTGGATGGATATGAATGCCACCATCACCAAATCTCAAGCAATGGTTGGTGATGAAATCCAACCACTATTGTTGAATGTGAATCATGTAGTGTGTGGTTAATTTTAAATTTTTTGATTTTCTATTGTGTTCAAACAATGTTAGAAGCAACTAATTTCATAAATCTAAGTCAGAATCCAACAAGAGAATGCCAATTTATCCAAAGGGTGTGAAGTACACCGCTTAAGACCCCTTGTCAAAACAACTAGAAGGTTCATCCACCCCTCTTCCTGGAATCACCCAATGGAAAGAATACTCTTGGAACCCTAATGATGTTCCTACTTAGATAGATAAAAGAAGACATTTCTAATCCTAAAAATGCAAACTAATTATGCAATTTTGATTTACATGCAATCAAAATGCGATATTATTTTTATTTTTTATTTTTCATATAGTAGAAACTCAAAAATTTCAAATAAGAAATGTGAATGGATGCAAGTGATTACTTTAAATCCTAAAAATGCATGCTAATATGAATGTTCTTTTCCATATTACTTAAAGAAGTTATTTTTATATCAAAATCCTAAAAAAGACACAAAACAGCCAGAAAATATAAACAAAAAAACAAGGGTTTGGTTAGCAGACTTACAAATGACCTACGTATTTGTCCTAGATATCTGTAAAATGCACCTAGGAATTTTTGGATAGCCCTCAAGCACTGTTGGGTGTTTTGCGCATCTTATCCAATTTCTACGAACTTTTAGAAACCCTAGATCCAGAAAAAAATATGAAATTTGCGCTTCTAAAAATTGTGCAAGATGATAGAAAACAACAAGTAAATTAGGATGGAAAATAATAAATAGAAACCCTTAGGGGTCCCACCATGATCACCATTTGAAAGATACAAAACATAACAAAACAATGTTAAATAAATAGAACACAAGGAGACCAGAATTGCATAATAAATATTCTTATATTAATGGGGGGAGCCTAAAAACTCCATTGTTACAATGTGGATCCTTGAATCCTTTTTTATACAAATTTACATATGGTCAGGGTTCTTCGAAACCCTAAAAAACAAGGTTGGTGGTGTCTTTAGGCGCATCTTGCTCCCAAAAGTGTTGAGTGGGCTTTGAGATATCCGATACTGGGACACTCCAATTTAAACAACTGTCCAATGCTGACGTAGCACCTTCATATATGCACACAATGACACAAAAAACTAGTTAGTAATACTTGTGAGGGCTCCACAGTGTGAGGCCCTCTATAAGCAATGATAAACCCTAACTATCTGTTGCAAATAAAGTGAACATATATGAAAATGTATAAACAAAATAATAACTAATATATTTACCTAAATTTTCTTGTTGTCTTCTGATAGATGATATTTTATTATAGATGATAGGCATGATGATGCCCTGGCATCACTCGAAGGCTAGGAGGTGCTCATAATGCTTATGTAAAACACCTACGGGTGCTTTATGGCTATAGGATACACTTGTGGGTTCTTGGAACTGGTAGGGAGGCACCGAGAGATGCTCGACGGTGACATAAATCACCCAAAGGTATTCAAAAAAAGAGGAAATATTTTGCAAAATTAGATCTAGCGAGGGGAAATGGATGATGATAGTTGTGAGGGTTAAGGCGAGCAAGGATGGAGGTAGACGTACGTGGACCCTCAAGTTGCTTAAAACCCAGGGATATTGGGCACTTAGAGAACTTCAAAACTCAAGGAATTTGAAAACTCAAGTTGCTTAGGGGTTGAGCCATCAAAATGGCTTCTATTTATAATCCAACCTAGGGCATACTTAGGGTTTCAATGACACTAATCATGTGGATGAGATAAAAGCACATCGAAGGGTGGATATTAAATTTAGGGTGTGGTATGGATTGATGTGGATGGATGGACAAGATTAAATGAAATTGGATGGCTGGGATTAATTCACTTATATAAATATATATTAATTAAATATATAATATAATATATAAAATATTAATATTAAATATATATAGAATAAATAAATATAAATATACATGAATATTGGGCGGAAATGGTGGGATAGTCAGGATGGAGGACAAGTGGCTAGGTTTTGGTGTCTACACTTTTTATTTTGTCTACAAGGCAAAACCATTCCATACCTTTATGGTTGTCATTTTTCATAGGAATGCCTAGATACTTGATTGTTGAATTATCTTCTCCTTCTTGAAACTATATAATTATGTAGATTTTCCTCTTCCAATGGAGTGGTGTATTAAGGAAGAAGAAGATAATTTTTTCCTTATTTATCACACTCCTAGAAGCTAAAGTGAAATATGCCAGAATATTTCGCATAGCCTTGGTTTTTTTAATGCTAGCTAAACCCATTAACAATGTGTCATCTAAAAAGAGGATATGATAGGTTTCTTTCACATTGGTAGTAGCGGTTCAACCCTAAAAATTATGTTTTTCTTGACTTACTTGGAAGGATCTACTGAGCCCTTCTGAGACTAAAGTGAACAAAAAAGGTGATAAAAGACATACTTTATGAATACCCCTTGATGTATCAAAGAAGGAGGATGGGTCCCCATTTATTAGAACTGTAGCATTTGAATTACATATGCATCCCTACACCCAGTTCATCCATAGATCATTAAATCCCATTTTCTTTAACACCTTGCTTATAAATTACCTATCCAACCTATCATAGGTATTAGAGATTTCCACCTTGATTTCCATGGCTCTATTTTTATTTATCACTACAAAATGTAAAGTTTCTTAAGCTATTACAATAATGTCTTGTATGTGTCTACTTGGAATGAATCCACCTTGTTCTACCGAGATCAAATTATTTATGAAGGGATTAAGTTTTTTAACCATTAACTTGATTATTATATTATAAGAGGTATTGCAAAGAGAAATAGGACAAAATATGTCAAAGGCTACCGCATATCTATTTTTAGGAATGAGTGCAATGAAATAGGTATTGATAGCTCCTAAAACTGCACTATTCTGACTAGATTATTCAATCATTTTGACCAAATCTTCCTTTATGATTTACCAACATGTCTTATAGATATTTAACCTAAAAACCATCAAACCCTGAGGTCTTATCCAAGCTCATACTCTTGATTATATCATAGACCTCTTCCTTTATAATGGATTTATCTAGTTCCTCATTCATTTACGATGTGACCAATTTTGGAATGCAGTTGAGAATTCTTTGTTGAGCTTCTATATTATTTACTATCCTCTCATATAAGAAAGACTTAAAATAATTGACTAATTCCTTATTTATTAAGTCTTTATCTTTGAACTCCTCTCCCTTTGAGTTCTTGATCATGGAAATTTGATTGATTCCCCTTCTTTAACTAGTTTCCTTGTGGAAGAAGGATATGTTTGAATCTCCTTTCTGAAGCCAAATTCTTTAAGATTTTAGCCTTCAAACCTGCTCTTTTCTCTTCTCTTCCTCATAATTATTTATTTCCAATTTTGCTCTTCTTGGAACAAATCATCTTCTCAACCTTCCTCCAAGGCTTTTTGCTTAGTTTGAAGTAAATTTTATCTTGCCATTCTCACTTGTTCTTGTTGCTAAGATCTGATATTTTGAGTCCATATCTTTATACCTCTTTTAATATTAAATAAAATCTTATGGAATTGATACATTTGAGACCCATGATTAGGGGCACCATTATCCCACCAAAAATTGACCTAAGGAAGAAACTCTTCATGCTCTATCAACATGGGTAGAAATTTGAAAGGAGTATTCTTTACTTTCAAAATGAATTGAATTTCAACAACCACTGGCTAATGATAAGAGCTAGTGCCTGAGACTACTCTTGTTTACATAATAATGGAGTCAATAATTAAGCTTTTGAATAATAGAAACTAGTCTAGTCTTTTAGCAATCATCACTTTCCCTTTTCTTCTATTACTCTAGGTAAACCAACCTTTTTTGGGTGGAATTCCAATGAGTTCAAACTATTGAATGTTGGAATTATGTTGAATATTTTGCATGTTATTCTAACGAGGTTAACTCTAAAAGGTATTGGACACTCTCCATGTATCCTTACTGAGGTTCAAAGTCGGGTCGGGTCTTGAGCAAGGGCTCAGAGGTGAAAATCCTTGATGGAAGTTTTAGGGTTTCTTAAACTATTTTTAAACCCATGTGGGCTATTTAGGGTTAAATATTTGAACCCATGGTATTGTAAAATCCATTCTTGTGTTGTTGTTATTTAATTTCTCTTGCATCAGGGTTTGATGAGATATGAGAGAGGAGCATTATTGTATTGGAGATGATTAAGTTTATACAATAAAGAGATATAATTATGTTTTAGTTTTTTTATTGTAAAGGTTTTCTAGGTGAAATACTATGTTATGTGTGTATCTATTATCTTCTTTTTTCTTTTGATTATGTATTTACTAATTTTCTAGATTTAATTTTTCAAGGCATTTTTCTCTTCGTTTGGTATCAGAGCTAGGTTTTTAAGCTTTGTTCAAGGAGTAAAGGTTTCGACCCTATGATAAATTAATTCTTGAGTGGGATTTGTACACAAAAGAATCTGGGTGAAAGAAAATTATGGAAAGAACATGGGTAGAGATTTAAAAATTTAATGGATAAAATTTTGAATTATGGAAACTCAAGATGGAGGATCTGTTGGTTGATAGAGATTGAAGAACATGTGCTTATACTGAGAGGGGGGGTGAACAGTATAAGATATTTTTTTTGCTTTTTAATCCAAATGATAACATCAATAATATTAAAGTAGTAAACATCACACAAAGCATCATACACATGAGAGACATGATTTAATGTGGTTCACCCAATGTGGGCTACTCCACGAAGAAAATATTCCTTATAAATTTTCTCAAATAAATTCTCTTGGGAATACGTTCCCTACAATTTTTATAGACCTCTATACAAAGGAGACACCAATCCCCTAAGCAATTTTATGGATCTCTATCCATAGAAGAATTCTTTCTCCTTAGCTTTTACTGGTGATCTTCTAGAAGAACTGTTATCCCCACTGCTCTGGCTAATGGATATCTATCCACTGAAGACACCTATTCTCACTGCCCTATCTAATTGATCTCTATCCACTGGAGACTATCATCCTATATACTATATCAAAGCTTTATCTCAAATTTGTACTAAACACAGTCCTTTTATCTAGCATAAATTTGCTCAATATCTATTTTTGATCTGCTACAAACCTATCCTCAAATTGGCACCAAAATCTATCCTTAATCTCTGTCCTCAAATATGTTCTCAATCTCTGTCCTCAAATATGTCCTCAATATTTGTCCTTAAATATTTATCCTCAAATCTATCCTCAATCTCTATCCTCAAATCTCTATCCTCAAATCTATCCTCAATATGTATTGTAAGCTTCCACAAAAGCTCACACAAATCTATCCACAAGTCTTCTCTAAGACTTGCCTCAAATTTGTTCAACAAGTCCACACTAGAACTTGTACAATCTCATAGAAACATAAAGAGATTTTTTAGAGAATCAATATGCCTCAAATTCGTCAAAATGCTCAATCACTTTCAATCACTCTTTTAGAAACATATAGAGAATTTTTAGAGACTCAATATGCTTCACATTCATCAACTCTCAATCACTTTCTCAACTCAATTCAGGATATAGAATAATTTATTTCATAGAACTTGAACTATCACATCAACACATTCACTTGACTAGGCTCAACCAACTCTACTCAACCAATCACTCAATGAAATAATCTATTCTTACAAAACCTAGTCCCAATTCATGAACATTCACTCAAATATTTCCAATAATGCTCATCAACAAATCTCACATAACAATGATACTCATGATTTTTGCAAACCCTAGTTCAAGTTCTTCACTCAACCAATCACTTCAACAACAATGCTTATAAAACAATCATTTTCACTCCAACTTTGCATTCACAATATTAAAAAATAACTCACTTAGGAAGATGTACCCATACCTTTTGTTTGATGTAGAAGTGCCCTTAGGAAAACTGTCTCAATCACAATTTTCTCCTTTGCCAATTTCAATTGTTAGATGAAAAAAATCACACTAATTCTCTTTCAAAATATTTTCAAACACAAAAATAATCAATCCCAAATACACCTTATTACTCCTTATTGAAATTAGCAATCACCAAATCACACATAAAAATAATCACTCAGATTGCTACTTATAATCTCCAATTTAATAAATCAATCTTTCAAAAATAACCCTCGAAAATAATAATTGCCTACCATTTTATCTCCCTCAAAAAAACTTAATAACCAATTTTAATTTAGGCAAAAATTAAATCTTATAACCCATCAAAAACAATTATTTTTCAACCTTAGGCACATAAAAATATTTATATTTTTCTTCAACCTTAGCACATCCAAATTAAGCGACCAACATAACAATCAACAACGCATACCTTTCTCTCAACCACTAAAAGGGCTTCGGTGGGTTTTTACCACAAAAACTCTCCATCGAGTGCCTTACCAAGGTGCTAGCCCACCACGTGGGCTAGGCACTCCCATGATGAGGGGAATGCACTTGCCCCCTTTTGTTTCCTCGTTGGCACCGCTTCCAAAAATGAAGACCTTCCTTCCTTGCAAAATGTGAACCCCACAAGATCCGAACCTGCATCCTCCCTACCAGCAAACGTCTTAACACCTTCCACCATCACAAACTGTGCTACACGACGCTTGTGCAAAGTGAGAGGAGCCTTGCTCTTGTTTGTTCCTTTACTTCCGTTGAAGACTTTTCAAACATGAAAATTACTGCTTTCTTTCTGCGCATTAATCTAGAACATAGGCATTCAAATAACTCATGAGAGGAGACTTAAGGCAAAGGTTTTACCTTTATATATATGATGCATTATTTTCATAACACATCGGCACTCAAATCAAATTTGAAAATTTGATTTATAAACTTAGCTTTATAACCCTTTTTAGGGTTTATTTAAATAAATAAAAATTAATTTATAATTAAATTAAAATTAACTTATAATTAACTTAAGTAACATGAAAGTTAATTAAACTAATTAATAAATTAATTTATAATAAAATTATATTAATTAATTTAAATTTCCTTTTTAATATTATAATAAACTATTATAATATTATTTTCTTGGGACTCTTCTTTGCCCTTTGGACCTCATCTGATTGCCTAGAACCGGGTCTTGATAAACTGAAGGCAGACTATCCTTTTTCACTTATTAGAGAACCTGAAACTGATGCTGCCCACTAAAAATGCCACTGACTAGTGCTGAAAGCTTGACTCACTCTTGACATCAATGACAACTCATCTACTCAAAATTTCCAAAAGACATCAGTGTATTGCTATCTCTAGAATAAAACCAACATCAACGACAAATGAGGATTAGCTAAAGATCGATAGGAAGACAAGGATTTATATTAGATTGTGCTTATTTGATTTAGTATTGTTGAATGTATTGACAGAGACCATGACAAAGTCATTATGGGATAAGCTAGGAACTTTGTATTAGACAAAGTCATTGGTAAATAAACTCTTTCTTTGAAAGAAGTTGTATTTGTTTTGGATGAATGATGGTGGCTCTGTGGCTAAACATCTAAATTATTTTAACAACGTGGTAAGTCAATTAAACTTTGTTGAAGTAAAAATGATTGAAGAGGAAAAGTGTATTAATTTATTTTGTTCATTACATGATTCTTCGGATAACATAGTTATGGTTATCACCAATACTACTTCTACATTGAAAGTAGAGGATATAGTAGGAACATTGCTATTCGAAGAAATGAGACAAAAATATTCTAAGGATTTTTATCAAAAGGATGCCTTGGTTGTGAGAGGTCGTTCTCACAAAAGAAGCAAAAATAAATCAAAAGAGAAAATTGAGATCTAGGGGTAAATTTGTTGCTTCAAAAAAGAGGAAATGTTGGAAGGGGTATTATAAAAGAGAATGTAGATCTAAAAAGGTTGATAATAGTTGATCATTTCATGAAGAAACTTCTACAGTAATGAAGACCACAAATGAAGATTCAGGGGAATTATTCTTAGCTATAGTGTGCTCAAGTGAATGCCATGACTCATGGTTTATTGACTCAGGTGCTTTATTTCATATGACTTCTCATAGGGAGGGGTTCTATAAATATGAAAAAATAAATGAAGGTGAAGTCTTCTTGGGATATAATTCAACATATAAAATAATAGGTCAAGGAAGAGTCAAGTTGAGGTTAACATATGGAATAATTAAAACCCTTCCTGGTATGTTGTGTATTTTAGGTTTGGCAAGGAATTTGATATCTGTGAGTAAGATGAATGATGCGGGTGTGATTTTGGTATTCAATAAGGATAGTTACAATATTGTTCATGGATTCTTGGTGTTGGCAAGGGGAGTTCACATAAGAACTCTGTTCATACTTGAGGCTAGCACTATAAGTATTGATTGCAATAACTCTTTAGTTGTAGAGGAGAATAATATGGTAGAATAAACTTTAAGTATTCTTGTAGAGAAGAAAATGTTGTGGCATCAATGCATGGGATATATTGATGAGAAAGACCTTTGAACATTAAAAATGAAAGGTATAGCTGAAGGAATTTCTAATCGCCCATTAAATTTTAATTTTTGTGAGCACTATATTTTCAAAAATCATACCCGAATTAAGTTTTCTAGTAGTGCTAAAAAATCTAAAGGAATTTTACATCTAGTTCATAGTGATGTTTTTGGACATACAAAAGTACCATTGTTAGGTAAATTTATTTATTTTGTTACATTTATAGATGGCTTTTAAAGAAATACCTGGGTTTATTTTTTATAAAATAAATCTAATTTTTTCAATAAATTTAAAGAGTTTAAGGCTCTTGTATAAAATCATATAGATAAATCGATAAAGTTTTTGAGAAGTGACAATGGTGGTGAGTATTGCTCTAATGAACTTGAGCAATTTTGCAAGGATTTTGGAATGAAAAGGCAGAAAACAACTCCATATACTCCACAACAGAATGAAGTTGTACATTATATGAATATAACATTGATGGATAAGGCTAGAAGCATGCTAAGTGGTGCAGGGTTAGAAAGGAAATTCTGGGTAGAAGTCATGTTAATTTCTTGTTACATCATCAAAATATCTCCTACCTCAGATTTTGTGGAGGAGACTCCATAGGATGTGTGGACTGGTAAGAAACCCTTTCTCAATCATATAAGGGTTTTTGGTTGTGATGCTTATATGTATGTCCCAAAAGAGAAAAGGACTAAGCTAGACTATAGATTTAAAAAATGTGTATTTATGGGTTATAGTATTGGTATTAAAGGATATAAGTTGTGGAACCCCAAAAATAGAATATTGTTTACAGTTGTAATGAGATCTTTAGATAAACAAAAGGCGTTCCAAAATAGGAAATGCAACCAAACAAAGAACGTGTAATAGTTCAAGTAAAATTAGAATAGGAGGAATAACTTGTGGTAAAACCTGGTGCACAAAAGAATATGAACTACAGAGAGAGTTTTAAGAGGAAAAATTAGAGGAAGAAGGTGAGGAGGAAGTTGAAGATGTAGAACCTAGGACTCTAAATTTGATGAGATCTGATCAAGTGAGAAGACTCCCAAGAAGGTATAGCCCTGTATATCTTTTTTTTGCATTTAATATATTAATTATTGATGAACAACCCAATACTGTAAGGGAGGCACTTTAGTCAAGTGAGAATAAGTCTTGGAAAAGGTCTATGGAGGAAGAAATGGAGTCCCTGGATAAAAATAAGACATGGGACTTGGTGAAATTACCCACTAGAACAAAATTAATTTGTTCTAAGTAGGTATTCAAGAAGAATAATAATGTATAAGGAAATTTGGTGAAGTACAAGGTCCACCTAATAGCAAAAGGATTTTCTCAAGTTGAGGGAATTGACTTTGGTGAGTTTTTTTCTCCAGGGGCAAAACTAACTTCAATTAGATTTATGTTGGCTATTTTTGTTGCTTTTGATCTTTAAATAGAATATATGGATGCAAATACAATATGTCTACATGGAAAACTTCATGAAGACATATATATTTCACATTCAAAATGCTTTAGGGTAAAAGGTAAGCACTTTGTATGCAAGTTGAAAAAATATCTTTACGACTTGAAGCAATCTCCAAGAATGTGGAACCAAAAATTTGATAGGTTTTTTTTACACTTGGGCTTGGAAAAAGCAAAGCAAATCCATGTGTGTATTTCAAACAAGAAGGTGAAATATTTATTGTGAATGTTTTGTATGTGGATGACATGATGTTAATTGGTAATAAAAAGACGATGATAAAGTTACTAAAATATCAGTTATCTTCTAAATTTGACATGAAGGATTTGGCTGCTACAAAATTTATTTTGGGTATGGAAATAATAAGGGATCATGAAAATAGAAAGTTATGGTTAAATCAAAGAAAATATGTTGATTTGATACCACAAAGGTTTATGATGCATGATTGTAAACCAGTATGTACTCCATATCTTGTTGGTCAAAAGTTATCTGTTGAATAGTGTCCTAAAATAGATGAAGAAATTGAAGAAATGTATCATGATCCTTATGTTATCATTGTTGGTATTCTAATGTATGTAATGGTATGTACTAGACCTGATATTGAAAATATAGTGGGAGTATTTAGCAGATATATTTCCAATCCAGGAAAGGAACACTGGAATGTTGTGGAGGGGATCTTCAGATACTTGTGTGGAACTTAAGACTATGCTATTTATTACCAAGGAAAATCTAGAGATAGTAATATTGTAAATCTACAAAGTTTTATGGATGTTGATTGGGCTGGAAATATGGACAAGAGAAGATCCATGATTGCTTATGTGTTTAGATTATTTGGAGGGGCAGTAAGCTGGATGAGTAAAAAGGAAATAATGGTTGCTTTATCCACAATAGAGGCAAAGTACATTACAACAAATAATTCCTATAAAGAAGCAATGTGGCTATAGAGGTTGTGTTCAACATTTGGTCTTAAGAAGAAGGCTATGAGAATTGACAGTTATAGTCAGAGTGCAATATTTCCGGCCAACAAACTGGTTTTCATGATCGGTCAAAACATATTGATATCAAGTACCATTTTGTGAGAGAGATGGTTGAAGGGAATCAGATGATATTGGAGAAAGTTGATATAGAGAATAACGTTGTTGATTCATTAACAAAGGTTGTACATACTCAAAAAAATTCTTGGTGTAGATCTATGGGTATGGTTGCCCTTGATAGTTGAAAATGGTAGTTTTTGGCCCCTATAGAAAGTATTCAAAAGTGGGAAAATGTTGGAATTATGTTGAATATTTCCATGTTATTTTGGTGGGGTTAACTCTAAAATGTACTAGATACTCTCCATGTATCCTTGTCGAGGTTTAGTATTGAGCTAGGTCCCGAGCAGGGGTTCAGGGATGATAGCCCCCAAAAAGCAAGGGTCAAAGGGTGGTAGCCCCTGATGAAAGTTTTAGGGTTTCTTAAGCTATTTTTAGATCCATATGGGTTGTTTAGGGTTAAATATTTGAACCCATGGTATTATAAAATTTATTCTTGTGTTGTTGATAATTAATTGCACTTGCATTAGGGTTTGATGAGAGATGAAAATTATTATATTGGAGATGGTTAAGTTTATACAATAAGGAGATATTACTATGCTAGGTTTTTTCCTATAAGGGTTTCCCAGGTGAAATATTGTGTTATGTATATCTGTTATCTTCTTCTTATTTTTTCCTTTGATTCTATATTTACTATTTTTCTAGATTTAGTTTATCGAGACCTTTTGCTCTTTATTGAATTCCCCCAAAAATTTTGGATCATACTTGATCATTATTGTTGAACTATCCTCCTTTCTTTTCATTCCTATCTAGAATTGAGTTGAAGTCTCCACCCAGAATGCCATGTTGATTTTATAGAGACCACTAAATTCTATACTCAATGCCAAAATTTAAGTTTTCTAGCAGTATTGTTAGGTCCATATATGTTAATTAAATAAAAAGTTATCTTTAGAGATTTTTCAAGGAATTTTAAGCATATCCATTTGCTTCCTAATATTTTTTCCATAATTTCAAATGTATTGCTTTTCCACATAATGGTTAAACCACTTGACTGCCCACTTGCACTAATTGCCATTATTTTACTTCCTTTCCAAATATGATCTTCCACCTGTATAAAATCTTCTTCACTCTTGTATTATGATAATATCCAATTTTTCTTGGCTGATATTTCATCTCAAAGACATTCGTTTCTAGGGGAGCCAAGACCCCTAATGTTTCAAGAAAGGAACTTCATTTAGTTTATTTTTTCCTCGCTCTCGTCTTGAGTCCTTTGTCATCAAGCATGGGTTGGGTCTCATTAGCAATCAATTCATGATTTTAATTCTCCTGCATTGTTTTACTATTGGATCTACCCATTGTTTTAGGTGTGCCTCCTGTATCTATTTCACATTGTGTTTTTTGGGAAGCCATTTCAATGTCATGAATAGTTTGAGTTTGAGGTGACCAGTTTGAATTGTTCACATTATCCATTTTTAAATTATTCTCAAAAGGGATAAAGTTAGGGGGAAGAGGAATGTTTATCCTAATTTTATATTGTCAATCCACTGCAAATTAAAGTCACTTTGTGCTCCCTATTTTTTGATGCTTTTTTATTTATAATTTTTCATTTATATCCTCTTCGATTCCTCCTTCGTCTAGTTGAGTCCATTTTTTGAGGTTGTCTTCAACTATGTTTACTTCAAATCCCCCAAATTGTTGCAGTGTCTCAAATTTTTTAGTGTTTTCCTTTTGAAAAATTTATTGTGAGGTGAAAAACCCTGGTTTGTTCTATCTATGTTCTCTTTTGTTGTAGACCTACTGATAACCATCGTTATTAATATCTTTTTCTTGATGTTCTACTAGAGGGAACTTAGGACAATAATGAGAAAAATAGCCATACTCATGGCATCAGAGACATTTGAAAGGAAGACATTCATAATATATTTTTTGTTCAATCTGGAAGGATTCCACATTAACCATTACTACTTCTGGTATTCCAATTTCAATGTTTACCTGGACATAAATGTGGGTCACTACCGAATTTGCACCATTGCTCTCTGCACCTTTGATGAAGTTCCCCAATTTATTGCTTGTTTCCTCCAAGATTGAGTTCTTTCTTAAAAACCTAGGTAAAAAGGGTTAACTGACCCAAAATAGTACTTCCTTAGGGTTCTCCTCTAATGGATTGAAAATGATATGCCACTGGACTAGGTACAAACCACTTCTACTCATGAAGTAAGGGCCTTGCTCAAAAACCTTTTGTCTATCCTCTAGGGAGCTAAAAGTAGCAATAAAAATACCCCTACCTTCGATGGAAATCTCAATGTTTCCTTACACATTTAGCTTCCAATTGACATCAACCCAATTCCTAATTGTAATATCTCTAGGTCACATTCCATAGAAATGACCAATTAGTGCCTAGTTCTTTAAAAGAACAATTTCCTCATTGACATCTTAGATTCTCATTTCCACTAATGGATTACCATCCAATTTTTTCACAAAGACCTAGTTTTTCTTTCTCTTTTCTATCGATTTTCCTACCTGGGATCTTTGAACCACCCTCTATGCTTTAGACAAAGCCACACTTAATGAAACTCCTAAATTTTGGATTGGGAGGGGTACCATGGTCCCTCTAAAAGCACCTTTCATAAGTTGTAGAGACCAAAAATATAGAGTGACTCACAAACTTGCTAGGTTTTGCACCATGGTTGAAAAACTCATAATCACCAGATACAGTTGCCATATGAGAGTAGACGATCCTGATTTGAGGTCATGTAAGGTCCACACAGTCAAATTTTTAGAGATTTTATGCCATAGAACTAGACCTGCACACCCTAAAAACCTCCAAAACAATGTAGGCTTATAGATTAGAAGCTTTTATTTTCCCCCTTCAGCTTAAATCAACTTCATTTATTTTGCTTGTCCATCATAATTATCTTCAATTTTCATGTCCTTTCACATTTAGCATAGATGTTTGATCCTTTTAGCCTAGCATAGTTGCCCATGTTCTTAGCCTAGTTGCTTTGTCAAACCCTATAGCATAGTGATTTTCCATTTTTTTAGTTTGTTTGTTCATGATTACTTTTTCATATCTTAGCTTAGATGTTCTATTTTCCCTAGCTTAGATGTTTACTTTCCTTAGCATAGATGCTTCACTTTCCATAGTAGAGTCTCTTTTATTCTTTAGAATAAACACTTTTAATTCTTCTAGCATAGTTCCCTTATTATTTAGCATAGTTGGGCTTCCTTCTCTTAGAGTAGTCTCTTCTTATCTTCTTCATCATAATTATTTAAATATTTTTAGTAAAGTTAATATTTTAATTTATTAGCATAGTTTATCCTTTTAATTCCATAACATAGTTTATATTTTCAATTTATTAGCATAGTTTATCTTTTCATTTCATAGCATAGCTTGTATTTTAATTTCTTAGCATAGTTTATCTTTTAATTTCTTAGTATAATTTGTATTTTTGTTTTCTTAGATTTCTTGTCTTTTAATTTTCTTAGATTAGTTTGTCTTTTCATTTCCATAGATTAGTTTGTACTTTCATTTCCATAGATTAATGTGTCCTTTCATTTCCATAACATAACTTGTCTTTTCACTTTCCTAGCATATTTCTCATTTTAATTATCATAGAAGGTTCAATTTCTTAGCAAACAAAGCTTTTTCATTTCTTAGAATAGTTGTTTTTTTCTTCTTAAGCATAGTTTTTTTTTTTTTGATTGGTTGAAAGGGTGTTGAAAGGTCCCTGAACCTTGTACAAACCAGCCGAGGGCCTCCGAAGAGGGAGGCAAAGGGGGAGAATGGAGGCAATAGAATGAGAAAGCCAAAAAACAACAGGGGCTACCTAGGGAAGAGGCACCCAGAGGAAAGAACTACCTTTTTGCATGTTTTCCAATGATACCGAAGTGGCCCAAATGCTAAAGATCAAAGAAAAAGCAAAACGCCTCAAGGAGAAAAAAAGTGTCGCGATATCGCGATGTGTTGCATTTTCACGGTCCAAAGCAAAGGGAGAAAGCAAGGAGAAAAAAATGTCACGAAATCGCAACATGTTGCATCGTCGCGGTCAAAGGGAAAAAAAGTGTCGCGATATCGCGACATGTTGCAACATAGTTTTTTTCATTCCCATAGAATAGTTGCCTTTCATTTTCATAGATCGGGTGCTTTTTTATTTTCTTAGATTAGTTGTTTGTCATGTACCTACCATTAGCTATAACCGTCTTCATAGGTTAGTTTATTTTCATAGCATAGGTGATATTTCTTTCTACCTCCAACTATTTGTTCTCCATAATTAAATATTTTACAAACTTCCTTTCCTCTAATTCTATCCCTGCAACCTCTTTGTTTGGTCTTTGGAGTCACAAACAGGTCATAGTAGTGATTGTCAAACACCTAGAAAGTTTACAACTATGATTTTATGGACCCCAGACAGTCACTCTCATAGTAGGATTTTTGTTCCAATTCTCTCCCAAGCATATTTCCTCTAATAAATAGATCCTTTGTCCATTTCCTATAGTGCATCCTTTCTCAGAAGGTTTCTTTTGCATAGGTTTCCTCTTCTTTTCTTCTCTAACTCTCTTCTTTGTTAGGTTGCATTGTTTCTTAGAGTTTTTTTTTGCATAGTTGCATTTCTTTCCTCCCTTGGGTTTTTAGACTTTGCATATTAGAAAACAAAAGAGCATCCTTAAGATTAACATTTACATTTGTTTCATTTAGTTTAGGCAAATATTGCATCTTTCTTCCTTAGTATTAATGTGCATTAGGCATCCTCAACACATAAAAACATAAAACAACAAAATTTTTTAAATCACACACACTTTGCACATCATTTTTTACAATATTTTGTAAGGATAACCAATCGGTGACATTGGAATTAATCTCCAACCATCAGTTGATCCCTTTAGAAACCCTAGTTTAGATCACATAGTTTCCTAGATTTCATCATCGAGAAATTGGTTACCCTTGGGACTATCTCGGGGTAATATGAGGTTAGATGCCCTTGCTCATGGGGATTAATAATTAGTGGGTGTGTAGCTATCATTTTTTTCTAATCCTAATCAAGAGTGAAGTGAAATCCAACTAGGCTAGTACCAATATTTAGACATCACCACCTCTTTTTGGAGGTTCCTTTTTACCCTTAGGATACCTAGAGCCAACCCCTATTCTAGGAAGTCTCTTTTAGTTATTTTTGTACTTTTTATCAGAGGGGTGGGCATAAGAACACTCTTGTAAATTCTACTCCATTAACCCCTTTTGTAGTTCCTAGGCATAGGATACATCAAAACACACAACCCTCCCCAAAAAAACAAATAAAACAAAAACAAAAATAATCCATAAAACATCCAACATCTCGACATTAACATCCAAAAGACCATCTCCAACCATCCCAAAAACCATCTCAAACCATCCCAAACCATAAAAACCACTACAAGCTTCAAAATATTACCCTATTTCCATTCTATCACTTGTGCCTATCCTTGTCACCACTCTTCTTTTCCTTTGGATATCACCATTTTGACTCATATGGTTAACACCTATCATCACCTATACTTAGATAGTTAAAATATATGATCATTTGAACCTAGATGACCACACTCAACATCTACCTATAACCTTCCACACTTGACCTACTCCCCTCTATATATTTTGTTCTATCCTTAGCAACTCATGGTACAAACCCAAACTTAAGACCACCCCACCTAATCCCTTAGTAACTCTTTCAATCCATTTAAGGGTGATGCATTTTCCCTAGCCTAGTACCATTACCATAATCCTTCCTCTCCCATGTCCAACCACCACAACCCAACCTCAACCTTCACCAATACCTCATGCCACCTACACCACTCTAACCCAAACCTCTCCTCCAAGACCCACTTTGTCCTCCTTGCATCAATCAACCCCATTTCTTCCACCTTTTCTTCCAACACCCTCTTTTCCACATATTCTTCTAACACCATCTCTTTTCCTTCTTCTTCAAACACCCTACCTCCTATATCGCACCCCCCATGTACCTCAACACTTGCAACCTTACAATACACCCTATTGTACTCCACTTTTACCTTCTCCATGTTATTATCCTTACCGACTTAACCCTCCCCATGTTGTGAAACCCCTAACACCTATCTTGCTTGCTCCAACCCCATATCTAGTTTATCTACAAAAAATCTTGGACTGACTCACCAACCTTGTACTAAAATTAACCCACCAAGGACCCCCCACTTCATCCTTAAAATCTTCCTCAATCCAATATTCCATCACTCCCCCTTCTTCATATTGATCCTCCAATCAACCTCAACATCCTCATCACCCACCTTGTACATACAGCCTTCGATCAAAGCCATTGTCAACCATATTTCAAAGATTATATGATGCAAAAATAATATTTGTACTTGACATTTACCCCAAGCAAAAAATAGGCCAAAACTTAGATGGTACAAAGAAAAACACTATTGCATCTACCATCGTCAAAGGGACACAACATTGAGGACTGTCGATATTTCTAGTGCCTAGTGTAAAATCCAATAGATCATGGGGAATTAACCATCTCATCCACATGATCCTCTTCCAATGACTCCTTTCTTTTTAAATCATTTCCTCTTCATCAATTAAAGTCTTTTATATATCCACATCCTATAAATTACTACCAATTGAATTCATCCACTCCACTCACACCTCATAGTTATATATATTTATTTTCTTATCATAGTTATTTCAATTTCATAGCTTAGTTGTTATTTTAATCCCCTATCAAAGTTATTTTCTTTTTAATACAAACCCAATTTGGTAGGTCCCATGCCTATGTCTATACAGTTACCCCTACCTATTACTGCATTGAGATGGCAACATAAGACCACTTGTAATTGATTCATAACATCTTGAGGTAATCTACCATATGGCTGGCCTAATTTCCAACTCAAATGTGCTCATCAATATATAAATGATAAGGTTCAAATATATTTACCCCTTCCATCATAGGGACATCCTACATTGATCATGATTTGAGATAATATTACATATCCTTCTCAAGTGTCACTTTAGTCCTCTTCCATCCATCATTAATCACTATCATCATCCCCTTGCTTACCAATTCCACTCTCGATAATCCTCCTTCTTCACCTATCTAATCTCTATTTTGCATGTTCTTATTTGGTAGTTTCCAAGTCATCATTGTATGATCATACTTCAAGCAGCTATGTATTGATGACTGGTTCTTTTCCCTTTATTCTCCTTATCTTCTTCCTCCACCTTTCTTTTCAATTTTCTCCTTTTTCCTTTCCCTTCATTTACCCTATCCTTTTTGTCTCCTTCCACCCTCTTTTTTTCTCATTCTTCTCCTTCCTCCTTAATTTTCTTTAGTTTTTGGGGGATTCCATTCTCATTTCCCCCATATTATATTTTGGAAGCATCCATCCTTATCTTAATCCATAATCTAACATAGGAGATTTTGTACTCCTTATCCCTTCCCCTTGTTCTGGGGGAATTGCAACCCCTTCCACCTCCAAGGTTGTCACATGAAGTAATGCTCCCCTCCCCTTTTTTCTTTCTTAATACCTCTTTTTTTCATCCAAACATTCTTTTGTATCTTCATCACACATTCCACTTCACCTCTTTCCTTTGTCATTCTTTATTTTCATCCAACCATTCTTCAACATCCTCAATTTCATTTTCATACAACCATTACTCACCATCCTTTATGTACCCTCACTTCTCCCTACTATCTTGTCCATCAATAACCATCTATTACTCACTAGAGGGACTCCTCCCTCCTTCGACTTCACAATTTGTGTATCAAATGCTACTTTGATCACCATTCGGTTTCATTTGTACATTGGACTAAGTATGATTCATTGTTTTAATCAAGGATGTCCATGTAGTAATACATGTCCTGCCCATTTCTTAGCCATTTTGTTTAGTTTTTCCTCCATGTATCACTTCTCCACTTTATTCATAGTTTTCCTTTCTTGTGTATTATCCCACATAGCACCTTGTCACCTCCCTTGTCTTTGGTTATGATAATATTTAGGTTCTTCTGATTATTTAACCATACCTAGGATTCTAATCAACCTTCATTGAACATCATCTAGTCTTTGAGTGCTATAGGCCTCTCATAGTTACTTTAGGTTATCTTTAGGACCCCACATATATCTCAAACATTAATCACATTTTGAGCCTAGGGAAGATGAAGCCAAGTGTATCTCTCACCATAAAGCGAGCGGTTTCCCCTACTCATCCTATCATGCACATAATTGGAACCTAAGGATCCATACTACATAAAAACAAATCTTAATAATGGATACTTGGGTATTTTAGACGTCTCCACTAGGGCTATAGATGTTTGGCTAGCAGTGGAGCAATATCGAAGGATTATAGGGCTATCTCCACTAAGGCTACAAATTCTTAACTAGCAGTGGAGTATACCCTCTACATGGCAACATGTCTATCACATTAGTGACCTTATTTTTTATGGACCTCTACCCACTCACAAATTATCTAGATTATAATGCTTGAGCTACAATTGGTTAGTCCTATCTCACTCAAAATTGGAAATGAACCTCATTGCACACACTTTGGTCTTTGAGATACTTGACTCCCTAGGATGGCCTTAGTATCTTAAAGTGCTTGATCAACTATTATATGAAATTGAGTGGTGTCACTATGGTGTTTGAGTTTCCTTAAAACACTTTTAGATTCTCATTTCCTATGATATTTTAGGTGACAAGTGTCATTACCCTCACCCATTCCCTATCTCTCTTCCTTTCTACATTTGCTTCTACATCCTACATTCCACCCATATTATTCACCTCATGTATACCTTGTGTTACATTTTCTACTTCCTATTCCATAGTTATGTCATTATGATTGTGTTGATGCTCATGATTAATCAATTAAATCATGTGTGGTCCTACATATACCAACATTTATTGAATGGTTGTCAAACAAGCATTTATATACCCATCTATCCAAATTTTCCATCGTATGCATTACCAATTATTTATCTTAACCATTATCTAAATCATCTAATGCATTCATCATCCACAACACATCAAATCATAACCAATAAGATACACCACATCCAAAAAAATAATTATATATACATAAAATCACATAGTACATCATCATATAATACCCCTAGGCTACATCCATATAGTCCTTTGAATTACCATCCTAAGACATCCAAAATTGTGGCTCACATAGCCAAAAACAAAACAAAGCATAAAATCATCACTATTATCTCCCATCAATCTCCCCACTCCCCTCTACTTTGTCCTAACATTTCTACCCACTGCCACTCCTGCGTTGCCTCTCTCCTCCCCAATATGTCCCTGCACCTAATGCTTGTGAGGTCATAGGCCCTATAAATCATGGTATAGTGGGATAAATGACGACACATCCAATGTTTCACTCCTTTGGCCCTACTATGAATGTGAGGAAGATGATTGTGAAGGTATCTCCACATCCTCCCTAATCATGGTATCCTCTAGAACCTCCATCCACTCTCTCTCTTATCAAAGGTGCACCACAGTCCTCTCCTCTCTACCTTAGCATATAGGTAACTCTACCCTTAATTCCGCTATGGTGGTCTCCCCACAAGATGTTGCTACTTGTTCTCACAACTACTCTACCTTGACTAGTAGTTGATCCCTCTCCCCTATCCTTAATGACACTCAACTACGTAACTCCTCTTGCTTGGTCACCACCTAATATCTCCTCCTATAGTTTTTGCAACTATACCTATAGTGTATCCCTCTCCTCCTTCCATCCCTTCCACCTTTACCTATCGATCTCCCATTGGCTCCACTCCATCGTGTAGGTCATATCTCACTTTGTTCATTGTCCCTCCTAAATATTAAATCACTTGATCATAACAACCATATCGCCACCCCTCATCACCTCCATCATCCCCATATCCTTCATCACCTCCATTTCCTCTGGCTTCTCTATCACCCCATTTCACATAAGTCCTCTCAGTAATTTTCTATGATATTCCTACCTTCCTATATAATTTATGATGAGTATATCACCCTATCATGCTCCTACTCTAACTCACCTCCAACCTTGGCTACCCCTCCCTTGGTCCTAACTAAAAATGTTGGGCCACCCACCACCCATCATAGTCTATCATTATTCATGCAACCTCCACTACTAATACCTAATATGTATCCTCACTCATTGGTTCCACCTGGGGTTTTGTTCTTGTGTCATTTATCCTCCTCCTATAAATCACTAGTGCGGTAGGCATATCCTCCCTATGACCAAATTTCCTGAGTACTCATGATACAAAAAGTCCTCATAGTATGTTCCACATTGGTTAACTAACCACCTCACTCAATGTACCTACCTTTAATGCACCCCATACTCTACCCAAGTTGAACCCATCCTCCATGGCTTCCAAAAACATCATATGCCCTCAATCTAACCCATAAATCCTAATAAAAAGCTAGTATGCTTGAGTATGGTTGGTTGCTACTTAGCTTCCTATCCTTACACCATCTCATGGCATAAGATACATTATCTCCCATATATCTATGTGTTTTCCATGGTATCCCTCAAGGCTACCCCACCTAAAAGTACTCCCATGCCCACAACTATAGGAGAATTATGCATTCCAAACTCGATCGATCTTTATTTGTACCTAATATAACTCTTGATACATCTCAGCTAGTAACATTGAGGCTCATGCATATATCCTTGACCTCTCTACCAATCCATAATTAATCCAATAGTTTTCAATAGAACCATGCATATGAGGAGTCTGGCAAGATGATATTGAACATCAATGGCATTAGCACAACCTATATCATGATGATGATCCTTTTCTCACAATGCACCTCATATAGGACTCCATCATTATCCACACTAATTTCCCTCAATTTCTCTCTATAAAATTGGACCAATAGGGTCTCTCATCATTGTCAACATAGTCTGAATCCTCTCCCCAACTACTAGCAATATAAATATCTGATACATATTTTCTAACATGATCGTGATATCTCCCATAAAAAATCAACATGTGGAATGTGTAGGTATCGGGATCCCACCTATCAATAATTGAAGTGATATATGCATAGTCTACATGCAACAACACCAACCTGACCACTCCCTCCAAACCAATATCCCATACCCAATCCCAATAAATCATTGTCAACTATCTCCTCACAACATAAAACACATCTTTAAACATTTGCCTTGGTCTTAGTAGCTTTCATTGCAACCACAAACACACACACAATTAGTATCCCATCCTCATACAAAAACAATTGACCATCTCTCTCCTAGATGACTCTCACACCAGATTGTCCAATAAAAGAATGGTCAAATCACCAGGTTATCTGACCTAAGGATGATCATATCACCAGACTATTCGACCCAAGGATGGTTATATCACCAGATCATTTGGACCCCAATTATCAAACACATCAAATAAAATAACCACATCCCAAAAAAATAAACACCAAAAACAATCAAAATTCACAACACGTCAAACAACACAATCCCTACCCAAACCCACCTAAACATTTTTCTAGTCTAGCTTACTTCCATCTATGGTTTCATTTTTCTTTTAAAAAAATAAAATTTCTAAGGTTCATTTTATCCTTTTCATAAAATATGAAGGGTGAAATTTGAACTTACCGTCCCTACACTCCCTCCCTCTCCTGCTATCACACCTCTCATAACCATCTTGTTCAATTGACTCATCAATTAACAAGATCTATATACTAAATTTTCCCTCATACCTATCACTCTCCCCTTTTATCTCATTATGAGTGATAAAAATGACATGTCACATGCCCAAAACACTATTTATATTTTTCTAGGTATGCGATCATCCAAGACGGTCATGTCCTATGGCCATATCGAATGGTCTAGTTTTTTCAAAATAAAATGAATGAGATGAAATGCATGATGAATCTCATAATGATACCCATCCATCATCATTCAACATAAATCATCAATCATAAATCAAATTGATTGTGTCCAAGCCCTCATCACATCAATTTTATGTTTGTATGAACCCTTATCACCCAATTATAAATCAACCTAGGAGTGTCCAATGTATCACACCTTCCTCCTCATCACCTCAATTTTGGGTGTGTATGAATCCTTACCACCCAATCATCAATCAACCTAGGGATGTCCAAGGTATCACACCTTCCCCCTCATAACATAAATTTTTGATGTGTATGAACCCTTGCCACCTAATCATCAATCAAATTTGGGGCATCCAAGGTATCACACCTCCCCCCTAAACACATCATTTTTGGGTTTGTATGAACCCTCACCACCTGATCAATCATCATAAATCAATCATCAATCCATCCATCCATAAATCAATCAACCATAAATCAACTCAATCTTGATGTAGATTTACTTTTATGTCATTTATTATTTTCTTAGATTATATTTCATTTCATGTCATTTTCTATTTTCTTATTTTAAATTTGCTTTCATGTCATTTATCGCTTTCCTAGTGTAGATATACTTTCCTATTATTTACTACTTTCCTAGCTCAAATTTTTGTTCTTGCATTTAACACTTTTGTAGACTAGATGTCCTTCCTCATTTCATATATTTGGTTTCTTTTCAAGTATTTTTTGGATTTCTTAGCATAGTCATTTCCTTTCATGTAAATTACTTATTTTTTGATTAAACCTTGTAAGTAGTGATCTACTCTAGTACACCTAGTGGTTGCATCAACTGGTTATCCATGTAATTCAATAGGATAATCAAATTACCATAAGGACACTCGTAGTTAAAAAAACACCAACCTTAATTTCTCCATCCATTTTATGCCGAAATTTCACTCTTTGACCATATCATATATATTCTTCTATTGCCCATTCGACATTTTGTCAATCATTTCATTGTTGTTGTCTATTTCTTACTCCATCAAATCATTGCTTTAGGGAGTAGAAAATATCCACAAAATTCTTCCTTAAACAAATCCAATACCTAAACAACCAATTCTAGAGTCACATGTGTCCAATAATATTTTCCTAAGACTATCATAAAAAAACCTTTTCTACTAGGGCAAATAGTAGAACCTCTCTTCTTAAATCAAAACTCCAATTCAATCAATTTGATATGCCCGATTCTTGTGACTGTATGATTATTCACACATCAAATTTTGATCAATTCTTTTAAGTGTTTTGAGAACGCCCACCAATCGTTGGTCAACTTACCACATCAAATGATCTCACTAGTTCATCCAAGGTAAATATTCAAGGGCATTTATCCATTTCATAATTGGGATATCCTACATTACCCTTGATTTGAGGTAATATTACAACACCCTCCTCAAGCCAAAATCCACTTTCATCACTCGCAAACCATTATCATTCATTCATCATTATCCATCATCAATCTAGTAGCTGGTGTCATCTATTTTTTCATCATAATATGTTCACACACAACACGATATAAAAAGGGATAAACATAGACACCCAAAATAAGTCAATTTCATAACCATCTAAATTTGTCTTGCAATCAATCCATCAAAATGCCTAAACTTCCTCCAATGTCTCCAGTTCCCTCCAAAATCCCTAATTATCTCTCTAATTTCCCTAAATCCTCTCCAAAATCTCAATTTTCCCTCCAATACTTCTAATTTCCTCTAATTTCTCAAACTCCTCTAATTTCCCTTGCTAATTTCTCTATTCCCCCTATGATTTCTTTAAATTCCCTAAATCCCTCTAAATTCGTCTAATTCCTTATAATCCCATATGATTCCTTTCTAATTCCTTTAATTTCTTCTAATTTATCTATAATATTTCTAATTCCTTCTAAATTTTCTCTAAACTCTCTAATTCCCTCCCCTTAATTCTTCCTAACCTCCTAATTTTCTTAATTCTTCCTAATTTCCCTAAATACCTCTTTAATACCCCAAATCCTCCTCAAAATTCCCAAAGCCCTATTTATTCCTCATTTAACCTAATAAAATCCTTAATAAAGTTGTAATCCTTTCCCAAATATCCTAGGAAGTCCCACTATTAAATTCCTAAATTGTCCTACACCCTCCTTGCACTTTCCTAGGAATTTAAAATTCCCCCAAATCCAAAGTCAAATATCCTAGGAAACACACCCATCAAATTCCAAGTCCTCCCCACTCTTCCCTCCCATTTTGAATGAATTTTAAATCACCCCAAATATTAATTCAACCCACCTCATGAATAATCCCAATAAATTCCTAAGTCCTTCCCTACGCCACCTTGCACTTTTTAGGAATTAAAAATTCTCCACCTCATGCCAAGGTCCCCACTCCCCATGCAAATTTATGACACTTGGATGAGTGAGAATTCACCTCACCCAAGCTCGTTAATTTTGGAGGGTGCACAACCCTCAAAGAAGAATACTCCAATTTTTTCTTGGATTTCTCACCTCCCATTTGACTGCCATATCAACCCAACTCATATCCATGTCACCACCCCCTCCCCCTTGCCAAAAATCTATGAATACCCCTCTCTTTTACCTCATTTGCAAGAACCCATAATAACCATACCAAAATTTCCTCAACCCTCCCTTGTGTGCTCATACACCATCCACAACCAACTCTCCCTTTACCCATTTCCAATCTACCATGAAAATGAAACCAATCCCCACCATGTCCACAACTAATTTTTAAAGGATATGGAGAAAATTTCATTGATATTAGAACAGTAGAGCCCTTGGTCATCAGACCCCTTTATGATCAATAGTTACCATCATCATATCCTCATATGATCTGTAAAAGACACCACCAGCTCCTTGGATAGTCACAAGCCATAGAAAAACCCAACCAAGACCTCAAAAATAGATATAGCCAATAAGGTAAAACATGTATATTCTTAGTATTTTGTAGCATTTTTATGTGTTTGTGTTTATTTTATTATAATTTTGAAGTTTCTTATTTGCATCTCTTTGACTTGGGTCCAACCAAGGTGGGCCCACTTGATGCTTTTAATCTATTGCTCTTGGTTGTATGCAGGTACTTTGGAGTTGCAAGTAGCTTAATTTGATCCAAGTTCACTTAAGGTTGCCAAAATATCCATCCACTTTTAAGTGTGACAAGAGGAGACTAGTGAAGGCACCATTTGTTTTGTTTGTTACATAAGAGAGATATCCTCAATATTGAGGACCCCATTTATAAACTCCTAGAGGGCATCTTTGTAAAAGGAAGAAAAATCTTTGTAATAAATATTATCTTTCATATATGTATGGTGCATTTCCTATTGTTACAATTTGAAAGGGGTTTTTGGATCCTCAAAATCCAACTTGAATAGTAACCCTAATTTCAAAATTTTGAAGTCATTTAGAGTCCTAGGTCTAGATTTTTTTTGTTTAGTATAAGATAAAAATGGTCCCCAAGCTTTTTTACAATAAGGTTAGTCTAAAGCTCTGCAAGAAATCCCTGAAACGTACAAAAGTTACCATTTGATCAAACATAATACAAAACATGCAAATGCTTAGAATATTATTCTTTATTCATTAAAATGAGTCCATGGGTTACAAAGAGGATTGTCCCAAATCATTTTTATGAATATCAAATATCTGATAGCTCATTTTGAGATTCCTCAATGTAGGTGGGCTTCATGCATATGTGGGCCATCGGTAGTGTTGATGTTGATGTTGATGCTTCTCCTTTTTCACCTATTTTGTGATCTAAAAAAGAGGGTTAGTGTGTTTGGGAGCTTGCCTTAGTCAGGCCCCATAAAATACAATAAATACACGAAGGAAATTTATGCTAAAATACGATAAAAACTACATAGAATATCATGAAAACATAAAATAAAGCATACTTGACAGATTCACTGAGAAAACCTTGTTGTAGGGTCAAATCATAGGTCAGAGGGTGAATTAGAAGTTGGATTCATGGGGCAAGGGGTGAATTGAGTTGTAGGTGCTTTCTATTGGAGATCCTTGTCCAAATGGGCTACTGATATGATGTTATGTTGTCTGCATAGTATAGATATGTGAGATTGTACTTTTAGTTGGATTTCTACAGAGGTTTTATATATTAGCTAAAAGGGGAGAGCGAGATTAATGAAGTATTTGGTCCTCTATTTATAGAAGAAATCAAGCTGTAGGGGGTGTGGTTAGGTGTACTAAATCCTAGGGTCAAGTCCTATTGTGGTCAGGTTAGGATTTGTGAGGTGGCATGTCTAGTCATCCTCTCATATACCCTAAGAGAAATATCCTATCCTCACACATGTGTGAGCAAGGATTAGGATTAACTAGGGTTGGTTGATCCCTAGGTTATATGAGGGTTGAGTTAGGGTTTCCTAGGAAATATCCTAACTAATTTGGTGCACACATGTGTGAGGGAATAATTAGGACTAATTTGGCTTAGAACCCTAATTAAACCTATTTAGATGAAAAAGTGCACTTAAGTGAAAAGTGACTTTCAAATTAGAATCCTAATTAGGATAAATTAGGATTTTGGTGGGTAATGGTCCCATGGGGGTCCAAATTGAGTGTAGGAAAGGGCTTAGGTTGCCTTAGGGGGCTAGTAGGTGGTCTCCTAGAGAACATGAGGTGTTTTAGAGGTGTTTTAGGTAATTTTGTGGATTTCATGCCTACGAGTGACCAAGGCGGTCTACACTAGTCTACGCTGGTCTACGATGGCCTATGATGGCCTACGATGGTCTACACTGGTCAACAAGTGTGTATGTAGATGTGCAAGTATTTAGAAGTGAGCATGTGCAACTTTTGGGTGTCTACATTTACCCCTTTTTGTACTAGGCTGTGTGTGACACAGTTTAATACAAAAATAAGATGTGAGAAGGTGATGAGATGTTTTGAATTGGAAAGGGGAATAGAAGAAGAGAATGATGGAATTTAATCAAAGGTATGTAGCCGCTTGAAGTGTGACCATACAACATTGATCAAAGACCTAGAAGAATAAGGAAGAAGAGAAGAAAAATAGAATAGAGAAATTTAATCAAAGGTATGTAGCCGCTCGAAGCATGACCATACAACATTGATCAAAGACTTGGAAGAAGAAGAAAGAGGAGAGGAGAAGTAGGGAGAAAATGAAAAATGTGGGTGATGAATGCAAATGAATGATTGCGGATGCAATGGATGATTTTTCCAATTTAGTACAATATTCATGATATCATACTTGGTTGTTTGTGAGGGCAACTTATGACTGCTTTGCTTTTGCAACCAATGCAGGATGGTCCAAATATGAATAGAACAAATGTCTATTTCCAATTTTTGCTTCTGATTGATTGATGAGTACATGGTGACACTTGTCAAACCATTTGAGCTGGGGGAGCATGGATTACTCAAACATACCATTTAGTATGCAGTCAGGGCCACTTTACCTAAATGCTAGAGTGACATCTTCGATGTTGCATATGGATTATTCAAACGTACCATTCAGTATGCAGTCAGGGTCACCGTACCTGAATGTCAGAGTGACATCTTTGATATTGTGCGTAGCTCTCATGACTTAACAAACATCTGATTGGGATTGAGATTATTATCATAAGATAATCTTTAGCAAAAAAAATTATAGGTAGATGTGATATCCATGATTTGGATGTTTGATTGTTTGGTTGCATGTAAAGCGGATTTTGGATATGAATACCCCCTCAAACAAGGAATCAACAATGAGGTGAATGAAATGTGGTGATATGATGATGAATCGATTGATAGAAGAAAATGCATGATAATATTGATGAAAAATTAGATGGATAGGAGGATGGGAAGATTTCCTAGGGTTTGGGATGAAATTTTGATGATTTTGGGGTCCATAGGTGCAATTCATAGGTCAAGGGGTGAATTGAACCTGAATTCGTAGGACGGGAGGTGAAATTAACCTAATTTATAGGCTGGGGGTGAATTTGACCTAAATCGCAAGACAGAGGATGAATTATAATTTTAGGTATATTTAAGCCTTTTTTTGAAGCGTGGGGGATCATTTTCATAGTGACGGCTTTGGAGAGTGAGTAGTGAGCAATGATTGGTGATGCATAGCTCTTGCGATTGATGGATTTTGGTGTAAGTATGGTGAGGGGACACACTAGTGCTGGTAACCAACGTGGAGATCCACCAATAAGTGTTTGTTACTTGTTTTGTTTTGTAACTTTTTTTATAAAAAAACATAAAATAGGGGAGAGGAGGGTTTTAGGTTATTTTTAAAATGCATGTTAATTTTAACTAAAATGGAAATACGAAGTGTTAAACAAGCCAAATGGGTACCCATAAGTGTAATCAGTTTTTAGGTTTAACCTGTTTTTGCATTAGTTTGATTGGTTAACAGGTAATGTAGCTACATAGTTTAACTTTACAATTTGGGAGCCATGGGGTACTATTTTTGAAATGTGATTGAATTTTATCTACAAAAGTAGGAAATGGGTATCCAAATGTGTAACTATGTTTGTATTTTGCCTTCATTTGGTGTGCTATCTAAATGTGAGTTTGTGTGATATAAATTGATTAAATTTGATTGTGATTTTTACCATTGTGTGTATATTATTTTTGACAACCGTTGATACTTTCATTGTAAAAGGATGAAATGGGTATTCAAAAATATAATTTGTTTTTGTGTGTTGTGGAATTTAGCGTATGTTTGAATTGTGTGCCATGATGTAGGTGTGGGTGAATTTAAAATTGGATGTTGGGAGCCCCATATGCATTTTTTTTAAATTTCTGTTTGAACTTTCACCATGAAAAGGTAAAATGGGTATCCAAATATGTGACTATGTTTGCATTTTGTTGTGTTGTGTGCATTGTGCATGTTTTAATATCTCAAAATATGTGATAAATTAGATGAATTAATTTGTGTGTGAAATGTGTGTGAGAATATTGATTTTTTTTTATTTTGAGTATTTGAATAGAATTGTTTATGGAACTGATATGAATTTCATTGTGTTTGTTTGTAGATGAATAAGTGAAGAATATCGAGCCACGACATTGTGTGCATACAATGAAGGTTGAGTTGGATAATCTTATGAAGGGTAAGGAAGATCATGAGTGGTTGGATGCAGTGTGGTCCAGAGGAGTGTGGGAGTGTAAGTATTTACACTAATATAGCGTACATATTAGCATTATGTGAGATGTGGGACCCAAATCGGAATACCTTCCACTTTTTGGTGGGTGAGATGATGATCACCTTGGAAGATGTGTACAAGATCTATAAGTTGCCCATTGAGGGTGTTCCAATGAGGGTAGCAGCAGATGACAAGTAGGTGGTTGTTATGGAGCGTGCATTTGGGAATAGATGGAGGGAGGTAGATACTAAGAAGATGGACTACAAGTATATTTGGTATCAGAAGATGTTGTCCAAGCATCAGTGTGCAGTGATGGTGATGATTTCCACTTATGATTTGCCAGATACTTTGGGGTGTTGTTTACCTGGAATATGTTGGATGTGGTATGTGAAATGGTGGAGTGTAATGTTGTATTTGTGTGGGCACCTACATTATTGGCCTATGTATACATGGAGTTGCACGATGTAGTGCATGCTGGGAGGAAGGTATTGAGCTGGACTCATTTGCTACACATGTGGTCATGGGAGCACATAGCCCTAGAGTGACTATCGTTGTTGCCTTATAAGGCTCACGCTGATGGACAAATGCACTTACCATATGCATTGAAGTAGAGTATGGATGAGGAAAAGGGGATGAAGAGGCCACATGAGGGTGATCCTCTATTTTGGAGGGTGAAGTTTGGAGTTGGTACCTAGTCTCATCAAGTGGAGGCCTTGGAGAGATGGGGTGGTATGGGAGAAGGATGATGAGTATCTAGGTGCTATCCATCGAGAGATATGGTTGGTGGGGTGGTATAATTGATAGTATGAGTTCTTCTAGTTTAGTCAAGTGATGCGGTAGTTTGGGTTACGACAGGATATTTTGGATGTGCCTATTATGTATTATAGGCGATGAGGTGATAGAGGGGAGTAGCCTATGGTATTAATGTGGATTGGTGAGAGGGATCCATCGATGGTGATTCTAGATGCGGATGATGTAGGCATGATACCAGAGTATGATGCCTAGTGGGTGACTCAGAGTTTGGAGCCAGGTGTTGGGGTGATTGATCAATGGATACAACCTAGTGGTGGGGTACCTACGATAGAGGGGCGGGTAGTGATAGGTACTTGATCTAGATCATAGGATAGAGTTGGAGGTGAGACAAAGTTACCTCTTTGATGGTATAGGTGATGATTATATGGTCCATCTAATGTATATGTGGAGAGGATGGAGGAGGCACCAGTGAGTAGTGGAGCACAACCTATGGAGGAGGTAGCAACCATGGACAAGATGGGTGAAGATATGGATAGATATGTAGGTTTTGATGATACCATTGATCTAGAATATCTTGGTGATATGAGAGAGATTCCTATTGAAGAGTAGGATATGCAATATATGGAGGAGGAGGTATTGATGCTATGGTAGCAAGTATGTTAGCTAGAGGGAGAGCTCTAGGATAACGAGAGAGGTCAAGTGGAAGACTTGGAGGATTTTTAGGATAGGGTGATAGCCTTAGAGATTGCTAGTGATGTTGATCAGAAGGCCTTCGAGTTACGATATGTTGAGTAGCACGAGAGGCTCAAAGATGTAGGGGTAAGGTATGTCAAGATGATGGAGGAGATGGAAAATCTAAGGGTGGAGATGCATAGGCAACATTTTGTGGTGGAGGCTTAGGATGCACAGATTACGAAGTTATGTGTTGAGGTGGAGAGACAACAGTAGGCATGAAATGAGGCTTAGTGAGCTAGGGTGAAAGAGGAGGTGCCTGTAGATGTGGCTACCTTGAGGGTAGAGATAGAGTGGTTATAGAAGGCTAGTGAGGATGTGGGAAGGTAGCTGGCTGAGGAGGTAGCAATGTGAGCAGAGAGTGAGTTTATCTTGTTGATGCATGGGATTATACTCCTTGATTATGGTTGAGACGATCATGAGTATTGAATCATTCATAGTAGATTTATCAGAGTACAAATTCAGTGGCTTAGAGGGGTATGGGGATAGAGGCACACGATGTGCTATAGTGAATAGGTGTTGCTACCAATTTGGAGAGGGTGTTATCTCCTATAGGATTTTATGCATTTGGGAAAGGGGTAAAGTCTAGTAGAGTTGCAGTAGCATATGTGGTGACACATGATAGGGTGAGCTATGAGGGGAGCGGAGAGACTCCTAGTGATAGTTAGAGCTGATGGTTGTGCTCTTGAGAGTCTATGATTTTTGTAGCCTATAGGAATTTTGGATGATGGATAGTGGTAATGGTTCCATTTTGTAGCCTACGGATATTTTTGATGGATTATAGATATAAACATTTTGGTTGCGGCTATTATATACATGTGTTATGATTTTTATTTGAATGTGTTTGAATTTATTTGAATAGATAGAATAGTATACTTTGTGAGTAAATGTATGATGAATGAATATATGTGTATGTGGTAGTGTGTAGAAAAATTATTACACTGTAGCATAGATATACTATAGAATGATATGAAGAAGTGTAGATTGGATGCAATGTTATGTGATGTAATGCAAGTGTGACAATGTATATTAGAATTTTGGTAGATCCATGTAACATAGATGCAATGTTGCAATATCAATAAATGCATGTAGGATAAATGCAATGATGAAATGATGTAAAATAGATGCATTGATGCATGTTTGGGAGGAATGAAATGCACAAAGGAAGCACTAGTATCATGACATAGACCGATGTGAATATGATTCATTCCATAATCTCAGGGATGTAGGATGGTATAAGGTATATGTAATAACCTTGACAATCATAGTTGTAGTAATCAAATATCATACAAAAACTATGCAAGCATTGGAGGTAACTCATAACTAATTTGAATGGTTCAAAGTCTATCATGGACCAGTGTGTGTAAATGAGTGAGGTTTATTTATCTATTTTGAGGGAGGTAGGATTAACCCATTGTAAACATAGCCAAACTATCTAGCTCATCCATAAGCACATAGTGATCTGTGCAAAAGAAGGTCGCTAATGTGATAGATGTATCGCCACTTGTAATACTATTCCACTGGTAGGTAGGCACTTAGGACCTGTAGCTAGCAATGGAAATTGTCCCATGATGTTATGTTGAATCTAAGGACCAAATACGATGAAGCATAAAATTGGTGTTTCTTGGAGGCTTTTCCTTTTGTTTTCTACCCCTCATTTTTTTTTTGTAATATGGGCGTTGGCTTTTGTTTTTGAAGAACATGTTCTTATACTAAGAAGGGGGATGAACAGTATAAGTTAAAAAAAAATTATTTTCAATCCATGTGATAACATCATCAATATTAAAGCATCCGCCCATGTAGAGGAGTTGGAGAGCAAGTGGGTAGTTAAACCTCTCTAGTTGCTGAGAGGCCCAGGTTCAAATCTCTCACCTCACATGTTGTGGATATGTTATGTAATGGTTCCCTCGTGGTCACAGTCTGTTTACCCCTTGTGGCCACCACCAAAAAAAAAACATCAACAATATTAAAGCAGTAAACATTACACAAAGCATCACACACATGAGAGACATGATTTAACGTGGTTCACCCAATGTGGGCTACTCCACGGAGAAAATATTCCTTATAAAATTTTCTCAATAAATTCTCTTGGGAATCCTTCCCAATTACAATGTTTATGGACCTCTGTCCAAAGGAGACACCAATCCCCTAATCAAGTTTGTGGATCTCTATCCATAGGAGAACTCCTTCTCCTTTGCTCTGGTTGGTGATCCTCTTAGAAGACTACTGCCTCCACTACATTGGCTTGTGGATCTCTCTCCACTGAAGACTCCTATCCTCACTCATAAGACCTCTATCCTCACTGCCCTGGCTAATGGATATCTATCCACTAGAGACTACTATCCTCTGCTCTATCACCTCCAAAGCTTGCTCTTACTCTATTCTATTATCTATCTCAGATCTGTACTAAACATTATCCTCTACTCTGTCAACTCTACTCACAAATATAACTCTACTCTATCACAATTTTATCTAACAAGTCCTCTCAAGAACTTGTCCAATATGCTCAACAAGTCTTCACCAAGACTTACCTCAAATATACTTATAAAGCTTCCACTAAAACTTGCACAAATCTATCCCTAAGTCCACTCTAGGACTTACTCAAATCTGCTCACTAGCTTTCACAAAAGCTTGTTCAAATCAATTACAAAACTTGCATACAAAACTCAACTCAATCTCTCACAAGAAAACCTCTTCAATCACACTAACAAGTTTCACTCAGAATCTTGTTCATCCATAGAAACATATAGAGAATTGTTAGAGACTCAATATGTTACTCACAAACACTCAATCACTTTCAAACTCTTCTTCAAATCAATTTAGAAATAAAGAACAATTTGTTTCATAGAACTTGAACTATCACTCCAACACTTTCAATCAATAATGCTCATCAAATTCAACCAATCACTCAATGAAACAAATCTTGCTTACAAACCCTAAACAAGCACAATCCACCAAACCAAAAATCCAACTCCCCAAAAAAAGAACCCCAGATTTGCACAAACCCTAGTTCAAGATAGTTCTCAATTTCACACTCAATTGTCCTCACAAACATTCACCAATCATGCATGTGAAAACTCACTCAATCATTTCCAACAATGCTTATCAAACAAAACCTTTTCACTCCAACTTGCACTTCACAACATTCAACAATATTTCACTCACAAGGATGATATGCCCATACCTTTTATTTTGAAGAAGTTTTGACCTCAAGACCTATCTCAATCACAATCAACCTCTTTGACAATCTCAATGGTTAGATATCAAAAATCTATCCTCAATAATTTCCTTCAAAAATATTTCACCATGCCAAAGTATTAAATCTCAACTATACCTTATTTCTCCTTTCAAAACAATTTTCACAATATGACTTTATTTCAACATATAACATATAACATTCTTTGCATACCTTATTACTCCTTTTATAAACTTTAACCACCAAAAATTAAAACAAAATATTTCAACTTTATTTTCCCTTTTATCTCCCTCAAAATCTCATAAACCCTTTTTAATTTTTCCCACTATGCAATTTCCAACTTAATAAAACTTTGGGAAAATTAAAAAATAATTTATTAATTTCCACACCACATGATTTTTGGATTCACCACAACCTTAGCAAAAATGTGAGTGCATACCTTTATTAATCACACCAAAAGAGCCTTGGCGGGTTTCGAACACCCGATCCCTTCTCTCCAAGTACCTTCACACAATGCACACCCACCAACTGGGCTACGTGCCCTCACGTAAAAGGAAAGGTGCACGCCTCCCTTTTATTCCTTGATCGACGACGCAAATCAAATGAGCTTCTACCTTGCAAAATAATGATCGTGTGGATCAAACCCATGACCTGTCACCTACGAGCGTCTTAGCGCAGCCCTTGGCTACCAACTGCGCTACCCAATGCTTAGCACAAACATTGGTGCTCCCACTTGCTTTTATTTCTTCGTCTACCCTCTTAAGTCTTAAACACATGCGAACCTTTCCTTTACAAACACACAACGCACGATTTACTTGGGCAATTAATCATTCACATGGATGATGTTTAAATTAAAACTTGCCCCCTTTTATATGTAATGTGCCATATATCCAAAATGTCGATGATCCTTGAAATTTGAATTTAATTTGAATTTAAATTTGACTTTGGCGCCTTAATTAATTTAAATTTAAATTTTAACCTTAGGGTTAAAATATTTAAATTTAAATAATTTAAACCTTAGACTTTAAAATCTGTCACATGGGTCTTTTGGAGGAATTAGAATTTTATAACTCCTTGGCCTTTGTTTTTCTTCAAACCAACCTGTAACCCAAAATATTATAATATTATATATTATAATATTATTAATTCCATTGAACCTGCTTCTTTGCCTTGTTGGAAAAACCACTGGAGGACATTAATAACACTGAAACTTGGACATCAACCTTTTGACATAAATGCATGGATGACAATGAAACTTGGTCATCATCTTCTTGACATCAATGACAACAAAACTTGCTCATATTTCCAACAATATCCCCCTTTGTCATTGATGGCAACCCATTTTCCTTTTACCATTTCCTTTACCTTTTTCTATTTTGCTCCCCTTGAGAAACTGCTCCCCTGACTGAATGCTCTCCCCCTAACTCAAATCTCTCCCCCTTTGACATCAATGGAAAAGGGTCACCTTTGGGGCTTGGGGCTAAGAATGAGACTCTTAGTTTAGCCCCTCCCCCACCTCCTCTCTTGAGGTGGTTAATTTTGGGGTGGGAGTAGAACTACTCCCAACTTTTCTTGAAGATACTCAAAGGTCTCTTTCGGAAGTGGCTTAGTGAAAATATCCACAATCTGCTCCTTTGTAGTAATATATTCCAACCTGACTTGCTTATCTATCACCTGCTCTCTCAAAAAATGATATTTAATCGGAATGTGCTTTGTCTTGGAGTGCATCACTGGATTCTTTGAGATATTTATAGCACTTGTATTATCACACAATATGGGAATAGGGTGATCATGCTTTATCTTGAAGTCCTCTAGAGTTTACTTCATCCATAATACATGTGTACAACAAGCAACTACTACAATATACTCTGCCTCTACTATGGATAAGGATATTGATGCCTGTTTCTTACTTAACCAAGAGACTAAATAGTCTCTAAGAAAGAATGCTCCTCCACTTGTGCTTTTTCTGTCATCAATATTGCCAGCCCAATCTACATCTATATAAGTTGTGAGAGTGAAACTATCACTTTTGGGATACTAGAGCCCAAAATCCATAGTCCCTTTTAGATACCTGAGAATCCTCTTTACTGCTACTACATGTGTCTCCTTGGGTGCTTCTTGAAACCTTACCACTAATCCCACTGCTTGCATGATATCTGGTCTTGTAGCTATGACATATAATAAGCTGCCAATCATAGATCTATATAATTTTTTATTTACCTCTGGAGATTCATCATATTTACTTAACTTACATCCTATAACCATGGGGGTACTTACTAGTTTGCAATATTCTAACTTGAATTTATTTAGCATCTCCTTTATATACTTGGTTTGTGAAAGAAATACTCCTTTCTCTGATTGTGAAATCTGAAGTCCAAGAAAGAAGGACAACTCACCAAGCATAGACATCTCAAATTCATTCTGCATGCTCTTTGCAAATTTATGACACATCTTATCATTGTTCCCTCCAAAAATGATATCATCCACATAAACAACCACAATTAGTAGGTCATTCCCTTCATTTTTGATGTATAAGTTATTGTCCACTATTCCTTTCCTGAAACCTTGTTCCTGAAGATACTTATCCAATCTTGAGTACCAAGCTCTAGGAGCTTGTTTTAGTCCATAAAGTGCCTTCTTCAATCTGCATACATAGTCTGGTTTATCAGTTAAGTTGAATCCCTCTGGCTGCTCAATATAAACCTCTTCTTCTAGAACACCATTTAGAAATGTTGATTTGACATCCATCTGATATACTTTGAAGTTTTTGAAACTTGAGAAGGCTAAGAACATTCTTATAGCTTCAAGTCATGCAACTGGAGAAAATGTCTCATCAAAATCAATTCCCTCTACTTGTGCATAACCTTTGCATACTAATCTTGCTTTATTTCTGACTACCTGACCATCTTCATTTAACTTGTTTCTGAATACCCATTTAGTGCCAATCACATTCTTATCCTTTTGGTCATGGGACAAGTTCCCAAGTCTTACTTTTCTCTATCTGATCTAATTCCTCATCCATTGCCTTAATCCAAAACTTATCTTCACTTGCCTCATTGAAGTCTTTTGGCTCAATTTTGGATAACAAAGAAAAATTTGCTTGTTGATTTGATGTTATTACCCTTCTCCTTGTCTGTCTCTCATCTGGATTCCCAATGATTAGATCTCTTGGATGATGTTTCTGTACATACCTGGATGGAGTCTTAGGAAATGGTCTTTGTGTTTCTTCTTCTTCCTCTGATTCTTCACATAACTCTTCTTGACAACTTTCATTTTCTTGATACACAATTTCTTGAACTGGTTCTCTTAACCCCATATTTTCATCAACTATTACATTTATACTTTCTACAATAGTATGTGTCCTTTTGTTATAGCATCTATAGGCTTTGCTCTTAGTAGAATAACCAAGAAAAATACCCTCATCACATCTTGGGTCAAACTTGCCCAAGTTTTTCTCTTCCCGTCTTATGTAACACTTGCTTCCAAAAATTTTGAAGTATTTCATAGTGGTTGGTCTTCCCTTCCAAATCTCATATGGAGTCTTGTGATGGTTTACTCTTATTTGAGCCCTATTGATGATATATATTTTTGTATGTACTACCTCTTTCCAAAAACCATATGAAATCTTAGACTCATTTAACATAGCTCTAGCCATATTCTCAACTATCCTATTTTTCCTTTCAACTACCCCATTTTGTTGAGGAGTTCTTGCTACTGAATATTCTCTTTTGATCCCATGTTGTTCACAAAAGTCTACAAATTCATTTGAGGTAAATTCTCCTCCTCTGTCTGATCTTAAACTCTTAATCCTTTTACCTATTTCATTTTCCACTAACTCTTTAAAAGCTTTAAACTTCTCAAGAGCTTCTGACTTTTCTTTCAGGAAAGCTACCCAAATCATTATGGAATAATCATCTATAAATAATATAAAGTAACTTTCACCTTGTAAACTCTTTGTCCTTGTAGGACCACATAGGTCAGTGTGCACTAGCCTCAATGGCTCAGATGACATAAATCCTTTTGACTTGAAACTTGTTCTAGTTTGCTTCCCATGCTGACATTGTGAACAAATTGTGTTTTGTGGCCTTTTTAGCTTTGGTAGATCTCTGACAGCCTACTTATTGCTTATGCTTACTATGTTGTCAAAGTTCAAATGACCCATTCTTCTATGCCACAACCAACTCTCATCTTCTTGTGATAGAAAACACTTCTCTCCTTTAATCTCACTTAACATGTAGAGGTTGTTTGTAGTTCTATTTGCATTTGCAATAAGTTTTCTAGTTTTAGACTTTCTAATCTCACACCTACTTGGATGAAAAGTAACCATGTGCCCTTGATCACAAAGTTGGCTCACACTTAGTAGATTGTGCCTCAACCCCTTGACATACAATACATTCTCTATTTTTGTTTTCCCATTATCTAAACTCGGAGTTCCTTTTCCACAAATTTTTGCTGATCCATTATCACCAAATATTACTGATCCTCCATCAGTTTCTTTGAGTACTAGAAATTTACTTTTATCTCCTGTCATGTGACTAGAACATCCACTATCAAGATACCATTGTTTTCCCTTATCCTGAACATGAAGAGTTGTTTGTACTAACATTGATCTAACTTTCTCATGCCCTTTTCTCTCTTTCCTAATTGTTGAAGTTGTATTCTTTTTACTTGACTCAGGAAATACCATTTTACACCATCTAGCCTTGTGCCCAAGATTATTGCACTTATAACATATGACATCACTATTCATAAGAGGTGCAAAAGAATTAAAATTTCTATTGACATCCTTTTTAACATAACCAATGCAATGTATAGCTCTATGACCATATTTGTTACATGAAAAGCAATAGCCATGGAAGATATTATGTAACCTGTTTGAATGCCTTGGGAAATATGGTCGAGTGCTCCTCCTTTTGTTGTGATTAACCCTTGTCCATGGTTCTTCTTTGCTTTCTTCTTTCCTGATGTCTTTTCCTTCCAGAGTATGAGTCACTTGCTTATCTTTGTTTGATGTCTCTACTTCTTGAAGGCTTGACTCCTCTCTCTATTTCCCCAACTTTATATCTTGTCATAACTTGGTATTTTCAACTTCATTCCTTAGATAAACAATTTTTGCTTCCAATATTTCACATTCTATTTCTCTTGCTCTTAATAGATTTGTCATATCCTATTCAATTTTCTTTCCTTCTTCTACCTTTATTTTGAGTTCTGTGAGACTATGTAGAAGTTCCATCTTTGCTTCTTCACCCTCTTGAATTTGATCCTTCAAACTTGAGTTCTTATTTCTAATATTTTCCAAGTTCCTGAGAGCAACAAAGAATTCCTCTTTTATGTCAAACATGGTCTCTTCTTCATTCTCTGAAGTCATGTGTGTTCTTGATGGATCTTCCTCCAAGTTGTTAGTCTTTTCATGGAGAGACCCACTCTGATACCAATTGAAGAACATGTGCTTATACTGAGAGGGGGGTGAATAGTATAAGATAAAACTTTTGCTTTTCAATCCATATGATAACATCAACAATATTAAAGCAGTAAACATTACACAAAGCATCACACACATGAGAGACATGATTTAACATGGTTCACCCAATGTGGGCTACTCCACGAAGAAAATATTCCTTATAAAATTTTCTCAATAAATTCTCTTGGGAATCCTTCCCAATTACAATGTTTATGGACCTCTTTCCAAAGGAGACACCAATCCCCTAATCAAGTTTGTGGATCTCTATCCATAGGAGAACTCCTTCTCCTCTGCTCTTGTTGATGATCCTCTTAGAAGACTACTACCTCCACTACACTGGCTTATGGATCTCTCTCCACTGAAGACCACTATCCTCACTCAGAAGACCTCTATCCTCATTTCCCTAGCTAATGGATCTCTATCCAATGGAGACTACTATCCTCTACTCTATCACCTCTAAAGCCTACTCAAAACTCTACTCTATCTCTATCTTAGATCTATACTAAACACTATCCTCTACTCTATCAAATCTACTCACAATCTGACTCTACTCACAAATCTGACTCTGATCTATCACTAAATATGTCAACAATTCTCAAGAACATGTTCAATATGCTCAAAAGTCTTCACTAAGACTTATCTCAAATCTGCTCAACAAGTCCTCACTAGAACTTATCTCTAAATATTCTTGTAAGCTTCCACAAAAGCTCACACAAATCTATCCTTAAGATTTCACAAAAGCTTGTTCAAATCAATTGCAAAACTTGCATACAAAACTCAACTCAATCTCTCATAGAAAACCTCTTCAATCACACTAACAAGTTTCACTCATAATCTTGTTCATCCATAGAAACATATAGAGAATTGTTAGAGACTCAATATGTTACTCACAAACACTCAATCACTTTCAAACTCTTCTTCAACTCAATCCAGAAATAAAGAATAATTTATTTCACAGAACTTGAACTATCACTCCAACACTTTCAATCAAGAATGCTCATCAACTTCACTCAACCAATCACTCAATGAAACAAAGCTTGCTTACAAACCCTAAACAAGATAGTTCTCAATTTCACACTCAATTGTCTTCACAAACATTCACCAATCATGCATGTGAAAACTCACTCAATCATTTCCAACAATGCTTATCAAACAAAACCTTTTCACTCCAACTTGCACTTCACAACATTCAACAATATTTCACTCACAAGGATGATATGCCCATACCTTTTGTTTTGAAGAAGTTTTGACCTCAAGACCTGTCTCAATCACAATCAACCTCTTTGACAATCTCAATGGTTAGATATAAAAAATCTATCCTCAATATTTTCCTTCAAAAATATTTCACCATGCCAAAGTATTAAATCTCAACTACACCTTATTTCTCCTTTTATAAACTTCTAACCACCAAAAAATTAAAACAAAATATTTCAACTTTATTTTCCCTTTTATCTCCCTCAAAAACTCATAAACCCTTTTTAATTTTTCCTCTATGCAATTTCCAACTTAATAAAACTTTGGAAAATTAAATTATTTTTCCACTCCACACGATTTTTGGATTCACCACAACCTTAGCAAATAATGTGAGCGCATACCTTTATTAATCACACCAAAAGAGCCTTGGTGGGTTTCGAACACCCGATCCCTTCTCTCCAAGTGCCTCCACACAATGCGCACCCACCAACTAGGCTACGTGCCCTCACGTAAAAGGAAAGGCACACACCTCCCTTTTATTCCTTGACCAACGATTCAAATCAAACGAGCTTCTATCTTGCTAAATAGTGATCGCGTGGATCGAACATGTGACCTATCACCTGTGAGCATATTAGCGCAGCCCCTGGATGCCAACTGCACTACCCAGTGCTTAGCACAAATGTTGGCACTCCCACTTGCTTTTATTTCTTCGTCTGCCCTCTTAAGTCTTAAACACATGCGAACCTTTCCTTTACCAACACACAACGCACGATTTACTTGGGCAATTAATCATTCGCATGGATGATGTTTAAATTAAAACTTGCCCCCTTTTATATGTAATGTGCCATATATCCAAAACATCGATGATCCTTGAAATTTAAATTTAATTCGAATTTAAATTTGACTTTGGCGCCTTAATTAATTTAAATTTAAATTTTAACCTTAGGGTTAAAATATTTAAATTTAAATAATTTAAACCTTAGACTTTAAAATCTATCACATGGGTCTTTTGGAGGAATTAGAATTTTATAACTCCTTGGCCTTCATTTTTCTTCAAACCAACCTGTAACCCAAAATATTATAATATTAGATATTATAATATTATTAATTCCATTGAACCTGCTTCTTTGCCTTGTTGGAAAAACCACTGGAGGACATTAATAACATCGAAACTTGGACATCAACCGCCTTGTTGGAAAAACCACTGGAGGACATTAATAATACCGAAACTTTTTTTTTTTTAATTTACATGGTGGAATCGGTAGTCGCCACAAATTCGGGTAGGCTATCCGGATTTTATGGCCGCCATAGTATTCTGCGTTGTCCGCCCCGGAAGCCACCACACAAATCTTCACGCAGTCCACCCCTATAACCACCATGCCACAATAATTTTAAACCTTTTACGCTGCTGAAAGCACCAGGAAAGGGACAAGCATTCAGTCCGGCGAGGCCCGAGATTTGAACCTTGGACCTTTGCTCCCCTTATGGGGTTTGGATGAACCAATTGATATACACCTCGGACCTATAATACCAAAACTTGGACATAAATCTTTTGATATAATTGCATGGATGACAATGGAACTTGGTCATCATCTTCTTGACATCAATGACAACAAAATTTTCTCATATTTCCAATAGTTTTCTGCCCGTTTGTCTAATTTTTGCTTATGCTTATCTCTTTGTTTATCCCTAGGTCATATCTTGACCATGCAAATGATAGGATAAGTAGGGGAACTGTTTGCTAGATGGTGTTATCTATGCAAGGTGTTATATTCCCTAGACTCAAAATTTGCTTAAGTGTGTAACTTGTGTGAATGGTCCATGAGTGAAGTTGAACCAACCTGAAAGAACTATAAGGAGTTTTTTCTTTTAAATGCTATCAGCTAGAGGTGACATTTGATTGGCTAAACTATAGGATAGTCAAAACTAAACAAGACACATGTATACACCTTAAATTATAAAAAGGGGAAATGAACATCCAAGTGGTGATGCTAACAAGTGAGTATGTTATTCCTGTCGAAGGTGCATTTTTAAGGGGAAAGAATATACAAACATGAAATGATATCATAATGAAATATGAATGGATACATACAATGGATGTAATACAATCGATGAAACTAGAAGAATGAAATATATACAAGAGGAAGACCATGAAATGTAGTGAAGGAAGATTGAAAAGCCTATTTACAAATGAGTATATAGTGTTATGATGATGAAGGTGAGAAGTTATGATAATGGTTGTCCCATTGTGTGGGGTGTGTGTAGTAGGAGAATAAGATGTAACTGGTGATAATGCATGTGATAGTGACAAAAAGATAAATAATTTGAAGGTGGAAACTACAGATGGGAGAAATAAGAAGAAATAATAATTGGTAGCCAATAATATAAGGGGATTACCAGAGGAAATGGAGGGTGAGAAGAAAGAAATTGGATCAATGTAGGTATGTAGTTGCTCGAAGCATGACCATACAACTACGTGAGGAAGCAAGAAGAAGAAGAGGAAATAAAAAAGAGATAGTATGAAAAGAAACTAATGATGGGTGAAGTGACGAGGGTCTTGTTGTGAATGAGGAGGTAAGGCGATGATGCTTCTAGGGCTTTGATGTTTTGTATAGTTTGACATGTGATAGATATAGTGTGATGGAGTTGTCATAGATTCACATGGTGGTAAAGAGTGAGGGATGATGCAACGTGAACTCTAGAGTTGATTGGATGAAAATGAGTGCTCGGATTATGGGATGTAGTCACCAAGAAATTTTTTATGTAAAAAGGTTTTAAATGTACAACACATATCAATGTCATGCCCTGGAAAATGGTGGTATATACGAAATTGATTCTCTCAATAATTTTGTAGTTTAGGATACAATAGGTCAATAGGCCAAATTTTGGGTAACACAAGGAGACCTTGGTGAAGGAACTGATGAAACACTTGGGATAATGGCATGGATGGGAGAGGCATGGGATAGATATAAGACTCCAAATGAGTTGAGCAGGAAGCAGATGGAGTGAGGTTGAATGGTGGAAGTGTGGGTCAAGAATTTGATATGGGTCAGATCTGAGGATGAGGAATAGACCTAGAAGGAGGTGAAGATATAGTGCCATGGTGGACTAGCAGGTAGAGGTGTGGAAGCAACAATGACTCATGTGTAACTTGAGATCATCGAGGCGATAGAGGATATGCTGAATATCAAAGTGTGGGGATGATGGGATTGGAGAATATGGAGAGCGAGACTCCAATGTATAAGGAGTATGATATGGGTGTGAATATGGATTTGTATGAGAGGATGAAGAGGGTGAGTGAAATGACTTTGTGGATTGTGGGGTTGGCTAAAGTGGTAAGCCTCTAAGTGGAGAAGGTGGCATCTTAAGGATGGGTGGTTTAGGAGATGGTTATGGGTAAAGACGTATACATAATGGAGGTACACGTGTAGAAGCATATTGGGAGGCATGCAAATAAAGGGCTTGGGCATAGGGGGACATCCCACTCAAAAGTGGGGGAGGTAAGCATGAAGGACGCATGAGATGAGGTGTGTGTCCTCTATTTTGGGGATGATAAACTACTGATAGGTGATGAGCAAAAGTGGATGGTGAGTAATAGTTCTTTGTATCATTAGACAAAGTGGGAGGAGATCCTTATGTGTAGGAATGGGGGTTTTCCTCTTTGTTTGCAAAGGAGGATAGAAATACCTGCCTATATCCTAAGCGAGGTGAATAAGATGAGTCTCTATGGCAAGGTGAATGACATCAGGGTGGAGTGTGGTGGTCCAAATGGGATGATGGTGAGGACTATCAGATATGTACAGAGTTAGGTGGTCTGGCTAGGTCAACTAGTGTAATCAGGATTGGAGGTAGTGTGGGAATATCTTGCATGGTGGTAGAACGAGATGCCAATAGTATGCACGTATGATCACATATCTTTGTTGAAGACGTAGCGGTGGACAATGTGAACCCTACAAAAAGAAACAAATACCAACATATAAATGACATATAAATTAAAAGTACATCTATTGTGTAACAAGAAATAAATGTCGTATGTGTACTGCGATATGCATAGTGAGTGATGTGTGTGTAGATATAACTATGTAAAATTTGTGGTGGTGAATACCTATGTGGGCTAAGTATTGAATGCACGAAGATGAAGGATATTGATGGGTTCAGGTTCAACAAGACCTTTGAGATTAGCCAATCGGTAGGTGCCTGAACTGAATTTATGCGTGACTATGAATGGGCCCAATCAATTTGGGGTAAAATTATCTCATTGTTTGTGGGGTTGACTTGTAATTTGTTGGTTCTCTTTGAGAACTAGGTTGCCAATTTTAAATTCACATTGATGCACCTTACTATTGTAGGCATGACGAAGACAGTATTGATAGACGCATGTGTGCTCAATGGTGTGAATGCGACATTTATGGAGGAGTGTTAGTTGATCGAGATGAGCTTGACGAGCAGTGTCATCATCAATAAATTATTTTATGGATACTCTTAAGGAGGGTATCTCGATTTCAATGGGTATGATGGCTTCAATGCCATAGACTAATGAGAAAGGGGTTGCCCTAGTGGGAGTATGGATGCTTATACAATAGGCCCACAAAGCTAAGGGTATTTGATTATGCCAATCGTGATGAGACTATGCTACTGTCTTATGAAGTATGGAGCAGATTTTTTTGTTGGTGTAGACACCTAAATCATGTCATGCTTAGGGGAGCTACTCACATAGACACATTCATAAGATCAGATGACATAATATTGGACTTTCCAAGCATCAACAGTGGTTCTCACCACTCATTTGGGGCCTTTTCAAGCCATCCAAGCCTAGCCGCTCAAGCCAAGAGTGACCAGATCCTAGCCGCTCAAGCCTAGAGCGGCCAGACCTTAGCCACTATAGATGACAACGACCAGATCTTAGTCACTGCAGATGACAGCGGCTAAACCCTAAAAGTAGTTTTATCGACAAATAGGCCTAATCACGGGTGAAAGTGGTAGTCTGCATGCAATAAAGGTGAGTGGGAGTAACTTTGCATTCCTTTTCATGACCAGTTCACATAGGAGACTTGAGTTTGCATTTAGAATTTAGTTAACTAGCCTCCAAACATAAACAAAGGACAAAATCTTCTCATGCTAATGACCAGTTTGCATAGGAGACTCAAGTTGGTAGTTATATTTTAGTTAACTGGCCTCCAAACATAGAAAAGATAAAAATCTTCTCATGCTAACTCTCACTACGCATGAGAAATTCATTCCTAGGGCTTGGACATAGACCTAGGGTTTCACACTATAAAAGGTGCAAGCCTAAGAGCACCAGAGAATATCATCGATCATAATATATTTATCAATCTTGGTCATTGAGGAGAGCTTTTGAGACTTGGAGAGTTCCCTTGGAGATCACGTGTATGGTGAAGCCCTGATAGATTGGAGAGCATAGCAACCATTATTTCAACATCGGATACAAGCTTTGATCCATAGCTTTGGAGCAAAGAGGACGAGAGTCACTTTAGCGGTCGTTGTCTTGGATAGTGGCCCGTAGGCTTAGCTTAGGGTTTTAGACATTAGATTCATTATTTTAGCATATCATTAGCATAGCATCATTTCATTTGCATTCATAGCATTAGTCTAATTTGCACTTGCTTTCATTTGTTATATTCATTACTAACAACCTCATCTAGGGAGGTATTCTCGGACATCTAAGCGTGTGTTGTTGTTTCATTGCTTACAGGGCCACAGGTTCATCGGATGAAATCTACAACATACGAGAGCAAAAGGGATCCCTCTAGGAAATAGACCTAGAGAAGGAGGCATCTGTAAGCCCTCATACATTTTCATGTGTGGAATCGGGAAGCTTTTTGAAAGCGCACCACCTCTTCGTGAAAGAGGCACTCTTTACCTATTTGTAACCTTATTGTATCGAAATGGGTATCCCTAAGAGGGACCGACATGTAACCAGGTTTCAATATAAATAAAGAGATCCATATTTGTTATTTTTATGTTATATGCTTTTCATTGTCTTCCATTTCATCTTGGGTTTTTAATACATTGCAAGTAGCGTAAAAGAGTGGTGCGTGCATCCCGGGGTCGCTACAGATGGCGATCATGGTGGGACCTCCACTAATTTTTCATTTTTGCCTGAATACTAACTTAGTTTTGTGTGTAGGTCTAGCCGCTCTGAGCTACAATGGCTAGAAATCAGCCTCTGAGCTACAATGGCCAATAGAGCTTTAGCCACTCCCACTAATGACCAAGAACCAGCTGCTCTGGTCAATGGCCAGAACTGGAGTGTAGCAGAGGTCAAAACATTGACTCTCTGAGTTGGATCAAAGGTTGGTACAACTTCTCTGATATTTTATAACTTTCTGTCTACTTCTGTGTGTCTAAAATAGAGAACTTAAAGCACATTTATGTTTGGAAATTGAAAGAATAAAAGGAGAAAGAATTAAGCATTTTGCATATCTTAGATCTTCTTTTAGATTTCCACTAGGCGTTGCTAGGAACAATGGCTTATGCCTAAAAATTTCACCCTAGAATCCAATGTGCTAGACATTGTATGTTGTTTGCTTGCTTTGAGGCCCTGCTAGAGGCCATAGCTGCACGAAATAAAGTGCGCTCATACAAATCATAGTAGTTCATGCATCTTTCTGAATATTGAAATGTATTTTTGCACTTAGGCATATAGGAAAGACTCATTGCTGCTATATGATGCACTTTATGTTACGCAAGCTTAAAATGAACACCACACATGCACATCTCATTTAAACATTGGGGAGTTGGATTTCATCACCAACCTTCAATTCAGTCCAGTGACATTGGAATTCATCTCCTTCCACTGGTTTACCCCCTAGAGCTTCCTAGAAATGGATTGAGAAACTTACTTATAGTGATACTAAGTTACTTGTGCTCAAACTGTCTCCCACTATTGGAACAATCATTGGTTCAGAGTGGAAGAGCTAGGCGAACCCCCACTGGGTCTTCAGTGGTGTACCCTAGCTTCTTTTGAGAAAATCATGTTTGGCATGGGTGTACTTGATTGTCACTATGGATGAGTCTTCTCATTCTTAATCCAAGAACAAGAGCAAGAAATCAAAAGAACAACACATCAAAACACACCAAATAGTTTAGGGCACACTTAAATCGATAATCAAGATAAACATTTGTTTGGTATTGTGTGGCTATTCCTAAATTACAACTCAAAATATCAATTCATAGACAACATGGTCAAAATAAGAAGTAAACACCCTCGGTATGATACCGAGGGAGAGACTAAAGCAACTCATACCCATAGGCAGAGTCATAGTAACATTGAATGACCTACCCGTAAGACCATGAGACGTAGCTCCATGAGCCTAAGGGGTGATAACTCAACCCTTGGGGGATCTCCTCGAGAAACCCCAAGTAGGGAACCACATCATGGAACAAATTCACATAAACAAAAAGAGGCTTCACAACCATCCTCATCAAGGAGACATGAGGAGACCTCAAGGGCCTCCTCTAAACACATAAAAACATCTCAAAGATGTGAGGAAGCTTCAAGGGCTTCCTCCTCACATGGACATAAAGAAGGTTCTAAAACTCATTCTTCACATAGGGATGATGAGACTACTACATCTCCATCCACATGGAGAAAACATGTCACCACAAAGCCCTCTTCATCAAGAAGGCAAGCAAGAGTTGCAACACCTCAAGATTCACAAGAAACATATGAAATAGGTCTACCCACTGAAGGGTAGGAAACTAGAGCTACATCTAGTCATGGGAATCAGATAGAAGAAACCCTTCATACAAAAGGAAATATTCCCATAGACTATGACCTCATAGGAGTGAATGGCACCCCATGGGACCAACCATGGAAAATAAGATAGCTAGATGGGTTGGATCGGTTTCCTACATGACCAACTCAAAGAACTATAGCTACTGAGAACTCTACATCTAGAAGCTCATGAACTATGACTTCTAAACACATCTCTCAGTCTGGGGGTACCTCAGAGTGACCCCATAGTAGATGCATGGAGTCTGATCATAGGGATACTCAATAGTACATTAAACAAGTCACATTAGCTAGCAAGAGTATAGGTACAATAGAAACCTCCTCGAGGAATCTATGAGTCAAGACAACAAGAACAGAGTTAGATAAACATGAGTCTTCTATGATAGTACAAACTAATGAGGTGGTTAGAAAATGCATTACGTAAGGAGCGAGAGCTAGTGGAAGCTCTCGAATAGGATAAACAAAGAGAAAGACTCTTGCACCAACATGAGCAACGCTTAAGAGAGCAAGCTGAGTGGCTAGCTCTTAACAATTTATAGATAAATGGTGGTGACCACCAAAGAACTAGATGCACTGACTCACCTAAGGAGAGGTACACTAGACAAGATAGCCCACAATGAAATCACCACCAAACATAAAAAAACTAGTGGGAGAAAGGGAAAAACAAACATAAGGATCACAATCTTGAGTCCCCTCATAGGAGGGAGGAAAATAGAACAAATCAAATGGATAGAGAGTTACCTCCATTGCCACTATGAGTAGGCCTACAAGAGGAGGAAATCCATGCATCAAAGGTATTTCAAGAGCTTGCTGAAAAGATGAAAGCCTTTGAGAAACAAGAGGTAGCTGGGAACTCACCAACATTGAGCAAAATACACAACCAACCATTGTGCCCATCAATCCCTAGCCCTCCATATCCTAAGCACTTTGAGATGCCTAGGTTAGAAAAATTTAAGGGTGAAGAGGATGCACAAGAGCACGTCACCAATTTTATCAATGCCTATTTTCATCTTGAAGACAATGATGCTCTCATGCTAAGAACATTCATAATGACATTTTTAGGTGCTGCCACTCAATGGTTCAACCAACTACCTAAGCATAGCATAACCAACTTTGAACAACTAGTAAACGCATTCTTAAAGCATTTCTCCTTTGGTGCTAAGAAGAAGGTGAACCTTTCAGACCTGGCCAACTTGAAATAGTATGATGATGAGCCAGTAATGGATTATGGGAATAGATGGAGAAAATTCATGGTAAAATTATCATTCTCCATTCCCATAGAAGAGATCATTCACATGTTCACCAAAAGTTGCTCTAAACACATCTCCCTCTTGCTACAACTTCAGTAGTATCCTTCATTTGAGGAAGCTTTGGCATAGGCCAAGCTCATCGAAGAAATAAAAGTAGATGAGGGAACCATTAAACTCTAAAACAAAAAGGAGTGGAACAAGAATGGTAAGAATGACAAGTACAAGTAGAAGTAGGGCAACCCTACTCTAGTCAATCAAGTCGTATTGGCTACACCCAAGGATGGGGGTGCACAACAACCCTAGAACTATCAAGCACATCCCCCACCAACCAATTACGACCAAAGGAACAATCAGGGGTAAAACAGAGAATGCAAGCCACCTCGCTATTTCATGCCTCTGACAGAATCAATGCAATCAATATTTAATCAGTTGAGCGAGGCTAGGAGGATCAGATTTCTTGATATACCTCTTATAGATCCCAACCATCCTAAGCCAAAAGGATATAGGGAAGATCAATTTTACCCTTATCATAGGATACCGGGGCATGACATTGAGGCTTGCATTGGTTTTAAGCATCAAGTGCAAAACATGATTGAGGTAGGAGAACTCAAAGTTGACAACCCACTGGCTCTCGATAATAGAGACATGGGCATATACAGAAACCCATTGCCCAATCATGAGGCCCCTAGAGAGCAAGGGGCCCAAGTCAATCAGGTTCGAGCTGATATACCTACCCATGGATGCATTGGGATGGTTGAGATTGTTAACATAGCAACAAGGACTAGGTGGTATGGTCAACCACAACCTCCTTGTAGCTCCCATGAATGTCCCAGTCACACCTAGGTAGAGGTAAGACAACCTTCCAGGTCCACCAACATGACCTATGGTAACTATCTGAAGTAGATTGGAGCAAAACCTATAGATGACTCCAGCTAAGTTATCCATCTATGAGCTCATACAATAGTCCCCAAAGCATAGGGAGACTCTAATGGAAATTTTAAGGACAATTGAGCTCCAACCACAAGATGTGAATGCATTCACTCACTTTGTGGGACAAGTACAAGAATGCCAGGAACCTATAATTCGATTCTATGATTATGAGATTAAGATAGTACCTACTGCCTTACTAGACCCTCTGCTAAACATTGTAGTGGCAATCAATGACTTACCTTTCAAGAGGGTCTTGGTCGATACAAGTTCATCAATAAACATCATTACAACAATAACAATAGAGCACCTCAAGATCCCCAAGTCCAATATCATTCCAGGAGCTTACACATTGAGAGCTTTTAATGATGCTTTATGCAATACTATGGGAATGATAGTCCTACCCATCAAGGTGGGGCACAAGACCATCCCTATGATGTGTCATGTCTTGGAAGGAGCTATGCAGTACAACATCCTCTTAGGGCATCCTTGGATAAGGGCCATGAAGTGTGTGCCTTCGATCTTGCACCAGTGTGTCAAGTATGTGCACGAAAACAAAGTCTATGTGGTTCTGGCCGATGAAGAGCCTTTTAAATACATCCATCAGGTGGACATTCTAGGAGAATTTGTAATCCCTTCTACCCACCTATATGTAGCACCTTCATCTCCAACCACACAAATGGATAACAAAGACAAAAGGGTAAGAAAAGACCCATGCACATCAACACCTCCTGGTGCACTCAAAATAGTCAATGCTTCTAAAGTACCATCAACATCAAAACCAAAAGATAATCAGAAGCTAAAGGCACCCTTAGTCAAAGAAGAAAGGCCCAAGGAAGTGCCAACTATAGCCATTGCTGAAATGCCAAGTCCTATGGAAGAAGAAGATCTTCAAGATCAATATGAAGATAGTGATTACCACCCCGCTTCGCTAGTATCATCCGTAGGGTCATCCACGTCACATGCATCAATACACTTGGCAAGCATAGGCATAGGGGAGTACCTTGTGTAGAACATTACCTTTATGCCTATCATTGAGTCTACACAAAACATGGGAAGACCTAAGGACTTGAGGCCACTAGTGGGAATAGTGGTTCCACTTGGAATCCCTCCCAACCAAACCAATTTTGTCCATGTCGGCCTGGATTGCGCCCATAAGTCTTCAGACATAGAAGAGGATAGTGATGAATTATTCATGGTCAATGTTTGTTACCTCTCTAATCTTAAGTTTGCTCTAAGCTACTTTGAGCATTGCCATTGGCATGGCTATGGCCTTGGTATATATGAGCAGGGGCATAGGCGGCCATACGAGCCACAATATCAGCTTCCCTCCGATAGGTTTGGGTTAGGCTATTATATTGAAGGTCGAGATGACTCTCTTATAGTAGCATTGGATAGATTAAGCTTAGGGTTAGGAGAAGACATCGATTTCATTCCTTATCACCCCCTAAGAATAGGAAATTTGAGCAATAGACAAGTGGCCATGGTGAACGTACCACCACCAAAAATTTATCATCCAAACATCTCAATTGATTCCACCCCAATAGGGTACAACTCATGGGATGAGGAGAATGGATATGAAGCAAGTGATGATGAGGCACAACTTGGCTTAGCCTACCAGGGGCCTCACTATTTACAAATATTCACATGGTCCATCCATGATGAGAGTGGGTATACATCAGATGAAAGTGACTATGAATCAGAAGACTCAATAGAAAGAGCCTACTTAGGCCTAAGCCATCAACCCCTGACTTTGGGGCAAGAGACAAATGCAAATGGATTCTTCATAAGTGATGAAGAATATGAAGATGAAATAGAGATGGCCTACTTAGGGCCAAGACATGAGCCCCTTGTCTTAGGGCCACATACCAATGCTAATAGTTTCTGGATAAGTGATGATGACTTTGAGGATGAGATCGAGATGGCTTATCTTGGACCTCACCACTTGTGACAAGTCAATGAGCTAGTAGAGAGAGAGGTGGCACTCCATGCTATAGACCCTCATCTATGATTTTTGGGGAGACCTATTGACCTAGCTGCCATTCACCAGATGGTCAATCCCCCTCTACCTACATTTAGAGAGCGATTAGAGCCCAATGATCCTATTATCCACCCTACTCATGGGCCAGATCCAAAAATTCCCATTCCTCTAGAGCCTCATCGTAAGTATGGAAGGGAAACCCCTGAGATAATATTGCACCCATGTGGTCCTGGAGATTTCATCCCATCCATCAATATGATCTCCATTGATTTGACCACTCCACTTCATAATCTAGTAGATCCTACCAAATCATTGCATCTTGATATAGAGGCTATTGATTGGGATCATGCTAATTCACCCATAGAGCCTGAAGACCTCTTCCCCAATGAAGAGATGTTACAACCATTCCATTTTGCATCAGGTTGTGCGTATGACGTCTTCCATGTTGGTTTGGAACCTGAGTCAGTAGGTCCTATAAATCCTATCGATGACATTCATTTGATACCCATGCCTCATCAACTAGAGGATGGGTCACATATGGCTATAGAAGTGACTTTCGAGGTGGACATCAGTGATGATCCTACCCAACCAAGAAAATTCAAGTTCGGAGAAATTCTATCTCCAGAGGAACAAGCCATCCTAATTCCTCTCCTCAAAGAGAGGCCAAATATTTTTGCTTGGACTTACAAAGACATGCCAGGGATAGATCCAAAGTTAGTCATTCACAACCTTTCATTGGATCCCATGAAGAAGCCAGTCAAGCAAAAGCTGAGGAAAATGCATCCAACCATCACTTTGATGGTGAAGAATGAATTGCAAAAACTATTGGATGCAGTATTCATAGTTCCTATAGACTACCCTGAGTGGGTGTCAAACATGGTACCCATGGGGAAACCCGATGGAAGAGTCCATATCTACATAGACTTTAGAGATTTAAATAGGGCAACACCAAAGGATTCATTCCCATTGCCAAACATAGATGCTCTTGTAGATGCAACCATAGGTCATGAGATGCTCTCCCTAATGGATGGTTTTTTAGATACAACCAGATCTAGATTAAGCCCGAAGATCAACATAAAACTACTTTCATTACTCCATGGGGAACATTCTATTACAAAGTGATGCCATTCGGTCTCAAAAATGTTGGTGCCACATATCAATGGGCCATGACATACATATTCCATGACTATATGCATAAGATCTTAGAGGATTACATGGATGACTTACTGGCCAAGTCCCTATTGTGGCAAGAGCATGTTGAAGTCCTTAGACAAGTCTTTGATCACCTCATAGAACACAATGTCCGATTGAATCCTAAGAAGTGCGTATTTGGCATAACTTCTAGCAAGCTTTTGGGATTCATCGTATCCAAGAGAGGCATCGAAGTAGATCCTACAAAGGTAAAGGCTATATTGGAAATGGCCACCCCTACCAACATTAGGGAGTTGAGGAGCCTACAAGGCAAGATAGCATCCATCAAAATATTCATCATGCAATTATCAGACAAATGTCGACCTATGAATCGGTTGCTATGCAAGGAGGTCCCCTTTCATTGGGATGAAGAATGCCATCAAGCCTTTGCAGAGATCAAAACTTATCTGGCAACACCGCTAGTATTGGCTCCACCAAGGCTAGACATACCATTTTTACTATATATATCAGCTACTAATTTTGCATTGGGCACCATGTTAGCCCAAAATAATGCACAAGATAAAGAGCAAGCCATATATTACATTAGTCGCACCTTGGTGAGTTATGAGCTAGGATATGCGTATGTCAAAAAGTTGTGTTTAGCAGTGGTCTTTGCAACTCGAAAGTTGTGACACTACATGTTGAGCCATATGACCTACGTCATATCAAAACAAAATCCTTTGTAGTACATGATGAGCAAGACATATCACAATACACGTACCACAAAGTGGATCATGCTATTGATAGAATTTGATCTAGAGTTCATAAGCCAAAATTCCATCAAGGGACAAGTCATAGCAGATCAATTAGTAGAGGCACCTCTTCAGGATAACAAGCCTCTCACTATAGAATTGCCTGATGATGTGGTCTTTGCATTATCAGATCTGCTAGAACTCGAAGAACCTAAGAAAGAAAGAGACATGTCATTGTTCTTCGATGGTTCAAAGTGTGAACAAGGGGGTGGAGCAGGGATTGTCTTTATCACACCGTAGGGTGCTCCATTGCCCTTATCATTCAAACTAGACTTCTCATGCATAAACAACAATACAGAATATGAAGCATTGATCTTGGGACTCCAAATAGCCATAGCAATGGGTATTAAAATATTGAATATCTTTGGTGACTCCTTGCTCATAGTAAACTAGGTCAAAGGACTATTTCAATGTAGGTGCCCACTCCTGAAGACTTACAAGGAACTTGTTGACACCTACCTAGCTTGGTTGGAATGGTATGACATCGAGGCAATCCCTCGTACATCAAATAGATTTGTAGACACCATGGCCTCTTTGGGATCCTTAATCCCTCAGAATCCATCTACTGATTTTACAACCATTCATGTGAAAGTGCTTTCCACCTCAACAATATGTCATGAAGCTTTTGACAATCAAGAATCAGTCAACATGATCAACATCGAACCAAATCAGGATTGGTCCTTCATAGCTAGAGATTTCTTGCAAATGACACCTTGGGGGTCTTTGATCTCCCAAGGACCTATGGAGTGTGGTGCAACCATACACCATAGAGTTGTTCCTCAATCCATGTTCACTAGCTCAAAAATATAGGAAAAGCAAGCCATATTTTCTATAGAAGTCATGGCTTATCAGGATTGGCTTTCCCAACTATGGGACTTCCTAAAACTTGGAATAGTACCTCAAGGTTTGTCACATACTGAAAGGTGAATGTTCAAATAGAAAGCAACAAGATACATCTTTCTAGGAGAAATCCTCTATAGACGAGGATATGATGGAGTATTACTCCATTGTCTTGAGCCCTAGGAAGCATCCTGGGCAATTTTGCAAGCTCACGATGACACATGTGGAGGGCATTTTAGTGGCATGGCCATCATTAAGTGCATCTTGAGAATGGGTTACTATTGGCCCACCATGGAAAAGGACTATTATGAGTATGTCAAGAAATGCATTAAGTGCCAACATCATGCAAATCTAATGCACTTACCATCGCAAGCCTTGCAACCCATCCAGGCAGCATGGCCATTCTCGTAGTGGGGACTAGACTTGATTGGGAAGATCTCACCCCCATCCTCAGGCTGACACACATTCATCATAATAACCATATAATACTTCACTAAATGGGTGGAAGTGATCCCCTTAACATCAACAATTGGACCAAGGATTGCGGAGTTTATACTCCACAATATCATAAGTCATTTTGGGGTCCCTTCTAAGATAATATCGGATAATGGGCCATATTTCAAGAACAAAAATGTGCATGCTTTAATGAACAAAATACCATATTCAACATAGTTTTTCAATGCCTTATTATCCACAAGCAAATGGGCAAGCAGAAGCCTCAAACAAAATAATAGTCTCCATCTTGAGGAAGATGGTGCAAGACAATCACAAGGATTGGCACATGCAGTTGCCTCTTGCACTATGGGCATACAGGACTAGTATACGGATGCCCACTAGGGCAACACCATTTTCACTAGTATATGGCACTGAGGCCATCATGCCACTAGAGTTGGAAATTCCAACTCTATGCATAGCATTAAAGGACTTCATAGATGATGATGTCACATGACAAGGCCGCCTTGATCAGTTGATGCTTCTTGATGAATGTCGAGTCAATGCTTTAGAGCATCTTCATATTTACCAAGATCACCTTGCATGAGCTTACAATAGTAAAGTCCACTTAAGGGAATTCAAGGTTGGAGATCTAGTGCTCAAAGAAAACCAATAGAATTTGAATCTGTCATCGCATCTACGAGACAAGTTCATGGTAAATTGGATAGGCCCATACATGATTTCATAGAGAGTTGGGCCTGGAGCATATCACCTTATATCATTAGATGGTGTTGAGGAGCCTGAACCTCTCAATATCATTCACTTAAAGGCATTCTACACATAAAATACAAAAACATTCAAATATGTCAAAAAAAAAAAAAAAATTCAAATATGTCAAAAACACAAACAAATCATAAAAACATAAAATTTCAAAATACAATCAAAGGCTCCAAGGGTATTCAAGCCGCTTGGTCAAAATCAATTCAAAATGCTCCAAGGGTATTCAAGTCGCTTGGTCAAAATCAATTAAAAATGCTCCAAGGGTATTCAAGCCGCTTGGTCAAAATCAATTCAAAATGCTCCAAGGGTATTCAAACCGCTTGGTCAACTTCAATCAAAAAGCTCCAAGGGTACTTCATGCCACTTGGTCAAAATAAAAAGCTCCAAGGGTACTTCATGCTACTTGGTCAAAAATAAAAATCCCCAAAGGCATAATAAGCCCTTTGGTCAAATTAAACAAAAATACAAAAACAACATAAAAATAAAAAATACAAAAACAATTGCATCTCATATCTTGCATCCACATAATTGCATTGCATTTTCATATCCATTACAATTGCATATGTCATGAGAGCCTTAAAAGTGATACCACAGTTTGTCGCACAAATCATTCAAATCCATACCTCCATTAACACAGTGTGTAATTGTGTTTTTCAACACAACCATTATTTGTTGCTATACATAATATACTAAGGTTTTTTGGTTAATCAACCACACCTAGTGATCTTATCAACTTTTGTGGAAAACAACTTTGATTAGTAGAAGGTAAGGTCTAGCTGTGATAATGCCTTGGATATTCAAGATCTCGTCACTAATTGAAACACTAAAATCCTAGCTGGTACAAGGAAAATATGAAAGTTGCAAAGCGGTCTAGGTTACCTTAAGCGAAAAGGATTTTCCTTGCTTATCCCCCTATGCAACCGGTTTAAAGGTGTTGAGAATTGGAAAAAGGACAAGCTTTGCCCTATCCAAATCCCTTGCTTAAATCAAAATAAGCAAAATCCTAAAGCAAAGTACATATTCAAAAAGCCAAGCATACATTCCATATTTCAAAGCAATGATCCGATACACAAATCAGAAATTCAAAGAAACCTCGCTCAAAGAAAAATAAATAAAAAATAAATAGTGATTTTCATCACTACATATGAGCAAAATAAATAGTGATTATCATCACTACAAAAATCCTCGCTCAAAGAAAAAATCAATAAAAAATAAACAGTGATTTTCATCACTACATATGAGCAAATATCCAAAGCCAAAAGGAAGAAAAGAAGGGAATAAAGCTTGAATCCTTGGAATTCTCAGCATTGTACAAAATTGGAAGGAGAGATCCTTATGCATGATGATATGTCTATCACAATTGCTTCATGCATTTGTGTAGACCAATGTTTGAATGTGGATGAGCTAGCTTAGGTAACCCAATATTGCCTAGTGGTATAGTCCAACTAAGTCCAACTTAGGATGAGATGAACACTTGAGAATCCTTGATCTTAGCAATGGGCTGAAAGAATCCCACCTGACATCGAAGGAAATGCTTGAGTTCTATCTCAAAATATACAATCACTTGCACACATAGAGATCATGAATATCTAGGTCCATGGTAAAAGCCTTACTTTTCAAAAGTCTAGAGTGGTCAGTAGACAACTGTTGATAGGGTAACTAGAGTGTTTGAATCTCTGAAAAGCCCCAAAAATTCTTACATAGCAACAAATCATATCATCATTCACACCATCACTTTCTTTATAAGATTCTATAAATTAGGGGGTATCAACATAGTAGGACAGATACCGCATATATATTAGAAATAGTATATAGATGACCACTGACTACTTTATATATTTTAATTTATATAAACTTATCAAGAAAATACATTACACACCATTACATCTCATATATGAATACTTAATCAATTCTTATGATAAGAGTGATTATTTAAATTCATGATTATTTTTTTACTTTCTATGGTATCACCCATTAAGATTGTCAATGTCATATGCATTCCTTATGTTTTAAGTGATTAGAGCATACAGGTTCGTTTATACCATCCCATCACATAAGTTAGATGCATACAATTAAAGCAAAATTAAACATGCATTTAACAATAACATCGCATCCACAAACACAAGTCATTAATCATCCATCATCACATCATAAAGCACATCAAAAACATATAGGCAATATCCATTTGCATACAATCATGAATTCATCATTCATCATCAAAATACATCATGTCATATCATCAAATCATATAAGCATCTACACATCCATATAAGCATCTACAATATCATCTATCATCTAACATATACATCAAATCATCATAATGCCATCATCACATCACATCATAAAATAAAATAACAACAAAAACATGAGCAATAAATGATACACATAATGAGTCATAATGCAAAGATATCATAAAAGTATGTGTGTCAAGTCCATGGATATACAAAAATGCCCATGGGCTATAGTCATATAGGTCAGTCGACCTCAAAAATGAATCAAAACCAAGAGCATCATCAATCAAATATTGGGCCTGCACCCCTGCAACATCGCCCCTATGGATGGATCTCTGGGAGAATGGTGCGAGTTGGACCCTATTGGTCTCTCAATATGAGTCTAGGCCCCATGACTAGGTCGGATGGAAGACTACCCTATTGTAGAGCTCCTACTGACCTGTGACCCACCTGTAGCTCCTCTCTCCCTAGGGATGGCTCCTAGCCTCCTGATCTACCTCGAGAGAGCGATAATCTGGGCTGCATCCTCAACAATCTGAACATCACTCTCATCCAGCAAACCCTATAGATGATTGATCTCAGTCTCGAGAGCTACCCTCGAAGGATCCTTGAGAGTAGGAGGAGCAACAACAACCTACATCTAGGTAGCTCCTCCTATAGTAGCCTATAAAGCCTGTATCTGGTCTGATAACTATGCTATAGTAGTATCCCTCTGAGCTATGATGGCATCACGTTATTGTACCTATATCTTGGCCGATTGGAGCTCGGCCTCCACATCATGTAGTTGTGCCCTAAGAGGAGAATCTCTCTCCTCAGGCTCCATCTCCTCCTCTACCTCCTTAGGAGCCTCTTGCTCCTCCACTACTACCTGCTCTACCTATTGGCCCCATGCTATAGTCCTAGCATGAACCCTACACCCTGATGGATCTACCCCATCTCTACCATCATCCTCTCGGCCTAGACTACCCTCATCATACCACATCAGGTCACCCCACCATCGTGCAAATGCATCTGTAACTCCACCAGCTACTCTAGGATCAATAGTTGGGGCATCCTCCTCATCATCTAGCTCTGTAACCTATCGAGGAGGGAGGTCTCTCTCTGCTCCGATGCACCTATACAAAAATGGTACTAATGGCACATCCTACTGCAACCCATACTGATGAAGAACCTGAGAGTAGAAGAAGTGCTCCTAGATGTTAACCTTGTGGCCAATGAGCCATCACTCATACCATGTCCTAGCAGTAAAGCTGTCAGGGTCATCCCAAGTAGGACACTCATGATACGGGTACCATATGACATCTCCATCTTAGAGTCTAGTGAAAGTATCAGTGTAATGAGTCAGCTCCCCTACAAAAGTGTGGCTCTTGCACTCCTCGCTCTCTCTAGCCCATCTAGCACCATAGCACTGCATCCTCCTATCCATAACTATGATCTCAATAGGAAGCCCCTTAGGGTGATCTACCCTAATGTGCTCCCATCCCCAGATCTACAAAAGCCAACTATAGGTGATGCTGACATGACCCCTCTAGTGGATGTGGTACAACTCATCATAACACTGAGCCAATAGAGACCTACCCCATGCATATATGATAGGCTCCTCACTATCCATCAGGTCCTGAACCATCACAAGGAGGTTCCAAGGGAACCTCAAGCCTGAGCAATCTAGGATAAGGACATTGTTGATGACCATCAGCAACACCGCATGCCTCATTGTGAAAACATGCTCTCGGTACCAATGGATGATAGACACTCCCCTAGACTTGTTGTCCTTGAGAGCATCCTCAGAATACCTCCCAAACACTCGAGTGAAGATGACCACCTTAGCATTAGTGGTCGAAGAAACAATAGCCACCCCATCAAAAGGGATCTAGAAGATCCTGTACACATCCTCTGGTGTAATGGTCATCTCATCGGTCGGGAGGTGGAAGGTATTAGTCTGAGGGTCCCAATGATGGGCCAAAGTTATAAGGTAAGCCTGGTTCGACATAATATGAGGTAGTCTGGTAACATACTAGAGCCCATGAGCCTTAAGCCACCTCCAATCTATGTCATCCAGAAGAGGTAGGAGGTCATTCATGAGCCTCGGGTCTCGAGCCCGAGTAGTAAGGATCTAAGCAAAGCAAAAGAAATATGAAACATAACTACAATGCAATACATGCTAAAGAGTAGTTCAAAATTTAAAAAAATTAATAAACTATCTCAAAAATCCAATAAAAAGCAAAAAAGTTGTGCAAAATTGGCTAAGGGGATTAGTCGTTGTCGCCTACAAGGCTAGAATCTGGTCATTGGAGATAGCAGTGGCCAAATCCCAATGGTCAAATTTTTGACCATTGGGGTTCAAACTTAGCCGCTCTGAGTGACAATGGCCAAATTTCCACTCTGAGTGATAATGGTCGAAGGGTAACATGACAAACCCATGAACCCTAGGCCATAAAATTAAAAAAATTGAAAAAAAAAAAATGGGGACCAACCCACCACTTAAAAACCTAAACTAAGCCTAACTATGGATTTCATTCATTACCAATAGGTTTAGTGAGGTTCATTTGCCAATTACTTAGTGAGGTTCAGTTTTACCCAAAAAGGAAAAGAGGTTAGGGTTTAAAAATAAAATACTCGAGAAGCTCTGGCTCCTCCAATAGTTGATGCCTCACCCTATGCAGCCATGTCCTCGATGTAGGTAACTTCAAAAATCACAATTATCGTTGTCTCACCAGAGCTCTAAAAAGTGAATTGATAACAAATGAAAGTGATAGGTCAAAACCCTAAAAACATTTTTATATTTTCAAATTATGCCTTGGTCGTTTGACGTCAGTGGCCCGAACTTCATGGCCGCTCAAGGTGACAATGACCATAGGTAGAAACTCAGAGGCCATTGGACCTGATAACGGCCTGCTCCATAGATAAAAACAAGAAAATTCCTTCCATGGGGGATAACAAAAACATTAAATAAATACATTTTGATGAATTGAAGTCATCTTAATGACCAAAATAACAAAAAAATCACATAAAAGCATAATCTCAAGCAGGCCTCGTACCTAGTTACTTACTCTATCCACTCGATGATTGCAACGATTCACACTCCATGCATTTTGATGAGATGAGTAGGTTACCATAAGGCCACTTGGGGCAAAAGCATTTCATTTTGGAATTACGATGTGCCACCCTTCAATCCCGAAGAAGACCAAGATGGTCGGACTGCTCCATGGGTGCGAAAGGATCATCCTAATTCCCCTATGATACCAAAAACATTAAGCCAAAGTGATACAATATGAACATAAATAGAATCACTCATCCTAACTCCCTAAGAAGGCTATTGATAGCTGGACCACTCCTCGGGATAGGGATAGATGATTATCATAAACAATTGGAATCACACTTGGATGTAGGATTGCCCATTAAAAGCAACAAATGCTAGAAAGGAACCAGATTAGTCATATTGGTCAAGCGACTTGTCACTTCATTCATTGTCATTTCTTCACCAATCCATTGTGTGAGGAAGTAGTTCAAAACTTCAACATAATCATAATCAAAATCAACAAAAGATCACTCGATCATAACAAAATCATGTTCATCCTATGAATCATTGCATACAACAATCACAAATTTCCCTTGTTTGTTGGGAACGTAAGCAGACATGACATATTCAATTGTAGCTCTCCTATCGATCGAAATTATTGTAGCAGTTGAAGCTACCCGATTGAGTTTGAGGAATGAGTGCAATTTAACATGCCCAAGCCACTGAGCTAAGTCCTTCGAATATTGAGGCAATGATTCAAGGGATGCATACCATCTTGCATGATTGGGCCATCCAACATTGATCAGACCATTGATCACCATACACCCTACAAATAGATCAGTCTACATTTTTGCTCAGCATTGTGTTTTCCACATAATGCATCACAAAAAGGGTATCTGTAGACACCTAAATTATGTCATGCTTAGGGGAGCTACTCACATAGACACATTCATAAGATCATATGACATAATATTGGACTTTCCAAGCATCAATAATGGTTCTCACCACTCATTTGGGGCCTTTTCAAGCCATCCAAGCCTAGCCGCTCAAGCCAAGAGCAGGCAGATCCTAGCTGCTCAAGCCTAGAGTGGCTAGACCTTAGCCACTATAGATGATAATGGCTAGATATTAGTCACTGTAGATGATAATGGCTAAACCCTAAAAGTAGTTTTATCGACAAATATGCCTAATCATGGGTGAAAGTGGTAGTCTGCATGCAATAAAGGTGAGCGGGAGTAACTTTGCATTCCTTTTCATGACCAGTTCACATAGGAGACTTGAGTTTGCATTTAGACTTTAGTTAACTAGCTTCCAAACATAAACAAAGGACAAAAGCTTCTCATGCTAATGACCAATTTGCATAGGAGACTCAAGTTGGTAGTTATATTTTAGTTAACTGGCCTCCAAACATAGAAAAGATAAAAAAATTCTCATGCTAACTCTCACTACGCATGAGAAATTCATTCCTAGGGCTTGGACATAGACCTAGGGTTTCACACTATAAAAGGTGCAAGCCTAAGAGCACCAAGAGAGAATCTATATCTAGATTTATCAATCTTGGTCATTGAGGAGAGCTTTCGAGACTTGGAGAGTTCCCTTGGAGATCACGTGTATGATGAAGCCCTGACAGATTGGAGAGCATAGCAACCATTATTTCAACATCGGATACAAGCTTTGATCCATAGCTTTGGAGCAAAGAGGACGAGAGTCACTTTAGCGGCCGTTGTCTTGGACAGTGGCCCGTAGGCTTAGCTTAGGGTTTTAGACATTAGATTCATTATTTTTAGCATATCATTAGCATAGCATCATTTCATTCATTCGTATTCATAGCATTAGTCTAATTTGCACTTGCTTTCATTTGTTATATCCATTGCTAACAACCTCATCCGGGGAGGTATTCTCGGACATCTAAGCGTGTGTTGTTGTTTCATTGCTTACAGGGCCACAGGTTCATCGGACGAAATCTGCAACATACGAGAGCAAAAGGGATCCCTCTAGGAAATAGACCTAGAGAAGGAGGCATCTGTAAGCCCTCATACATTTTCGTGTGCGGAACCGGGAAGCTTTTTGAAAGCGCACCACCTCTTCGTGAAAGAGGCACTCTTTGCCTATTTGTAACCTTATTGTATCGAAATGGGTATCCCTAAGAGGGACCGACATGTAACCGGGTTTCAATACGAATAAAGAGATCCATATTTGTTATTTCCGTGTTATATGCTTTTCATTGTCTTCCATTTCATCTTGGGTTTTTAATACATTGCAAGTAGCGTAAAAAGAGCGGTGCGTGCATCCCGGGGTCGCTATAGTTGGTAGGCTCTTCCTGGACATTACCTTATGGGTAGTATGGGATAGAGAAGTTGTGTTGAATATTGAACTTGGTGCAAAGGGTGTAAACCATTTTTTTGAAATATTTCCTATTATCAAAAATTATTTGGGAGGGGATTCCAAAATGACATATGATATGGTCTGTAATGAATACCGCAATCTTGGCTCTCATGGTATGGACAAGTGGGATGGCTTCAAACCACTTTGTCAAATATTCTATGGTAGTGATGATAAATTTGTGATTTTTTGATGAAGCGAGTGTGATTTTTCTGATAAGGTCAAGGCCCCATTGAGAGAAAGGCCGCATGGACTGAATATGTTGGAGCACTTGAGATGGCAAGTATGTGAGATTTGCATGTTTTTGGCACTTGACATAGTGCCTCACATACTCACAACAATTGTGTTCCATATTGGGCCAGTAATAGCCCATGCAAAGGATGTGTTTTGTGATTGCCATGCCACTAAAGTTGCCACTACAAGTACCATCATGGGTTTCTTGTACAACCCACTGAGATTCATATGTTTCTAAGCAATGCAAGAGGATGCCATCATAACTATGACGGTAGAGGATGTCCCCCAACAATGTATAGTGAATCACCCTTTGTTTAAATGCTCGATGATGAGCATGTGGTATATCACATGGTAGGAATCCTAACTTAATATAATCCTTAGTTTATGCAAACCAAGGATCATGTGGTTTTGTATTGACCACATGAGTACCACCATCATCTGTGGAAGGTGTAGGCAATATGGAAGATTGAGTGAGGGTATGAATAGACACACACGTGGTATTTGATAGGGATTTTTGGGGGATTAATGATTCTAAGGAGGCCATTGTGTTAGCAAAATAGTTTGATGATCATGGAGCAACTTCGATAGCATACCACTCAAATTTAGAAATAAATTGTTGTGCAATCTATTTGTATTTTTGGAGAACTGGACAACGATATTGCCAAATCTCTTGCACTTGGTTTACTACCAAGAAGAAATTGCCTATGATGTGAAGGCACCTAATGTGCATGGAGTGGTCCTATTTTAATATGAGGATTAAGACTTCATATTTGTATTATTTTTTGTGCAAGGGAATCAAAAGGGGATTGGTTCCTCTTTAGGTGTGAAGAAAACAATGCCTACACCCCCAGTGTGAGTGCATCGGGAGCCATCAAAGAATAGAGTCAGATCAACTGGTGTTTCTGGCTCAACATACCCTTTAGATTTCGTAATGTGAAATATGGAATCATCAAGAAGCTAAATAAGGAGAGGTTGATCATCTGGAAATGGAGACTCTGCAAGTTGGTCTACGATGACCTATCCTTTTATGGATTCTTGTGAAATGAACTCTATATCGAATTCAGTTAGAAGCATAATCTATTTTGTTGTACGAAAGTTGTGGTAACTTTTGTTCATCATATATAAAAGTGGATCTCTCGAGCGATGATAAAAGTAGTGTGATTTAGCATATAATGGCAAAGTTTTTGGGTGGCAAAGACTACAGCTAGGCATAGTTTTTCCATGTATCCATAATGAAATTTATAGCTGAGTAGCATATGACTTATATAATATATAGCTTGATCTTTTTTGAGTGTATTATTTTGGACTAATAATGTGCCTAGTGCAAAATCTATGGCTAAGATTTATAGAGTAAGCAGTAGCTGTGGGTGTGGAGGAGACATAACTGGTGGAGAAGTGAGGTAGGCTTTCATAGAATCAAAGGATTTTTTACAGTTGTTGTCCCATTTGAAAGCGACTCCCTTTTGTAAGAGATGATTGAATGATTTGCATTTATCTGATATTTATGTGATAAAGTAATGAATGGAAGTGATTTTATCCTAGAGACTGTGCAATTTCTTTAGGTTGGTATGTGGGGGTATCTTGATGATGGTCTTTACTTTTCTAGGGTCTACTTCGATGCCATGTTGAGAGATAATGAACCCTAGGATCTTGCCTAAAGTAACACCAAAGATACAATTATTTGGGTTAAGGTGCACATTATGTTTTAGTAAATGGTCAAAGATCTTATGGAGATCATATAAATGTTGTGAGTGTTCCTTGGACTTCACAATGAGCTCATCAACATAAACTTCCATGATTTTATGCATGTAATCGTGAAAGATGTAAGTCATTGCACACTGGTAGGTTGCTCCCATATTTTTAAGGCCAAAGGGAATAATATTGTAGCAAAAATTCCCCTAGGAGGTTATGAATGAAGTTTTGTGCTGATCAGTAGGGTTGATTTTGATTTTGTTTTAGCCACATAATCCATCCATAAGGGAGATCATCTCATGGCCTATGATGGAATCGACTAGAGAGTCGATGTTAGGTAAAGGGAAGTTGTCCTTGGAATAAGCTTTGTTTAAATCATGAAAGTTAGTGTAGACACAAACCTCGTAGGAAGGTTTTGGTATTGGAACCAGGTTGGAAACCCATTCAAGATAATCTATAGGTACAATGAAGTCTACGTTGAGGAGGTTTTGGAGCTCATATTTTACTACTAACGCAATTGTCGGGTGCATGCATTGTAATTTTTGTCTGATAGGTTTGGCATATTTGTCCAATGTGATATTATGGACTACAAGGGTGGGATCGAGGCCTGGAATATCCTTGTAAGACTACACAAAGACTCTAATATACTTTTTGAGGAAAGTGATGAACAAAATGTGCTCTTCAGGTAAAAGGCTAGCGACTAGTTTAATAGTGTGAGGGTTTTTGGGGTCATCACCAATATCTACATCAATGGTTTCTTCGATTAGCATGTGGGAACCATCACAAAGTTATTCTAGGACTGGAATAAGGTGGAGGTCATCGATGGCCTTGGGAATATCATATTCATCATCTACGTAGATTCTTGTGTGGTGAACACACAGAATGTGAGGTAGTGTAGAAGGTAAAGGATTGTTAGCGGTATGCAGGACATGGGACAAAAGTAGGAATTCTTGGGGTTAAGGTATAGGTGAGATGTGTGTGAGATCGATAAAATTTGAATTTGGTGTGTCATCATGAATCTGTTGGCATGTATACTGAAGTGGAGAGAAGATATCCACATCGACCATGTTAATCGATGTCATGGGGGATATGGGCGGTGAAGAGTCTGATGATGAAGACTCAATAACCTGTGATCTGTTGGAGAAAAATTTACCTTTGGTTACATTTGTGCCCAAGACTTTGCCAACATTGAAAGACCAGGGTAACACAGAGTTTACTTGGTTCAATATCCAAAGGAGGTTGGTTCCTTGCTTCTTTTAGAAAAAGGGAAAAAGAGGGAAATGCAGAAAGAAAGGAAAATATAGCTATTGCTAGAGAGTTTAAACGGTACATATTAGGTAATAATGAAGCAAATATTACAACATTTTATAGAGAAGCATATGACTAAACCAAAAAAATAGAGAAATTAAACTTCTGGTGAAAATATATTTAAGTGCAAGCTTATTCGTAAAGTTAATTTCAGAACCAGTAGAACTTTGTTGCAAAAATTCAGAGTAAGAATTAAAGCAAGTTACATTCAATCTAGCTTTATGTAGCAATTAACCATACATACATACTTGATTTAGAACACCAGTGAGCTAGAAACTAGAATGGATGATCTTTTATTAAGCTTTCAGAAGTCTGTATACATAGCCTTGTAAACACCTAAGAGCCGACCATTTTTTTAGGTCACTCATTCTATATATAAGAGTTTTAAATAATAGAAAAACTGAAAGTTGTTACAATATCATGCCTGTAGGCTCATTCTGGTTTAGAATCAGTCGATAGATCATGGAGTATTCAACTAGAAGTGGTTGAGATCTTCTTGTTATGGTGATTTCATTAACCTCATTAGAAATATCATGGTCTACCTGATCTTCAAAATGTTATGCCATTGTGACTTTCTGCCTTAGTTCTGCCCTTGACATTTTTGCTTCACCTTGACCAGGAACTACTGCACTTCTTTACGATGCTTTCTTAGCCTTTTCCCATTTGTATTTTTATTTTACTACTTCATTATAGGTGGTGCATGCCTTCCTCCAGGTTTCCTCATCTGTATCTATTTTTTCCTTGAAAGTGATGTACAAATACTCCAACTCTTCAACCTTGTCATACGATAAAGCTTTTGATTTCATGTACAACTCATGTAGACAAGATTTGATCTAGGTAATATCCTGAGCCATGCCAAATATTTTTTCTTCTTGAACAGGCTCTTCCCAGCTATCAATTTTTGACTCATCTTCTATAAATTTCTTCTAGGTGACTTTTAGTTCATCTTCGACCAGGATATTTGAATCTTTGTCCCAGAAGCTAGGCATGCCATATTTATTAGCTATGCTTACATATTTTAGAATTGCTTTAGCTTCTGATATAAGCTCTTACATGAGCTTACCACTTTTAGTTACCAGCTTGTGGCTTTTGAAAAAGCTCCTGGTGACTAACTTGGATTGGGATCAATTTTTATCTCGTGCTTTGTATCCAGTTATTGCTTGGGTGCTATCTGTCAGGACTTGAATTTTTGTAGCTATTGATAGCCTCGTTGCCAAGAGTTTGACTAATGCTTCAAATTCATCTTCCACTTGCCCCAACATATTTTTTATTTTGATTAGATATGATAGTTTGGGCCTTTCCTTCAGGGTCATATTTTTTACGCTTCTAATCATGTCTCTCCTAACTGTCCTAGATTTCTCTTTAGATAGCCCATTGGTATTATTAACATTGTCTATGAGCTACTTTTTAAGGTCTTAAACCTGCTATTGCAACACTTAGATCTTCTCTTCGACTTTCACCACTTTCTCTTTGTAAATGGGTGCTTCATTGAACATCAACTCCCATTTCTTAGCTTCATTTTTTAAAGCCTTTTTGATTATTTTTTGCGGGTGCAAGGCTTCTTCCAAACGCTTTCTTGCTTGTCCAGCCCAGAGGTACTTTTATTTGTAAAAATTAGTGTTTAGATAAATGGTTCCCATGTGGATCTAGGCCTTACCCCACTCATCATCCATTGGTAGCTGAGTGATATCTTTCGTGGTTATCTCAGCTTGGTAGTACTCCAGGGTCATTTATTTCTCTGGCTTCTATACGAGTGGGAGAATTTTCATAGTGGAACACTGCATGTTGATGGGATCTATTATTGTTCCTTATCTAATGTGGGCTATATATTTAGAACTTTGGGAGCTCCATGATTTCAACCATGTAGAAATGTTCAAGGTTACCTTTTTCAAATATTTGAATATAGCAACGATGGGGTTGCTCTCGGTAGAAGCAGTATGAATGGCTTGAAATATCAATAGGTTGGTGGAGTAAGAGAAAGGAGCAATGGTAAGAGAGACCTCTACATTTGATTGTTTTATGGGAGAACCTATGAGGGTAGAGGAAGATGCTTTTCGAGTCTGGTGAGTTGATTATGGAGATGGTAGAGGCTGATAAGTTGAAGTGGAAGAGGCATTTCCAGGACCTTCAGAATAGGAATGGGAATTATTTTAGGAGTGATAAGAGGAAGAAGGAGTATCGAGATTTATAGGATATATACCAAAAAATTTTGGTGGATTGATGTCTCCAGTTCCTTGTGACTTCTCTGGGTCCTCGGTATAAGCTTCTGCTATTTGCTTCAGACTTGAGTCATCGACACTATTTTTTGCTTTTGTTGGGATTTGTTCCACACTAGGAGTTCCTTTTGTTGTGGGAGGCTCTTTAGTCATCCCAACCACTTGTTCATTTGTCTCCTAATGCTCAAAATTTTACTCGAAGCTCTCCCCTGTTCCTTCATGGTCCCCTATTTCTTGATGCTCCCCTGATTCTTCATGTTCCTCAGATTCTTCATGCTCCTCTGATTCTTCAATTTTGATTTTTTCTTTCTTGATTCTTCTCTCTATCTCCTATGATCGAGTTGAGCATCATCATCGATCTCCATATATTATCCAAAAGGGGGAATGAAACTTTGAGTTTTTCTTCCAAAGACTTCTATTTTCTCAATGGTGACCTCTTTTCCTTTGTCCTTTTAAGTACCTAATTTATCTCCAATTGGTTTTATGGGGATGCCATTGATGCCTAGAGGGACTTTATCTACAAAATTTTCAAACCATTCATCGTGGTTGTTGTATTTTTCTAAGAATTCCTTATCAATATTTATCCCCTACCTGGAGAATATTTGTAGGTGGCATCTCATTTGCCACCATGCTAATATCTTATAATGGTCCCAATCCTCCCCTATTTTCTTGGTGTTTTTGATGGTCTTGTTACTTAGCTTATGGGCTAGGTTTGCCTTAGGGCACCAATCTGCCAAGTGCAAATAGAAATCATGCCATGGAGGAAGTGGCCGCATTTTTTCAATGTGCCATTCTAATGGTTGGTTCTCTTAATTGTTCGTGCCATGTTTATCAATTTGCCTATCTGATGAATGAAATTTCTTGAATGGTGCTTTATTGAGGGTAGCTTGCCTTTGAGCGAATTTTTTTGCAGGATCATATTTCTAGTTTTACTATAACTCTATCAACTTTAGATTTCTCAAATTTTGAGCAATTCACTCGTCGCATCCTTTCTTCAACACTGATACACCCTCAAACTAGAAGGACATGAGGCATCTTACCAACACCTGTACCGAATATACTATTGATAAATTTAGTTTACTTTATGTATTCCAGGGTGAATAATCGCTTAGTAACATAATAAGGCAAAAAAAAGGGCTTCTCCATGAAGCCATAGAGTCTGACAACCACTCCCTACATCAAAATAAACTAGTCCCCCTCTTCTATGTGGAGGTGTTAAAAAGTATCACGTATCTTTTGGGGAATTCTTGGCATGGTGCCATACATGGGTTTCAATGTGGGGTCCAAGAATTCCATGTTGAAGTGATAGTATGAACACGCATTTGAAAGGAGAAACATCCATTCACATATAGGCAGGTCTCCCTTTTGGTCTTTTTGTGTGGTAGGGATAAAACCCAAATTTTTTTCCTGAAAGAAGAAGAAAATCCATACCAGGTAATAAGAGAACCTGAAGGTATCTAAGATATATTTTTGTAGTTTGAAGAGCCCTGCATGCAGCTACTAGGCCAGGTATGCCAACCAGTCGAATAATATTGGTACTCTGCTTGGATCTACATGCACCACATCAAAAAACTTGGGATTAGATATGCATTGCGCTACCGCAACTTGCCATCCGTAGACTTGTGTATCTATTTCTAGCTCTGCCACCATGGCCAGTATGGAAAAGAGCTACTTGTTCTTGAATTTGGACAAGGGAATTAGGGATTTTGGCATGGCTCCCTCGGGAAGAGAGTCTAACAAATACTCTTGCAGGAATAGCTAGATGTTCAGGATATTGATGTAATACTTCATAGAATTAGTAGGATCAAATGAAATAGGTTTTACTGTAGGCTTCCTACCATAGGAAAAGGCAGATCTAATTGATTCGATTTCAAGCATGAATATGACCCCATTCTTGGAGTTTCTCACTATTATGTTCTTAACATCATATAATTCTACCATGGACCTAATTAACTCAAGGTAAGGGTGGACCTAGGGATAGAAGTACCAGTAGAGCTGGGAGTGGTAGGAGAACATGATTGGGCTCGATGGGGAGATGTTTGTGGTGATCCAGGCTGCTATATCCTTTAAAATTTGTTTAGGTTCATTCTATGTTAGCTTCATATTAGTGATGTGGATGTTAGGGTCCATGAAATTGCTTATATTTTTGGTCGACCCTCGTTTCCTCGTTGAAGTAATAGCTGGAGGTGTGGCCATCATAGTTGTATTCTATGATTTGGTAGTAAAACCATCTTGGACATGCTTAACAGAGTGTTGCAGAGCTTTCTAAGAGAACTGGGAGCATAGTGAGCAAAAGAGAAACAATGTAGAATATGGAAAGGTGACGAAAAAATTATGATATATCCAACTATGCATGCACATGCCAAGGTGACGTTCAATAACTGTGGTTGGTGGCACACACCCCAATAGTATTTTTGAATGCTTCCAGGTATCTCGGTTCACATGCCCCTTCAAGAAGCCAACTACCACATTACCATTTTGTTTCAAGCTAATGATATTCCTCTGTTGCTATCTTGGGCCAATAAATTGGCATCACCTCTAGTCTGGACCAATCAGTAGGTATGAAGACACCTTAAAAAAATTGAGACTTTTTTATAATTTTGAGAAAATTGCTTTTCCTACCAAAAGTTTTCAGTTGCTCTGAGGTGGCATTTGGGCACCAAAATATCGTGCCATCGTGAAATTTTTCTTTGGAGTGGCCATCGACTACCAAAAAGTTGCGAAATAGTGACAATTTATGTTGAAGGAGTCTCTGGGTTCCAAATGTTGAACCATTGTGACATTTGTCCTTGGAGTGGCCATCGATTGCCAAAAAATCGTGAAATCATGAAAATTTACATTGAAGGGGCCTTTGGGTACCGAAATGTCATGCCATCACAATATTATTTCTTGGAGTGGCCATCGACTGCCAAAAATTCATGAAATCATGACAATTTTCATGGAAGGGGCCTTTGGGCACCGAAATATCATGCCATCATGACATTTTTCCTTGGAATGGCCATCAGCTGCCAAAAAGTCATAAAATCATGATAACTTATATTGAAGGGGCCTCTAGGCACCAGAATGTCATACCATCATGACATTTATCCTTGGAGTGGCCATCGGCTACTAGAAGTCATGAAATCACAATAATTTACATTGAAGGGGCCTCTAGGTGACAAAATGTCGCACCATCGCAACATTTGTTAAATACTGAAAGAAAACAAATATTTACATAAAATACATAAGGTAGAGGGAAACCTTTTACTTGTAGTACAACTTTAGGTGGAAGTCGTTGACTGGGATAGGTTGGACCTGACCCTGTTCGTTTCTCAATTGGAAGGAGTTTTGTTGTTTTTCCTCTACTACCTCGAAAGGGCCTTCTTAGAATGCGTTAAATTTATCATGATTTCTAGGTTTTGACTTCCTTTTAGTTCATCTTAGGACCAAGTCTCCTACCTTGAAATTTCTCAAAGTGGCCTTTTTATCAAACCATTTTTTCATGGCAACCACATGTTTTTGATAGTGGTCATAGGCTTGCTCCTTTTGTTCTTCTAACTGCAAGAGTTGGATCAACCTGTTCTCCATTGGTTCTACTTCCTCTGTACTAGTTTGATTGAGCAATTTTAGAGTTGGCATCTCTATATGTATTGGAAGAACCTCTTATTTTCCATAGACTAGAGAGTAGGGAGACGTGTTGATAGACTTCTTGATGGTTATTCTATTATCCCACAATGCTTGGTTGATTAGAGAGTGTCAACTTCTCTTGTTATCTTTTATAATTCGCTTCAAGATCATGAGAAAGTTTTTGTTTGTTGATTCAGCTAATCTGTTTTCCTGTAGATAATAGTTTGAGGATATTTTCAAGTAAATCCCATATTTACACGTAAATTCAACCATCTTGGTACCTACAAAAGATGAGCATTTATCTATGACTAATGCATCTGGGATGCCGAATCTCATGATTAAACTTTCCATGAATTCCATTACAACCTCCTAGTCTACTTTTTTAGTGGGTATTACTTCTAACCACTTAGTGAAATAGTCAGTAGTTGTTAGGATGTACTTATATCCAATGGATGATTTGGCCTCTATTATTCCAATGAAGTCCAATCCCCTTTATTGAAAAGGTTCTTCAACCTAGGATGGATTTTAAGGGCATATCAACATTCCTATTTCTCCCAACGTATCTTTGGAATTCTTTGCAGTTCCTTGTTATTGTGAAGGTGTCTGCAAATATAGTTGGCCAGTAGCATCCAGTTCTGATGATCTTTAAGGCAGTGGTCTTCCCTGAGTAGTGTCCTCCATATGAGCCACTATGGAATTCCTCTAAGATCCTCTATTTTTTATTCTATTTTATACATCAAAGCAACACTTCATCTAAATTATTTTTGTACAACCCCTCAAGTAGCAGAGTGTATTTCAGATCTTGGATCCTGTACCTTCTTCTTTGTGAAGCATTCAATATTATTGGGTATTTTCCAATTTGGAAATACCTTATTAATTCTTCTAGCCAATCAAGTTGTTTTGAAGGTTGGTGGTCATCTGAGGCTACTTCATGAGTTTGGAAAGCTACGTATTCTGATGAAGCTTTCTTGGCAAGCTCTTGGCATAGTGCTCCACCTCTTACCAGCTTTTTTGGGTATACTTCTATGTTGCATTCATTTATTTTTGTCACCCAGCTAGTTCTTTTATCACCAAGATCCCCTTGTATGATGAATTTTCATACGTTGGGGTGAAATACATAAATGGTAGTCCTGATCTGCGATAGGAAATGCCTAAATTTTTTTAAAGACTTCATTATTGCATAGATCTATTTCTCAATGAAGTTATATTTTTCTTCATGTTCTTGCATAGTTTGACTTAGAAAAGCTATGGGTCTTTCTTCATTGTTAGTCCCTTTCTATGTGAGCACTGTGGCATAGCTTTCTTGTTCACCTACAACATGTAATATGAAACCCTTGGAGTATTTTGGGTTCACCAAGATGGGGGCTTGAGCTATTTTTTCCTTAATCTACTGGAAGGCATGTTTTATTGCATCTATCCACTTGAACACAACATATTTCTTCAACAACTCAATCATGGGTTTGATAATTTGTACGAAATCAACTATAAATTTATGCATGAAGTTGATTTAGCCGAAGAATGACTGCAAGCCTTTTTTTTGATGAGGAAGGGGGAGTTCTAATAGTGCTTTCACCCTGTTAGGGTCTATAGCTAGACTAGACTTAAAAACAACATGGCCGAGTAAAATTCCTTCCTCCAGAACATATATATTTCTTGGGATTTATGGAGATGCCAAATTCTTTGTATTTTTTGAACACACTCCTGAGGTGTCTTATGTGATCATATTTTTAGTGAGAGAACACTGTCATATCATCTAGATATATCACTATTATTTTATTGATAAGTCCTCTAAATGCTACATCCATGGCTATTTGAAATGTTACTCCATAATTGGATAACCCGAAGGGCATTCTATGGTAAGTAAGCATTCCCCACTTGGTTGTGAACATGGTATTGAATTTATCTTCATCCTTGATCCATACTTGATTGTATTTTGAGAAGTCATCTAGGAGTGAGAACATTTCTACTCCTGCTATTGTGTGTAGGATCTAGTCGATTTGCAGGAGAGGGTAATGGTCTTTCAGTGAAGCTTTATTCAAATTGTGAAAATCGATGCACAACTGAATATCTCCATTATTATTTCAAACTAGGACTAGGCTAGCGACCCAAGTTAAATGCTTGATTGGGTATATAATTTTAGCTTCAAGTAATTTTAGCAGCTCTTGCTTCATCAAAGCTTCAATTTTAGGATTTATTAGCCATTGCTTTTTTTGAAATGGCTTTGTGCCTTCCTCAAGTTTGATCATATGCTAGATCATTTATTTAGAGTATACCTTCAGGTCACCATAATTCTAGACAATGATGTTTGGAAACTCTGCATAATTCCCTGATATTGTTAAGTTCTACTTCTATAGTGTTCACTCCTACTTTGATGGCTTTATCAGGTCCCATTTGAGCTTATTTATATTTGTGCTTGTCAAATTTCATTTTGTGGCTAGTTGACCTGTCATTGTTATCAAATAGGCTTTCCAGGGTGACCAACCATTTTGGGATGTGATTGTTCTTTACCTGGATCATACTTGCATCCTCCTCATCTTCATTTATCCTGTTGCCAGAGTAGTTCATCCCATGGATGATAAATTCCAGTATTTTTTTATCATTCTTGAAGACTTTCCAGAAGGTATCACTGTCTGGCATTGAGTTCTATCTAAATATATTCATTTGCACACATGGAGATAATGAGTATCTAGGTCCATGATGAAAGCCTTGCTTTTCAAGAGTCTTGTGTGGTCAGTACACAGCTTTTGATAGGGTAACTAGAGTGTTTGAGTCTCAAGAAAAACCTCATAACTTCCTGCATAGCAACAAATCATGTTATAAATCGCATCATCAATTTTCTTTATGATGTTTTGTGAATTAAATGGTATTAACAAAGTAGGCTAGATATCGGATAAATGTCAAAAATGATATTTAGACGGCCACTGACTATTTTGTATCTTTTAAATTATAGAAACTTATCAAGAAACTGCACACATCCCACGCCATTACATTTCACCTATGGTTTCTCAAATAATTAATTCTTATGATAAGAGTGATTATTTACATTCATAACTAAAATACTTTTTGTGGTGTCGCCCATTGGATTGTGAAAATCATATCATGTGCATTCCTTATGTTTTAAGTTATTAAAGCATATAGGTTTATTTACATTAGATCAAAAACCATGTAGATAATGCTTTTCACACATTGCATTTGCCACATCATAACATAAGTTGATTGCATACAATTAAAAGTAAACTTAAACATGCATTTAACAAGTAACATTGTATCCATAAATGCATAGATCATCAATCATTCATCTACACCTAAAGTCAGATCATTGCATCCACATACATTACATCATATAGCCATAATCAAAGCACGTGAAATCCCATAAACATCCACATATGCATACATCATAATCCATCTATGCACACCATCATAAATCCATCACTAAGTCAACTCATGATACATCACATCATAAATAGATCATATAAGCATTTACATTACATCCATCTAAAACATCCACATCATCATGAATATCACCTATCATCTAACACATACATCAACTCATCATAATGCCATCATCACATCACATAAATAAAATAAAAAACATAAGCAATAAATACACATAATGAGTCATAATGTAAAAATCTCATATAAATATGTGTACCAAGTACCAAGATGTACAAAAATGCCTATGGGCTATAGTCATATAGGTCAGTTGACCTCAAAAATAGAAACCAAGTGCATCATCAATCAAAAACTGGGCATGCACCCCCTGTAGCACTACCCCCTATGGTAGGATCCCTGGGTGTATGATGGGAGCTAGATCTTGCTGGTCTCTCTACATAAATTCGGGTCCTCTTCCTAGGCTGGATAGAATACTGCCCTGATGTGGAGCACCTGCTAACTTGTGATCCACCTGCACCTACCCTCTCCCTAGGAGTGGCTCCTAGCCTCATAATCTGCATCAAGAGAGCGGTAATGTAGGCTACATCATCAAAAATCCTTGCCTCATACTCATATAGCAAGCTCTGCATCTGCCTAGTCCGTACCCCTAGATCTGCCTCTCTAGAAACCTATGGCATGGGAGGATCAACAAAAATATGCATCCTAGTAGCACCTCCCTCGATAGCAACCTGTAATGCCTGTATCTGAGCCATGAGCTACGCTATAGTAGCATATCGTTGTACTATGGTGGCATCTTGCAGTGCTATAGTAGCATCATGCTACTATACCTAGATCTTGTTCGACTGGAGCTCGACCTCTACCTCATGCAGTTGTGCATTGAGAGGAGAATCTCTCTCCTTGGGATCCAGCTCCTCCTCCTCCTCCTCGAGAGCCTCCTACTCCTCTGCTGCCACCTTCTCTATCGGTTGGCCCCATCCCTTAGTCCTAGCTTGAACTCTACACCCTGCTAGATCTGCACTTCCATCATCGCCATCATCCTCCGGATCGATACTGCCATCACTGTGCCATATTCGATCACCCTACCACTATGAAAAGACCTTTGTCACTCCTCGATGACACCTACATCAACATTCAGGGTGTCCTCATCAAAAAGCTCTATAATTTGTGGCAGGGGAAGGTCCTCTCCTGTGATGCACCTATATAGGACTGGTAAAAATGGCACATCCTGCTACAACCCATACTAACTAAGGACGTGAGAGTAGAATAAATACTCTCTGATGCTGACCTTGTGGCCAATGATCCATCACTCGCACCACGTCCTAGCTGTGAATATAGCTGAATCATCCCATGTTGGGCACTCATGATACAGGCACCATATGATATCTTTGGCCTATAGTTTAGTAAAAGTAGCAATGTAGTGGGGTAGCTCCCCTGCATGAGGGTGGCTCTTGCACTTCTCATGCTCTCGAGCCCATCTACTGGCATAACATTGCATCGAACCATCGATCTCAGAAATCTCTATGGGGAGCCCTCTAGAATGATCTATATGGATATGCTCCCATCCCCATATCTGTAGGATCAAGCTACATGTGATGTTGACACGATCCCATTGGTGGATGTGATATAACTCATCATAGCACTGTACTAACAAAGACCTACCCCATGCATATATGATAGGCTATGCGCCATCCATCATGTCTTGAACCATTGCAAGGAGATTTCATGAAAACCTCAAGCCTGAGTAGTCTGGGATGAGAACGTTGCTAAAAACCATCAGCAACACCGCATACCTCATAGAGAAGACCCTCTCCCTGTACCATCGTAGAATAGATACACTACCATATTTGTTATCCTAGAATGCAACCATCACATGCCTCCCAAAAACCCTAGAAAAAATTACATCACGGTCAGTAATGGCCAAGGAGATGATGGCCACTCCATAAAAAGGAAGCTGGAAGATCCTATACATATCCTTCGGTGTGATAGTCATCTCGTTGGTGGAAAGGTGGAAGGTATTAGTCTGAGGGTCCCATCGGTGAGCTAAGGCAGTGAGGTAGGCCTGATCCACCATAATCTGAGGAAGCTTGGTCGCATACTGTAGTCTATGAGCCTTAAACCAGACCAAGTCCGTAGTAGTCATATGAGGCAGGAGGTCAAGCCAGAGCTTTGGGTCCCAATCCCAAGCAGTAAGAATATAAGGAAAGCAATCAAAGGTATAACTACAGTGCATCTAAGGCATAAAACATAATAAAACATTGAAAACGATTCAAATAATGATAAACTATCCTAAGTCTAAGTGAAAGAGCAGTAAATGCACCTAATAATGCAGCAAGAATCAATTAATCACTTCAAAAATTCAAAAAAAAATCAAAAAACAACCTAAGGCTTCCTAGCTGCTCTCGTCTACAGTGACTAGGAATTAGCTGCTGAAGCTGGTAGAGGCCAGGGTCCAACGGTCAAATTTTTTACTGTTGGAATTTTGAACCGATCGTTGCCATCAATAGTGGTCAAGTCGTGGGCCAAAATGGCTGCTTTGAGTGGCAGCGGCCGACGGGCGACACGGAAAACGCGTGTGCCATGGGCCAATAAAACCAAAAAAAAACTTGGAAAAACATAAAAAGGGGACAAGCCCACCAAATTAAAACCTAAACTAGGCCTATCTACAGATTCGGTTTATTGCCAACGAGTTTAGTGAGGTTCATTTACTGGTTACTTAGTGAGGTTCACTTTTACCAACAAAAGAGACAAGCAAGGTTAAGGGTTTCAAAGCATACCCGAGAAGCTTCGGCTCCTCCACTCATGGATGTCTAACCCTGCATAGCCATTGTCCTTTATGAAAATGCTCCAAGTTGCAAACTGTCACTTTCTCTCCAGAGCTCTGAAAAGCAAATCGTCGACTGGAAGAATGAAAAGTCAAAATCCTAGGTTAATTTTTATATTTCCAAATTATGCCTCGACCGTTGCTGTCGTCAGTGGCCTGCACTTCTTAGCTGCTACTTTCGAGAGTGGCAACAAGCAGGTATCTGATAGCCACTGGAGCTGATAGTGGCTAGAAGCACAGTCAAAAATAGAGGAATTCCTCCCATGAAAAATAACAAAAAAAAGGTCAAATAAGCACACTTGATGGTTCATAATCATCATAATGCTCAAAATAAAAATAAAAAAATCACATAACTACAAATCTCAAGTAATACTAATATCCAGTCACTTACTCTATCAACTCAGCGGTTGCAACGATTTGCACTCCATGCAATTTGGTGAGATGAGTAAGTTACCATAGGGCTACTAGGGGTAAATTAATCATTTTAGAATGGTGATGAACCCCCTCAAATATTGAAGAAGACCAATATGGTTGGACTGCTCCATGGGTACGATGGAATCATCCTAATTTCCTTATGACATAAAAAGTACTGAGCCAAGTGATTCAACATAAAGCCTAAAAAGGATCATTCATCCTAACTCCCTAAGAAAGCCATTTATGGTCAGACCGCTCCATGGGATATGGATGAATGATCATCATAAATAGTTTATATTATGCTTGGATGGGGGGGTTTGCCCATTTAAATAACAAGCACTAGGAAGGAACCAAATTAGTCATAGTGGTCAAGTGACTTGTCGCTTCATTCATTGCCTATCCCTCATCAATTCATTGTGTAAAGGGGGTAGTTCAAAACTTCAAAATAATCATAATCAAAGTCAACCAAATATCACTCAATCATATCAAAATTGTGTTCATTCTATGAATCATTGCAAACAAATATTACAAAATTTCCCTTGTTTGTTGGGTTTATAAGCAAAATATGACATTTTTAGTTTGTAGCTCTCCTCCGATTGAATATCATTGTAGTGATATAAGCTACCCGATTGTGTTTGAGGAGCAAGTATGAGTGAATATGTGCAAGCCCTATGCTAAATTAAGCCTTCCAATACGTTGAAGCAATGATTCAAGGGTGTGCATCATCTTGCATGATTGGGCCATCCAGTGTTGATCATAACAATGATCATCATACATCCTACAAACATGGCAATCTACATTTTTACTCAGCATTGTGTTTTTTCCACAAAGGGCATCCCAAAAATGGGTATCTATAGACACCTGAAACATGTCGTGTTTAGGATAACTACTCACATGGGCACATTCCTAGATCATGTGACTAAACCTTGGCACCCTCCAAATGCCAAAAGTGGTTTTCACCACTCATATAGGGCAGTTTTGGCCCATCCAAGCCTGGCCGCTATGAACTAGAGCGGTTGAATCCTGGTTGTTGAATCTTAGAGAGGCCAATCCCTAGCCACTGTAGATGACAGTGGCTAGACCCTAAAATGCAATTGGCCATCAAACCAGCCTAATTTTGGGTGGAAGTGGTAGTCTACATGCAATAAGGTTGAGCGAGGATAAATTTGCATTCCTCCTCATAGCCAATCTACATGAAAAACTCAATTTTGGATTTAGACATCAGTTAAATGGCCCTCAAGGGTAGGCAAAGACTCAAATTCTCATGCTAACAAACTTTTTGTATGCAGGATTCAGTACTAGGGTTTTTCGACCTAAACCTAGGACCTCAACATAATATAAGGTGCAAACCTAAGAGCACCAAAGGATCAGCTAGAATCAATTGAGGACTTTCTTTTATCATCTTGGAGAGCTTTTGAGACTTGAAGAGCTTCTCTTATAGTGAAGCCCTGTCATATTGGAGACAAATTGGAGCATCTTTTATGAGAAACTAAGTGCTAGCCAATTGAGGGATTATCACCTATAGGATCTTCAATACATCAAATGAAAGTGATAATCATTTCAACATCAGCAACAAGCATAGATCTATAGCCTTGGAGCAATAGAGACAGGTTTTCATCTTAGTGGACTATCTCGAACAGTGGCCCGCAGGTTTAGTCTAGGGTTCTTAGAATTAGGTCTCTTCATTTAGCTTACTACATATTTTTATATCATTAGCATAGATTTGTTTTATTTCATGTGCTTGCATTCATAGCATTAGTTTTTATTATCACTAGGCATGTTTATTTTTATCATTAGGGTTAGCACTAACAACCTTATCTAGGGAGGCAGTCTCGGACAGCTGAGCGTTTGCTGTTATTTTCATGCTTGCAGGACTACAAGTTCATTGGACAGGTTATCAACATACGAAAGCAAGAGGATCCCTGTAGAAACTATACCTAGAGAAGGAGGCATATGTAATCCCTCATATAGTTTTGTGTGCGTCATCAGGAAGCCTACGAGAGTGCATCTCCCCTTGTGAGGGGATATCACACATCTGCTACCCTATTTTATAAAATTTGTATCAAAATGAAGGGAATCCCTCAAAGGGATCTATATGTAACTAAACTTGAGAAAGAGAAATAAAAATCATTAGCTATTCATTTCTTAGTATTTTGGTTGTATCTTTCATTTAATGCATGGTTGAGTAAATAATATTCACAAATAGAGTGGTGGACGGTGCGCCGCTTCTCTGGGGTTGCTACAAAACCATTCTTCAACATCCTCAATTTCATTTTCATCCAACCATTCCTCACCATCCTTTGTCTACCCTCGCTTCCCCTACTATCTTGTCCATCCATAACCATCTATTCCTCACTAGAGAGACTCCTCCCTCCTTCCACTTCACAATTTGTAGATCAAATGCTACTTTGATCACCATTTGGTTTCATTTGTACGTTGGACTAAGCATGATTCATTGTATTAATCAAGGATGACCATGTAGTAATGCATGTCCTACCTATTCCTTAGCCATTTTGTTTAGTTTTTCCTCCACGTATCACTTCTCCCCTTTAGTCATAGTCTTCCTTTCTTGTGTATTATCCCATATAGCACCTTGTCACCTCCCGTCTTCGGTTATGAGAATATTAAGGTTCTTTCAATTATTTAACCATACCTAGGATTCTAATCAACCTTTGTTGAACATCATCTAGTCTTTGAGTTCTATAGGCCTCTCCTAGTTACTTTAGGTTCTCTTTAGAATCCCACACATATCTCACACATTAATAACATTTTGAGTCTAGGTAATATGAAGCCAAGTGTATCTCTCACCATAAAGCGAGCGGTTTCCCCTACTCATCCTATCATGCACATAATTTTAATTTGAGGATCCATACTACATAAAAACAAATTTTAATCATGGATCCTTCAGTATTTTAGACGTCTCTACTCGGGCTATAGATGCTTAGCTGGCAGTGGAGCAATATCGAAGGATTATGGGGATATCTCCATCGAGGCTACAAATGCTTTACTAGCAGTGGAGTATGCCCTCTACGTGGAAACATATCTATCAAATTAGTGACCTTATTTTATATAGACATCTGCCCACTCACAAATGAGCTAGATTATAATGTCTTGAGCTACAATTGGTTAGTCCTATCTCACTCAAAATTGGAAATGAACCTCATTGCACACACTTTGTTCCTTGAGATACTTGAATCTCTAGGATGGCTTTAGTATCTTAAAGTACTTGATTAGCTATTATATGAACTTGAGTGGTATCACTAGGGTGTTTGATTTTTCGAAAAAAACTTTTAGATTCTCATTTCCTAGGATATTTTAGCTAACAAATATCATTACCCTCACCCATTCCCTATCTCTCTTCCTTTCTACATATGCTTCTACATCCTATATTCCACCCATCTTATTCACCCCATGCATACCTTGTGTTATATTTCCTACTTTCTATTCCATAGTTATGTCATTATGATTGTGTTGATGCTCATGATTAATCAATTAAATCATGTGTGGTCCTACATATACCAACATTTATTGAATGGTTATCAAACAAGCATTTATATACCCATCTATCCATTTTTTTCCATCATATGCATTACCAGTTATTTATCTTAACCATCATCTAATGCATTCATCATCCACAATACATCAAATCATAACCAATAAGATACACCACATCCACAAAAACCATTATATATATATATATATATACATCAAATTACATAGTACATCATCATCTAAAAACCATAGGCTACATCCATCTGGTCCTTCGACTTACTGTCGTAAGACATCCAAAATTGTGGCTCACATAGCCAAAACAAAACAAAGCATAAAATCATCACTATTTTCTCCCATCAATATTCCCACTCCCCTCTAATTTTTCCTAATGTTGCTACCCACAGCCACTCCTGTGTTGTCTCTCTCCTCCCCAATATGTCCCTGTACCTAATGCTTGTGAGTTCATCGATCCTATAAATTATGGTATTAGTGGGACAAATTATGGCACATCTGATGCTTCACTAATTTGGCCCTGCTATTAATGTGAGGTAGATGATTATGAAGGTATCTCCACATCCTCCCTAAGCATGGTATCCTCTAGAACCTCCATCCTCTCTCTCTCTTATCAAAGGTGCACCACAGTCCTCTTCTCTCTACCTCAATATATAGGTAACTCTACCCTTAATTCTGCTATGGTGGTCTCCCCACAAGATCTTGCTGCTTTTCCTCACAACCACTCTACCTTGGCTAGTAGTTGATCCCTCTTCCTTATCCTTAATGACACTCAACTACGTAAATCCTCTCACTTGGTCACCACCTAATCTCTCCTTATATAGGTTTTGCAACTATGCCTATAGTGTATCCCTCTCCTCCTTCCACCCCTTCCACATTTACCTATCGATCTCCCATTGGCTCCACTCCATTGTGTAGGTCATCTCTCATTTTGTTCATTGTCCCTCCTAAATATGAAATCACTCTATCATAGCAGTCATATTCTCACCCCTCATCACCTCCATCATCATCATCTCCTTCATCACCTCTTTTTCCTCTAGGTTCCCTATCATCCTCCTCCATATAATTCCTCTCAGTCATTATCTATGATATTCCTACCTCCCTGTCTAATTTATGATGAGATTATCAACCTAGCAGCTCCTCCTCTAACTCACCTCCACCCTTGACTACCCCTCCCTTGGCATAAACCAAAAATGATGGACCACCCACCACCCATCATACTCTATCATTATATGTGCATCATCTACTACTAATACCTCATATTACTCCTCTCTCATTGGCTCCTCCTAGGGTGTTGTTCTTACCTCATTTATCCTCCTCCTATAAATTACTAGTGTCACGGGTACACCCTCCCTATGACCAAATTGCCTTAGCACTCACAAGTACAAAATTTCTCATACTATGTCCCACATTGTCTAACTAACCACCTCACTCAATTTACCTACCTCAAATGCACCTCATCTTCTATCCAAGTTGAACCCCTCTTCCATGGCTTCCAAACAACATCATCTACCCTCAATCTACCCCATAAATCTTGATAATAAGCTAGTATGCTTGAGTATGATTGGCTGCTACTCAGCTTCCTATCCTTACACCATCTCATGGCATAAGGTACATCATCTCCTATATCTTTATGTGCTTGCCATTGTAGCCCTCAAGGCTACCCCACATAAAAGTGCTTCCATACCCATACCTATAGGAGAAAGATGCATCCCAACCTTGATTGATATTGTTTTTGCACCTCATACAAGTCTTGATACATCTCATCCAATAACATTAAGGCTCATGCATACATCCTTGACCTCTCTACCAAATCCATCATCAAAACCAATAGGTTCCAAGAGAACCATGCGCCTGAGAAGTCTTGCAAGATGATATTGGACATCAATGGTATAATCACAACCTATCTCATGGTGAGGACCATTTTCTCATAATGCACCTCATATAGGACTTCATCATTGTCCACACTAATTTCCCTCCATCACCCTCTATAAAAATTGGACCAATAAGGTCTTCCTATTCATTGTCAACATAGTCTGAATCCTCTCCCCCTCCACTAGTAATCTAAATATTTGATACATATCCTCTAACATGATCGTGATCTCTACATAAACATGTGGAGCGTGTAGGTATCAGGATCCCATATATCAACCAATGAAGTGATATATGCATAGTCTACATGCAACACGTCCAACCTGACCACTCCCTCAAAACCAATCTCCCATACCCAATCCCAACCAATCATTGTCAACTCTATCCTCACCACATAAAATATATATTTAAACCTATACCTTGGTCTTAGTAGCTTTCACTACAACCACAAATACACACACAATTAGTATCCCATCCTCATACAAAAAAATTGACCATCCCTCTGCCATATGACTCTCACACCAAATTTTCCAACCCAAGGATGGTCAAATCATCGGGTTCTCTGACCTAAGGATGATCATATCACAAGACTATTCAATCCAAGGATGGTCATATCACCAGATTTTTTGGACCCCAATGATCAAACACATCATATAAAATCACCACATCCCAAAAAATAAACACAAAAAACAATCAAACTGCACAACACGTCAAACAACACAATCCCCACCCACACCCACCTAAACATTTTTCTAGTCTAGCTTACTTCCATCTATGGTTTCATTTTTCTTTTAAAAAAATAAAATTTCTAAGGTTCATTTTATCCTTTTCATAAAATATGAAGAATGTTCAAATTTTAACTTATCGTCCCTACACTCCCTCCCTCTCCTACCATCACACCTCTCATCACCATCTCATTCACTTGACTCATTAATTAGCAAGATATCTATACCAAATTTTTCCTCATACCTCTCACTCTCCCTTTTTATCTCATTGCAAGTGATAAAAATGTCATGTCACATTCCCAAAATACTATTTATATTTTCTAGGCATGCTACCATACAAAACGATCGCGTCCTATGGCCATCTTAGATGGTCAAGTTTTTTCAAAATAAAATGAATGAGATGAAATGCATGATGACTCTCATAATGATGCCCATCCATAATCATTCGATATAAATCATCAATCATAAATCAACTTGGGTGTTTCCAAGCCCCTCATTGCATCAATTTTGTGTTTTTATGAACCCTTATCACCCAATCATCAATCAAACTAGGAGTGTCCAATGTATCACACCTTCCCCTCATAACATCAATTTTGGGTGTGTATAAACCCTTACCACCCAATCATCAATCAACCTAGGGGTGTTCAATGTATCGCACCTTCCCAATCATCACATCAATTTTTTATGTGTATGAACCCTTTCCACCCAATCATAAATCAACTTTGGGGTATCCAAAGCATCACACCTCCCCCTAATCACATAAATTTTGGGTTTGTATGAACCCTCACCACCTGATAAATCATCATGAATCAATCATCAATCCATCAATCAAGTCAATCTTAGTGTAGATTTACTTTTATGTCATTTACTATTTTCTTAGATTATATTTCATTTCATTTCATTTACTACTTTCTTAGTTTATATTTCCTTTCATGTCATTTATCGCTTTCCTAGTGTAGATATACTTTCCTGTCATTTACTACTTTCCTAGCTTAGTTTTTTGTTCCTGTATTTTAACACTTTTGTAGATTGGATGTCTTCCTCCTTTCATATATTTGGTTTATTTTCATGTCTTTTTTGGATTTCTTATCGTAGTCATTTCCTTTCATGTAAATTACTTGTTTTTTGAGTAAACCTTGTAAGTAGTAATCTACTCTAGTACACCTAGTGGTTGCATCAATTGGTTATCCATGAAATCTGGTAGGATGAGCAAATTACCATAAGGACACCCATAGTTAAAAAAACACCAACCTTAATTTCTCCATTCATTTCATGCTCAAATTTCACTCTTTGTCAAGCATTTCATTGTTGTCATCAATTTCTTATTCCATCAACTCATTTCTCGAGGGAGTTGAAAATATCCACAAAATTCTTCCTCAAACAAGTCCAATACCTAAACACCCAATTCTAGAGTCACATGTGTCCAAGAATGTTTGCCTAATACTATCATTAAAACCCCTTCTATTGGGGCAAATAGTAGAACCTCTCTTCTTCAATAAAAACTCCAATTCAATCAATTTGGTATACCCCATGCTTGTGATTGTATGATTCTTCACACATCAAGTTTTGACCAATTATTTGAAATATTTTGAGAACACCCGCCAATCATTGGTCAACTTACCACATCAAATTATCTCACCAGTTCATCCAATGCAAATATTTAAAGGTATTTATCCATTTCATAATTGGGGTATCCTACATTACCCTTGATTTGAGGTAATCTTACAACACCCTCCTCAAGCCAAAATCCATTTTCATCACTCACCAACCATTGTCATTCACTCATCATTATCCATCATCAATATAATAGTTGGTGTTATCTATTTTTGAATTGTAATGTGTTCACACACAACACGGTATAAAAAGGGGTAAACATAGACACCTAAAATAAGTCAATTTCATAACCATCTAAATTTGGCTTGCAATCAATCCATCAAAATACCCAAACTTCCTCTAATTTCTCTATTTCCCTCCAAAATCCCTAATTCTCTCTCTAATTTTTCTAAATCCTCTCCAAAATCCCAATTTCCCTCCAATCCTTCTAATTTTCTCTAATTTCTCAAATCCCTCTAATTTCCTTTGCTAATTTCTCTATTCCCCCTCTAATTTCTTTAATTCCCCTAAATCCCTCTAAATTTGTCTCATTCCTTATAATCCCATATAATTCCTTTCTAATTCCTTTAATTTATTCTAATTTCTCTCTAATATTTCTAATTTCTTCTAACTCTTCTCTAAACTCTCTAATTTCTTCCCCTTAATTCTGCCTAACCTCCTAATTTCCCTATTTCTTTCTAAATCCCTCTAATCCTTTTTAATTCTCCTAATTTTCCTAAATGCATCTTTAATCCCACAAATCCTCCTCAAAATTTCCAAAGCCCTATTTATTCCCCATTTTACCTAATAAAATACTTAATCAAGTCATGATCCTTTCCCAAATATCCTATGAAGTCCCCCCTATTAAATTCCTCAATTCTCCTACATCCTCCTTGCACTTTCCTAGGAATTTAAAATTCCCCCAAATCCCAAGTCAAATATCCTAGGAAACACACCAATCAAATTCCAAGTCCTCCCCACTCTTACCTCCTATTTTGAATGAATTTTAAATTACCCCAAATCCTAATTCAACCCACCTCATGAATAATCCTAATAAATTCCTAAGTCCTTCCCACCCCACCTTACACTTTTTAGGAATTAAAAATTCTTCACCTCATCCCAAGGTCCCTACTGCCCATGCAAATTTATGACACTTGGATGGGTGAGAATTCACCTCACTCAAGGTCATTAATTTTGGAGGGTGCACAACCCTCCAAGAAGAATGCTCCAAATTTTTCTTGGCTTTATCACCTCCCACTTGACTGCCATATCATGCCAACTCATCTCCATGTCACCATCCCCTCCCCCTTGCCAAAAATCTATGAACACCCCTCTATTTTCCCTCATTTACAATAACCCATGATAACCATACCAAAATTTGCCAAAATTTCTTCAACCCTCCCTTGTGTGCTCATCCACCATCCACAACCAACTATCCCTTTGCCCATTGTCAATCAACCATGAAAATGAACCCAATCCCCACCATGTCCAGCACTTATTTTTAAAGGATCTGGAGAAATTTCATTGAGATTAGAACAGCAGAGCCCTTGTTCATCAGACCCCTTGATGACCAATAGTCACCATCATCAGACCCTCGAATGATCTGCAAAGGACACCATCAGTATCTTGGATGGTCACAAGCCAGAGACAAACCCAACCAAGACCTCAACAATAGACATAGCCAACAAGATAAAACAGGTATATTCTCAGTGTTTTATAGGATTTTTATGTGTTTGTGTTCATTTTATTAGCATTTTGAAGTTTCTTATTTGTATATATTTGACTTGGACCCAACAAATGTGGGCCCACTTGATGCTTTTAATCTATTGCTCTTGGTTGTATGCAGGTACTTTGGAGTTGCAAGCAGCTTAGGATGATCCAAGCTCACTTAAGGCTACCAAAAAACCATCCACTTTTGAGTGTGACAAGAGGACACTAGTGAAGGGACCATTTGTTTTTTTGTTGCATAATAGAGGTATCCTCAATATTGATGACCCTATTTATAAGCCCCTAGAGGGTATTTTTGTAAAATGAAGAAAAATCTTTGTAATAAATATTATCTTTCATGTATGTATGGTGCATTTTCTCTTGTTACAAATTGAAAGGGGTTGTTGGATCCTCAAAATACAACTTGAATAGTAACCCTAATTTCAAAATTTTGAAGTTTTTTAGAGTCCTAGTTCTAGGTTGTTTTTGTTCTTATAAGATAAAAATGATCCCCAAGATTTGTTAAAATAAGGCTATTCCAAAGCTCTGCAAGATATCCCTTGGTTGTGGTTTAGTCCAAAATTCCTCAGAAGTCTGGTAAATTCTTCTTAAAATGTCTCTAAAGTTATATCTAATACCCTTCACCAGGTTTCCCTAAAACTCAAGGTTTATTAAAATACCATTCCACAGTACCCGATAGAGTCCATTTCTAAAGTCTCCTCATTCCATACAAACCCTTTGATCATCAAGTCTTCCATATAATATTAGGGTCCAAACCCTTATATTCTTTCTTTATCCTATGTGTTCCCCCTTAAGTAATTCAACTTAGTCAAACCCCTTAGAACCTTTTGTTCCTTAGAAATATCAAAAGTTCAAATGGCTAAGGTCATCCATCCTTTTTCTATATATAATTCGTTGTGGTCCCATAGCCTATATTGTTCCACCTTAAGTCACACCTTACGCTCATTATTTCTCCTCTTCACTAAGTATCAAAGCTATATTTTCCTAAGTTTTTACCTTAGTATTATGACCACAAAATTAATCCCCCAAAAAACCATAGTCACCTTTAAGTTGAATCCAAAAATCAAATCCCCCCTAAGGTTGGTAGAAAATAAAAATAAAAATTCTTATTGATCGTCAGATTTGGATGCTCAATGGTGACTGGTTTGCCTGAATTTTATGTGGTATTATGATTGGATAAAATTGGATAGACCAGATTCACACCCTACATAAAAAATTGATGGTCTAGGTTTATTCACCAGGAGAGTGGCACCATATGGAAATTGGTCAAAATTGGATGAACCAGATTCATGCATCGCATCAGAAACAGATGGTCTAGGTTTATTTATTGGGAGAGTGGTACCACATGGATTTTGGTTAGAATTGGATGGAGGATATTCATGTGTTTTATAGTGGTAGATTATTTTGATTAGTCTGTCGAAACACCAGTATTGCATGGTGATTGGTTGATAGAAAAATATAAATAAAAGTGCACCACAAAGAACAAGGTGACAAAATTCTACCATGTGAAGAAAAATATAAAAGGATTATATCACAAATGAGGAAAGGTGATTAAAAATGTATCCCAAGAGAAAATGTAAGGATTTGAAGCCATCCACAAAAGTTTTAATCAAGGCTCTAAGGTCGACCCCATGAAAAATAAATATTTTTATTAACACCTTGGAACCCTCATGTCGATGCGTATTCTCCTCTCCCTTCCATAATAAAATTGTTATTTAAATGTTCCCCCTGAATTTTGTCTAAGGTGGTGCAAATAAGTTTGAATTGGTCGTAAAAGGATAAATTCAAATGGAAATTGGTCTACCATAATTTTGTGCTACCCAATTATTGGCTGGGGAATACAGACAAAATAAAATGTACTACAAGGAAAAATAAAATAAGTCTTTTTGCCATGGTAAGAGAAAAAATAAAAATTTGAAGGTATTTGACCCAAATAAAAATTCATCCCCAGGATAGCACGATGACATCATTTTCCTAAGGCCCTAAGTTTGTGGCTCATAAATATATCCTCCATGGTCCAAATTATCTTCGAGGTCTAAGGTTTATTCCCGTGATCGAGCTATGCATTTTCTAGTGAATAAATTTACTCCTCTGTCATGGTCTTGTATCTTAAATCCCAAAATTTTATACATATATAAAATTCATGGTTTGAATGACCACCTTCCCCTCCATGCCAAATTTTAATTAATTTTGTAATGCCTAAGGCATACCCTAAAAAAAAAATTATATTTTTCTAACGGCCTAAGATTCCATCATGTCTGTGTGCATTTCCCTCTTCTAAGAAGTGGTACCTTCATGTCAAATTGAAAGTTCATTCCTAAGTTTTGGCTGAAATAAAACAAACACGCCTCATTGGTCCACCATTATTTAGTATTACTTGGTTATTGGCCAAAAATAGAGAGACCAAAATTATGCATCGTCAAAAGGCAAATGGTCCATATCTATTCGTCAGGGTTTGGGCGCCAAACAGTGATTGGTCCAAGAATGGATGGTTGAGAGGGTCACACCACATCAGTAATGGATGGTCCAGATTCAAGTTCTAGAAGGTTGGTGCCAAATGACAATTGGCTAGGAATTAAGGGATCCAATTTGTGTATCATTGAAAGGCAAATGACTTAGATTTATTTACCAATTTTCATGCACCAAATGGTGATTAGCCTAGAAATAGATGGATCGCCATGCTCCATCATGATGGAGATGGATGACCTAGATTCAAGTGCCATGACCTTGGTGCTAAATTTCAATTGGTTTAGGATGGACAAATTTCTGTGATCCACCCTGAAAATAATTGAGATCTATATTTTCCCATCAAAAAATGGTGCTAAATGGCAATTGGATGGCAAAAAAGATAAAGAAATTGTATCATGGGGAAGCGTTGTAAGTTTAAATTTCTTTTTGACTTTATTTTAACTAACAAAATTTAGCTTTGGCTCAAGAAATAGATAAAAAATCTATGTCACGATGTTGTAAAGGTTTTTATGGGTAATACTCGTAAAGGTCAGAACTTGATTGTAACAGCTAGCGACAGATTTAAGAAAAGGCTCCAAATCAAGAAAATTTTAAAAATGACCAACTGACTGGTACATGCTTTAAGACAAGTAGTCATGATCTAAACAAGGGTGGTGAATAGAGATGGAAGACACACAAGTCAAAGCACAAGGATAAGTATGTGGATTTTTTTAGATTTCATTGGGCACCCACCTTGAAATGACCAAGACTCAATAGGGATTTTAGATTTGAACACATAAGTTGATCAACAACTAGTTACTCAAAAGGAAATCATGAAAAGTCATCCTTGAGATAGGTAAAACTATTAAGTAAAGTGAGGTGGTGGTGCATGTAAGGCAACAATACTAAAATAGTAGCAAGAATTTAATTACAGAGTGTGTAGAACTATGTCACACAAAGGCCATAAAACCATGCTTATACTTACTTTCTATAGCTCCTTCATAGATAAACAGAGTTACCATAGGTTGCTACTTATCACATAAAGACTATTAGATCTCCAAGATAGTGAAATAGCTTCATCTAGCACTCCTCTTAGACTCCTCATCACTGGGTCGGTGCTCGAAAGCTTCATTGAAGCAACACCATACCATAAGTTGCCAAGCATGACCTCTAACAGGGTGACTCAAAAATTCTTAGGATTACAGAGGTTAGGCCAATGGTTCATACCCAAACCACACTCGTTTGTAGAGCAAACAATAATATTCAGCTACTATCAAACTAAAGAGCCCCTTCAATGCCTTCTAAACTTACTAAAAGTGCTTTATAGAAGAGCATATAGAGCTGAAGTTGGATGTTGTTCGTACTATAACAAATGGGTATGCAATCTAACAAAACTCATATGCCCCAGTGTTTATTACTCCTTTGACCTTTTATCCTTGTTGGCAATGGCATATGATCCAAAGGCAAGGGCAATCAAGGACCATGTAAATTGATCACTATTTAGAATCACTCTAGAAAGGATAATCAAGGTCTTTCAACTCAGAGGCACTACAAGGATTCTAGATAGAAATGTACTAGTTATCCAAGCTCAAAACATGATAGGTACCTCCTTCTATGTTAAGTTATTTTAATTGTAATGAAGAAGTAGCTACTCCTTTTTCTGTTCATGTATCTACACTTCATCCATGGGCAAGGGATTATGTTGATATGATCATTATATTAATGGGAGAACAAGACATCAATTGGATAAAAATAAAGTTATGTATCTGATAGTTCAGTGCAATAGGAAAGATCAACCTGCCATGTAAAAATGGGAAAACATGATTTATGAGGCCTTAGATAGTGAAATCCAATAATTGTAGAAGGTTATTTTAGAACAAGAGGAGGTAAAGCCAAATTTTTCACATTATTATTTCTTACTACATTTGATAGTTGGTCAAATGGATGAAAATATAATAGCAAAATAGGAAGGGTTGTACCAAGAGATCATTCAGGAGAGTCTCCCATTGATACAGGAGGGTGAGACTAATTATGAATATATTTTGACTAGTTTTTGCCAAACATATATTTTAGACTTTGTGGAAAATGACCCCATAGAATTGGTGTTGGTATAGCTCAGTTCTTACATGAAAGTAAATTAGGATATTACTTTTGTGCTAAGAACATCTCATACATAATAATATACATGTCAAAAATACCCCCAAAATCCTTGCTTACCTTCTACCTAGGTCAATTGCAGCACTAAAAATAGTTAGACAAGTTGTAGAAGAAACTAAGACTAGGGTAGCTAAGAGAGAAGCCAAAATCTAGTGGTTGCACATCCCTTGTAGAATGGAACACTATATATATAAAGGGTATCACAGCCTCTTGGCTTCATTAAAGAAAATAGACTCATACAGTTTTGCTGAAATCACCTAGAGACCCTATGATCCCTATAGTTACTACAATGATATTGTTAGGGATAAATTGGTAAATTGGATAGTATACCACAGGGGCGATCTCTTTAAAGATCAAATGCAACTAGCCTTGAGTAAGGGAGGCTTCCTAAATAAAATATGGTAGGTCTAGGATATTCCACATACTCATATTGAGATGGTAGTAAATTATTTTGTTGAACTAAGATTACTCAGAAGATCCACAGTTGAACTAGTCGTCCCACTAGTCGCAGCAATACCTATAGAAGATGATCAAGATCCTATTTTGGAATTCATCAATAAAGATACTAAATAGGTAGAAATAATTATGTAAGTCACAAATGCAATAGATATTGAATCAGGGTAATCTTCAGATGCTCAGTTATCCCAAAGTACTACTCTAGTCACCACCAAGGGTAAAGAGATAGTTACTACCTCTTTTATGCAAATGCAAGTTACCTCTCTAGACTTGGCTAAGGTAGTAATGGCTCCTAAACATAAGCATAAAACTACAATGGGTCTCCCTCAAGTGGTCCCCACTAGCATAGTGATTAATAAATAATAATGTAATATTTTTGCAAAGATGCTTGAGAGGATCTGGCAAGCAAGAGGACTAAACACCTTGTTGAGACAACTTCAAATTAAACCCGCATCTCCTCCAAGTTCTCCACCAAGGAAAATTTTGATGTTGAAAGCTCTACCTCCCTCAACCACTCAATAAAGCTTCACCCTAACACAAAATAGGGAAGAGGATATACAATTCAATCCCAAAGAAGAAAGGCAAATACAAGTCATAGAAGAGGGAAAGGACCCAAAAAGAGTTTAGTATATAGTGGAAGAGCCAGATAATCAGGATACATAGGTCTTAACTGAGCCACTTTTCATGGTAGAAACAACCATTCCTGTAACTTAGATCATGGCTATTCAATTGGACACATCCATAGGAGAAGCAATAGTGCAGTACGAAAAGGATCCTCTAGAATATGCAAAGGTACTAGCCCAATCTTAGGTGGCTATTGTAGACAGCTTGTATAAAAGCAATTAAGCACTAACAACCAAAACAACCCAACTGCAAGCTGAGAATCAAAAATTGAAATCAGAAATGGACAACCTCCTACAACAACTGTCATAATTACAGGTCATAGCCCCAACAACAGAACCTCAAATTTTAGTCAAGAATATTGATTGCTCTTATTTTATTACCAAGTTCAAAAGAGAAATGAAGAATAAAATTCAAGATCAATTGGTATAAATAAGAGAAATATTCTACAACATTGGATTGATTAAGGTAGTTACAGATGACTTGAAGGTTAAATTGAAGGAGGCAGATCAGAGAGTGGGAAAAATATTTCCCACCTTTTAGTTGTTTGAGGAATATTATGAGGAGATGAATGAAGGACACGTGGTGCATGATGATGGCTCTATCACCTTCTATGCAAAAGAATAAGCAAATGTCTCAATTATTGTGACAAATTTGGCTAGAATGGCAAACTTGGGACAAAAAGGTGGTAGAATTAGAATTTAGGGTGAATGAAGACTTGTCTAAAATTGACTTCACTTTAGAAGAATACCTACAAATAGCAAGTGTTGAAAATATGATTTTAAGTAGAATAGAAGACTTCAACTCTAATCCTAGTGATGATGATGAATTGGCCAAACAGATCAATTTTCTTTTAGAAACTATTGATCACTTATGCACTTTTTTAGAGAATAACAAAGAATGGCCAAGGACTATGAAAATAAGATTATGCAGAATTTGAATATTTTAAATTTTTCTATCAATTTTAGGGATGAGGTATGGGTATGTATTGATGATTAAGTCAAATAACTTCATAATAAAACAAATAAAGGAAACTCCATCAGGAAAAATGGCCTCAAAGCTTCTACAACCATAGAAGACCCAGAAATAAGAATAACAGAAATGGGGTAAATATTACAAAGAGATAGAGATAAAGAAGCTATATCTAGGCCCACCACAGAGGGGAGCATAGATTCAATAGAAAGAGATGAAAGCCAAGAGATGAATCAACCTTGAACTCCAAAATGTTGTACAATTGTACCAAATAATATCCCGCATCTATGGAAATCATATTATTGAATTTTTGATAAGAATGTAGTTAAAACACATTCAAAAAATCAAATATCAAGGATGATGACAAATGAAGGGCTTAAATTTGTATAATTATAATAAATACAAGGCCTCCAAGGCTACATAAAGAGCTGTTAATGCCAGGATCAATATCAAGATCAAGCATTACATAGAAAAATTCTGCAAGAGGTATACTTGAGCTTCTTTGTCTTTCATCAGTTGTATTCCTTTAGTACATCTTTTCTTTGTTCCATTTCTTAATCTTCCCCTCCATTTATGCAAGATTTATTGAGGATGCATTCAATCAGCGAAGATTAATTCTAGCAACTAAGTCAAAATTTAGAGGCTCTTTATCACTATTCTTAGGATGAAGAGATAAAATCCCTTTGTTACATTATTTGAATAGAGTGAATCATTGTATTACAATTTCATAGAGATCTAGGCATTCTTCCAGACTCAAACTATAAAAATTATATGAAATTTAATACAAAGATCCAATTTCTTCCTTATTGCAATTCATTGTCTTATGTGTGTATATTGCTCATTTGAATGTATGAATGATTCTTTCTTTCGCTAGTTAAGTCATTTATGCTTGTTACATAATTTGAATGAACATAAATAAACCAATTCTCTCTTTATTTTTTACACTATTTCATAACAATCTTAATTCTTTCTGTAACTGCCCAATAGATAAGATATTGATCCACTTTCTTGAAGCTTAGGCTAGGAGTTACTATAGTGTTTGGTCAAAATAATAAATAATCACAAGTTTTACTACTTTTTATGAATCTGGATGAGCATGAACTTAATGATAAAAAATTATTATCACCTTTGGGGTATCCTAATCCTACTTGGTCTATTTAGAATCATTGTCATAGTCTTTTCCTAAAAAAATAGGTAGATCCACCAGATTCTGCAATACTGTTTAGACCTTAGGAAAATCTTGTGGTGTGACACAAAAAAGAGACACAATAATTTTTCCCAGCAGGGGCTTACCTTTCTCTGGATGTGGTTGAGCTTTTGCTAGTTCATGGTTTGTTGGGTCAATAGTGCAACTTTTTGGGAAGCTCCTCTATCTCTCTATATTTGTACGCTTATCCATGGAATTGTTTATAGGGTTTCCAAAGGGAGTTAGGGGAACCTGATAATCAAGAATATTGAGGGATGGAGTTTTGTCCATCACAAAAATATCACATCCCATGCATACTAATTTTTTGTACCCAAATGATTCTCCACTATAGAATCGGACTTGTTGTCAGATGGTGATGATTGTTCCAAATCTTCACTCTTAGCTATTATTGTAGACATAAAAAATTAACAATGTTGCTAATATAATAAATTAAAAATGAAAATACCTAAATAAGCTTCAAAAAATCACTAATAACCTAAATACCCTAGGAATACCTAATAAAACCTTAGAAAACACCACAAATATTAATTGTAAATAATAAATCAAATTTTGAATCCATCCCCACATCCACAAAATAATAAAAATGTAAATAAAATAAAATATTAAATTCCTAATCATTTCCTACACCATTAATAATTAATTAAACAATTAAATAAAATTTACATCTCCATCATGATCCCTATTTATTACCCCTCCCACATAGAAAATGATAAAAAAAAAAAAAAAAATAGCAATGATAATTAAAATTAACTAAATTCCCCATTAAAACCCCTTTTTGCTAATTAATCATAATTAAACAATGTTCTAGGTAATGCATTTAATAAAAATTCTCTAGATGCCTAGAAAATATGCCCCTCCCAAATCTCTAAAAATCCCCTAATTTAATATGCCACCTCACATGCACTTTCCCTCCATGCCACAAATGGAAATTTTAAATTTAAAAATAATAAAAGTCAAAAAGTTGCATTAAATCCACTTGTCCCAAGGACAAGCCACATCATCACTTTGGCAATTTTAAAATAGTTTTCCCATCCCCCTAGGACATATATTTCAAGGTAATTTAATGAGCCAACTCCCCATCCCTTACACCTCATAATTTTAGTAATTTAAAATGCTCCCACATTCCTCCATGTGCTTTAGGAAACTAATTAAAAATTAGTTTCCTCTCCCCTAGAATTCCCCCCAAAGCAATTTAATAAACCCACCTATATCCCTTCCACCTCATCGCTCTCTAGACCCTTCCCTCACCTACCTTGCCCATGTGGAGACCAAGTGGAGCCTATGTGGCATCCCACTCACCCAACCCTAAAATTCCTATAAATACCCTTGGCCATGGTCAAGGGAGGAGAGCCCATTTTGTGTTAAGTACATGCTGCAAAAATCTCCATTCACATTGCCTTAACCTACTTGACCATGAATCACATCCCTCAACCACATCCCAAGACACTTGTAACTCCATTACTGCCCTTTTTGAGCTCTCGAGTTCATCAGTTTTTGAGTTTATAGGCACAGACTCGAGACCACCTCCCTTGAGACGATCAAGACCCCTGCTTATCGCCTACCTAGAGATGGTCTCGTATCTACCACAAAATAGAAACATGAGCAACTTTTTTTTTTACTATCACATGCTATAATAGGTATATAATTTATGTTTTATGCATTCTTGTTTTATTTAGCAGCAGTTTCTTTTAATTTACCATGGTTTTAATGTTATATTGACTAAGGCCCAACTTAGGTGGGCCCATCTAGCTCTTAAAGCCTTCTTTATTGGTTGTCTGTAAGTTTTACTCTATCTTTGCCAACCCCTAGAAGTCTCCATTTGCAAGCACCCACATTACGATATTCTCTTGATCACAACTATTATGGAAGAGAAGCAAGAACATCATTTCTTGTTGAAAAGTCTCCGTTTAGGCATCTTTGTAATCTATAAATGATAAAGGGTTTTACTTTGCATTGTAAAATATTATATTGTGTAGTAAAAATCATTGTGTGTATTTCTCTCCCTTTATCTTTGAGTTCATTGTTAATAGTGACTTATCCTCTTTATAAAATGGCATGCCCGGTGGTACCATTCCCTTAACTCACATTTTATTTTTGCTCTATTTCAATTCATATCTGTAAGAAAGATAAAATTGTAGTCTTTATTCAATGCAATTTGTTGTTATTTTTTACCACAGATGCATATTTTTACTAACTTCTATCATTTTTTGCTATTTTGTAGGTAACAGTCGAGACTACCTGGGCAGAGATGGTCTCACACTACTATATCGCATGGGCAGAGATAGTTTTGCACAAAAGGACACAGACAAGCAAATTCCCATGTAGGCTTCTAGGTAAGCTCTCTTACTTTGTTCTCAGCTCTATTTGGCAGTATAATCTAGGGCTCTTTCACAAACCCCAAGTATCCTTAGGATTTTGTTAGAATATTTTGTTTTGTTTCACACTTTGAGAGATTTCTTGGGTTTCCATATTAGCATAGTTTTACCATCATAGCCTATTTTACACATATATAAGCTTCCTTAGGTTTTCATTTAGCCTAGCTTACCCCCTTTGGGCTTTCATTGTCATCACTCATAAGCCTCCTAATGCTTCTTTAGTTTTCTTATAACACCCACTTCACAAGTCTCCTTGGGCTCCTTTTACACACACATCTACCTTCCCTTAGCTAGAACAATTAGTTTAATTAGCATCTTCACTTTTAGCATTTTCATTTACATGGCAATTCTAGATAGCATTAGTTATTTAAGTTTTTCTTTTTTTAGCATAAATTTTTTTAGTTTTTGATGTAAAATTTTAGATAATAGTAGGATTTATATCAAATGCTTTTACTTGTCATTTGGAAAATATATTGTTGCATTCTATTAACTATTTTTGTCTCTGCTCAAAACCACTTGCCCAAAGGTGGTATTACATTTTATTACTATCACAATATTTTTTTCTCTCTTTACTTTTACCTTGTGTGGCTGTACCAACTTCCTAGAGATGGTTTTGTACTGTCTTACTGCCTCTTTGAAGGCGGTCTTTCCTGTCACTTGTTTTTTTATTATTGGTAAAGAGGGATTTTGAAAGGATCCCATAACCTTTTATAAGAGGAGAATGTTAGGAGAAGAAATATCAACCACAAAATAGCTAAAGAAATAGACTCTTTGTGGGCTATTGAAGAAAAATAGCTTAAATAGAGAAAGAGAAGCCCACGCAGGAGCAAGAGAGAAAGCCACACCAGCTGAGAAGAGAAGCCTCATAGGGGCAGTAAGGAAACCCTTAAAGGTAAACACAAAAATGAAAAGGATTTTTCTATAAAGGAAAAAACTTCATACCCAAAATAAAAGGGTTTTTCCACAGGATAAAACCTCAGACATAGAAGGCCATCCGCAATTGAATTCAAACTATTTGCAAATGAAACAGGACCATGCGCAACGAAATCATGAGCAACCTAAAACCACATAGGACCATCCACAAATGAAATAGGCCCATCCACAATGGAATAGGGACCATCCAAAAACCAGCATAGGACCATCTACAAAATATTTTAAGTCCATCCGTAAAACAAATCAGACCATCCACAAAATCCCCCAAGCGAACTATAGAATAAGGTGAAGCACAGTTGAAGATAAACCATAGAAGGAGGACACCCAAATCATCAAGAAACCCTAACCCTACCACCAGTGGAGAAACCACAGAATCCTTCTACCATACATGGTCCCTCCCAAGACCAAAAAATATGAGAAGAAATCCAGTAGAAACTGTTGGGTGCAAAACACTCGTTAATTTTATCCTATATTTGTCATAGCACTTGCATTTAAATTGTCAACCTAGGAGCTCGTAGAATTTAGAAGTGCCACGATGGAAACTACCCACACTACCACATTAGAAATGAATCCACTAACTACCATTGGGGGTGTTTATGAAACATCGGTTGATTTGTCCACACCAAGGAAACTTAAACATAAATGAAATGCGTAAAAGTAAACACACCACACTGAAAGCAGTAATATGTCTATCGTAAAAATAATACAACTATAAAATAATTAAATTTAATCTATGGACTTAAACATACTACCACACATAATTAAATATATAAAAAGGCTAACTAAGAAATAGTGGAATAATACTGGCTTGGAGTGGGCCCGAGCTCTAGCAGATTCTGCCCAACAAATCACGAACGCAACACGCAGATAAGAAAATGCTCAAGCTTTATTAATAGTGCAAAAAATATTACATGCGATAATATTATAAAATAATGCTTCCCCTACTACAAATAAGTCTGTGTTTTTATATACTACACAGAACTTCTTGCTACAGTTCTGTTACAATAGGCATCATAGTTACAGTCTAAACTAGGATAGTTTAGTTACTGTAGTCGATGCATGATGATCAGCTTCCTCGTCGTTTACTTGCAATCAGGAAATTTCTATTTTGTATTGTTCTACTTCACAAATGGTTACGTGTTTACCTACTCTGGTTGGAACAACTCATGCATCAACAATTTCGCACAGATGACATTGAATGGTGGTCAACGGGGTCCCCCTCCAGTATTTGGTCAACACACGTAATCTGGGTAGGGCGCCTAACTCAGTAAGGTGCCTACTTTATTAAGGCACCTACTTGAGTAAGGCACCTACTTTAGTAAGGCGCCTACTTGATTAAGGCACCTACTTTAGTAAGGTGCTTAATTTTGTATGCCTTCGTTTGATTGAAAGGAACCGTGTCAGGTCCATGTAGGACCTCGACTAAGTAAAATACGACAAAATATGGGAAATAACTACACAAAACACACTTCACACTTGGATTAGATAATACACATGAATTCATTAAATACATACATAATATTTCATAAAAATACACAACTCCTTATATAGTGTCATGTAAAAACCATTAGTACATATACAAAAATATTAGCATATCAGGTGCTCATCATCCCCCCATGCCTAATATGTTCCACGCCCTCATGGCACCTAAAATCGATAATTAACTCCTCCCTATAAGCCACTACTTTTCGTTTCCTTTTCTTTTTGATGGCCTTGGCTTGCTCTCCTTCCTGAGGCTTTCGTTTCTACTAAGGGGCCCTGGATTGTTGCGGGGCATTCCTAGGTTGTGCTGCCCTTTGGCTACACTGATGTATGGTTGTGCTGGGTTGACCTTCATTCTGTTTCAGCCTCTTATTGCATTGGCTCTATCTCCTACTTGTCCTAGCACCTATGTTGGGCATGGCTACCATAGTCGTTGCTCCCTTCTGGAAGGCTACTTCTACTTCCTATCATAGGTCAGTGTGTTGTGTGTGTAGCTCTCTGAATGGAATGTTGGAGTTGTCCCTCTTTCGCACAACCACGTTGGCCTTGTATAGCTCAATTTCCTCAGGGGTCAGGCTAGTTTTTTCTACCTCAATTGTTGATGCCTCTGCCTCTGGTCTATATACTCCCCATCTTACTAGCCATTTCTTTATCTTAGAGGGTCGACCCCGTGATGACCCATAGATATCCTAAAATTGATCATCATCCATAGGGTTCACATAGATGCCTAGCCCTTGTTCTTCCTTTTTGGTAGCTTTTCTAGCTACCTTTACCTCCTCAAACTCCTTATGGAGTTGCTTGAATTTCACCTTCTGCTCAATGAAGGCTTGCACACCTGCTTACCATTCTTCGTCCGAATGAGGGTTCGGTTCGACAAATGTCACCCCGGCCTTTCTTTTGACCCTCTTCTGAGTTTCTTTAGGTACCTTCCCTTTTCTCCTCTCTGCTACTATAGGGGCCTGAGTGGGGATATCTTCCTTTCTCATAGAGTTTTTTCCCCTGTTATAGGGTCCAATGTTTTGTCCTTCTGGTCTTAGACCCTCTATGGTTGTTTCTTCGGTCCCCTGTTCGCCTGATGCCTGCTTCTCTGGTGTTTTGGGTAGTGCCTCTTCAATTTTAGGTCCCTGGAACTCTAGGAAATCCCTCCTATCTTCATATTTAGGGTTTTGCCCTTGATTTTTCCCTGAAGATCCTTCATCATCATCGATGTTGATAACAGGGGTTTCTGTTTGAAAAATTGAATTCCCCTATTCCTCTAGAATTCCTCTATCAGAGGCACACGATTCATCTCCTAGCTCTAATTCCTCATTCTGGGCATTGGACCTAACTACCCCAAATGATACTATTCTCTCTGGTAAAGTTAGATAGTTCGTGGGCACCTCAATTGCCCAATTAGTTTGGGTAGAGGCATCTCGCCTTTTGATCGCCCAAACTTGCAGCTACTGGTTCTCTTCCCTGAGTTGCTGGATCAATTTCTAGAATTGGGCGATGGTGGCCTCTTACCTCTGAATTCTTCTCATAGTTATATCCTTGTATTTTTCAAACAGTGCTTGCATCATGGTTTTCTTGCTCTGTTCGATGTGTTCCTCTTCCATTCATACCTCGGGCTAATGTTGCATGCCCATTGAAGATTGTAGTTCTTGCAGGCTTTGAGTGGCCAAATACTGTAATGTTTGGGTCATGAAGTTGAGCTATGCATATTCCTCGCTCATTAGTATTAGGTGTCTTAATCATCTCTGACCTCGCATGTGCTTTGTCTGCCATGCTAAGGATTTAGGGCTAGAATATTTCGGCCTTTCCTCCATATAATTGGGCAGAGAGCTATGTCCTTCCTCCACAACATTTGGTGAGAATCATGGGTGTTCCTCTTCAAAAATTCCCCTTGATTTGACATCATCCACTACCTCTATTTCTGCCTACTCTAATGCATCAGAAGGCTCAGCCCTAATTTCCTCGGTTGTTCCTCGTAATTTGACCTCTTGCTCTGGTTTTACCACTATTTGCTCTTGTGCCCTAGAGTGTTCAGCCCTTGCCATCGATGAGCTTCCCCTGTGCTCCTTTGTGTGGTGGATCAGGGCTGTAATTAGCCCATGGTGAACTAGGGTAGAGGATGCCCCTCTCTGATATTGCGATGCCTTGTCCTATAGGGTATTTTTTAGGTAGAATGGGATTTTAATTTCTTGCTCGTGCACCAGGTGGCTCAGGAACTGCATATGGTTTATGTTCATGTACGAATACTTCTTGGTGCATGTGAAGTATCTTGCCACCTACTCGAAGAGCTTCCTCAGGTGCATCGGGAGCTTCTATTTTGGAAGCCCATGTTGGTCGCATGGGACGTTTGTTTGTTCCAGTCATACCTATGTGTATTTCTTCGTCATGTCATATTTATATGTGCATTACCTATTAAGGGGGAGGTTAGTGACATGCACGATGTTATTTGGAGTGATTGGAATCTCCAATCCACGTAATCGGGAAATGCTTCTACTCATAGCGGCAGCAAACTCCTTTGCTGCCTCTACATCCTGATCTTTGCTGACTAGGCAATAGTAATTCATCCACCCGACTGCTTTGAACTGATGTGCCACTTCTCCCCTAATCCCTTCAGTTCCACTAGGCTCATGCTTTTTAAGTACATGATTCTTTGATTATCCACCCATGGTGAATTCTCTATTGGTTTTGACTAGTTCAATGCCCTGCCGTCAGTAAGGCACCTTTTTATAAACCCATGCACCTAACTCTAAATTTTGTTTCCTTATTGGGATTGGTAGGGTACACCACCCGAATTAATGTCCAGCATGATGTATTAGGCATGTGGAGTGAATTTAATTCTTGCACCAGCATTATTTTCAGAGAGGCATATTATATGAAAAATTATGTATATATCTAAATAAAATCATGCGCATACCTAATTGGTCATTTCATGATGTATGGAGTATGCCAAATTGATATTCAATGATATTTTTCCATGTGTTGATTATGTCTCCTTGGGTACTACATTCCTAGTTCGCTCAAGTTCCTATTGATAAAAACATGGTGGATCCTATCGGTTCATGTTGGGACACATATATCCTCAATGGTTGGCCTTGGGATGTGCAGAAATCCTACCCAATGATTTCAAAATATTTTTGGGTGCTTCTGGATTTCCATCATGTGAGATGATGGTGTTGGCTTCGACTACTCCTTGTACCAAGTTGTGCGTGTGTTGTTTTTTTTTAATTGATCGAGGCGCTTGCTTGAATAAGGCACCAAGGTAAGGCGCCTACCTCAGTAAGGTGCCTTCCTCAGTAAGGCACCTACTTGAGTAAGGCACCTACTTGAGTAAGGTGCCTACCTCAGTAAGGTACCGCTTGAATATTAAGAATGCTTTGAAAGTAGCACCTTACTCTGGTGCCTTACTTCGGAGAGTCAAAATGTTAGGTGCCAAACACTAGTTAATTTTATCATATATTTGGCATAGCACTCACATTTAAATTGTCAACCAGGGAGCTCGTAGACTTTATAAGTGCCACAATTGAAAATACCCATAGTACCAGCTTATAAATGAATCCACTAACTACCATTGGAGGTATTTATGAAACATCAGTTGATTTATCCACACCAATGAAATTAAACATAAATGAAATGCATAAAAGTAAATACACCACACCAAAAGTAGTAATATGTCTATCATAAAAAGAATACAACTATAAAATAATTAAATTTAATGTAGAGACACAAACATACTACCACACGTAATTAAATCTATAAAAAGGCTAACTAAGAAATAGGAGAAGAATTCTGGCTTGGAGTGGGCCTGAGCTCCAGTAGATTCTGCCCAACAAATCACGAACGTAGCATGCAAATAAGAAAACACTCAAGATTTATAAATAGTGTAGAAAATATTACATGCGATAATATTATAAAAGAATGCTTCCCCTACTATAGATAATTTTGTGTGTTTATATACTACACACAAAACTTCTTGCTATAGTTCTGTTACAACAGGCATCTTGGTTACAGTCTAAACTGGGATAGTTCAGTTACTGCAATTGATGCATGATGATCAACTTCCTCATCATTTACTTGCAATTGAAATATTTCCATTTTGTATGGTTCTACTTCACAAATGGTTACGTGTTTACCTACTCTGGTTGGGACAACTCGTGCATTAACGATTTTCCATAGATGACATGGAACGGTGGTCAACGGGGTCCCTCTCCAGTCTTTGGTCAACACGTATAATCTGGGTATTCGTTTGAGTAGGATGCCTAACTCAGTAAGGTGCCTACTTGAGTAAGGTGCCTAATTCAGTAAGGTGCCTACTTCAGTAAGGTGCCTACTTCAGTAAGGTGCCTACTTCAGTAATACACCTACTTGAGTAAGGTGCCTACTTCAGTAAGGCACTTACCTTTGTATACCTTCTTCTGATTGAACGAAACCGTACCAGTTCTATGTAGGACCTCAACTAAGTAAAATATGACAAAATCTAGGAAATAACTACACAAAACACACTTCACACTTGGATTAGATAATACACATAAATTCATTAAATACATACATAATATAAATACACAAATTCTTATATAGTTTCGTGTAAAAACTGTTAGTACATATACAAAAATATGAGCATATCAGGTGCTCATCAAAAATCCCTAGATACGAGCCCTGAAATGATAGCCACCAGGAACTCTCAACTATGAATCTACGACCTCCTCAAGCCTAGAGAAGGTAGTGAATAACCATCCTAGAAAGTAGAATAAATAAACGCATTCATTGAAAACCTTGAAATGCCAACCATAAACTGTGAACAATGGTAAACTCTCACATAGGAATAAAAGGGGCCTCCCCCAAGCCCATAAACCAGTGAAAGGCCATCCCAAAAATTATAAGTGAAAAAATTCACCAAAAACCCTAAGCCACTAGCCATATAACATAAACCATGGGAACCACTCAACTGAGAACAATCAAGACCTCCACCAAGCCTAGAAACCAGCGAATGACTCTCCTGAGAAGCAAAACAAAAGAAACTAGATCCCACTCTAAAGCAAAGCCAACCCCCACACCAATACCAACAACCACATTTGTTCGGTCACACAACACCGCCCAAGAAGACTTCTTGGAACACCTTAGGAAAAATAGAGAAGGCCTTGGAGACCCTCTAGGCACCAAGCATCACAGTAATAGATCAGCTAGAGAACCCTAAGAAGAGCTGAGGAGGGAGTGAGAAGATGAAGAAGTGACCTCCTACCCATAATGGGAGGTCTCTTGCTCCTGCATTAGGGCATCTCCTAAGTATACTCCAGATCTTCCAGAAGAAAAGAGATCTACCTCCTCTTACCTAGAACATCGTAAGAAGATTTAGAAATGCCTTGAATACCCTCTAGGCACCAAGCAATAGTAGGAAGGGCCAGAAACCCTAGGATAACTAGGAGATCTGCCTAGAAAAATACAGCAAGCCAAAAGTCTACTAGGGAGTCCAAGGAAGAGCCAAAGAGGGAGCAAGAAGATGAAGAGGTGACCTCTCATCCAAAGCAAGAGGTCTCTTTCTCCCGTACTAGGGTATCTCTTGAGCATGCTACGAATCTGCTAGAAGAAAAAGAGATCTACCTCCTCTTTCTTGTAACATCGTAGAAATGGCCATGGAGACCCTCCAAGCGCCTGGCAGTGATAGTAAGGGTCGAAAACCCTATAAAAACAAGGATATCTACCTGTAATTCCACAACATTGTATGATATCCACTTGATATCCCTAGGAGGAGCCAAGGAGGAAGCGAGAAAGTGAAGAGGTGCCTCCCACCCAGAGTGGGAGGTCACTTGGGTTTAATTTGAGGAAAAAAGAATTTTTTTTTGTCACTTGTTTTGAGTGTTGTTTGTTCTATTTTTGTATTGTTTTCCTGTATCGTATCCTTGAAGACGGTCTCCCTTCCTGTAACCATCTCCTTGAATACGGTCTCACTTGCATACAAAATTTTAACAGAAAGCTATTTTTTTTTACTTATATAGCTTTATATTTGCACTCATCTTAGCTTTAGCATAGATATTGTGCTTGTTGACTATTTAAATTAGATTTTCACACACACTTGCACCAATTTTTCCGCACTCCATCATTACATATATATATTTTTGAGTGCAAGTATAACCTCCTTGGCGACATTGGATTTCACCACCAACCTTTAGGAGTCCTAGAATTACCACAATTAGTACAATAGTCTTTTGTATTTCATCATCGAAAGGTTGGTTACCCTTGAGACTATCTCGAGGTAATCATTAGGTTAGATTCCCTTTAGCCATGTGACTTAATAATTGGTAGAATGCAGCTGTAAATTTTATCTAAGCCAACCCAAGGGTGATGCGAAATCCTGTAAGGCCTTACCTCATGTATTAAACAAGTATCAAGACTTAGAAAACACAACCTCTCTTGAAGGGGTGTTCTTTTTGTCCCTTTAGGTTACCCCATGCCTACCCTTCATCCTAGAGAGTCATGTTTGTGTTAGCACACCTTATGAAGATACCACTTTGCCACCACCTTTTGTAGTCTAGGTTAGGTTTTACATAAAACACACAGAAAACTCTATTTATATAAATATATTTATGTGGTTGTATATATTTATATATACATTTGTGTGCTTTGTGTTCTTGATTGCCTATTTATCTATATACATACATATAATCTCTTATTTTTTGCACTCGTATTACCTCTTAGGGTTGCGATGTATTAACATAACATTTTTGTGTGACTAACCTTTGGCCATTTTGTGTGTTCTATGGTTTTGACACAAAGCCAAACGTAAGCACAAAACCAATATACCATGGGCCCTACCCAACCATCATCTTCCACACTTAGGTTACCACATTTGAGTGGAGAGTTACTCACTCAATCCACTTATTTTCTATGACATAATCCATTTCCTTTAGACACACATCACAATTGTTATTTTTATCCCATTATTACTACCATGGCCAATACCGAGACTATTTCTATGGATACCTCTAGTGAGGTCAGCCCAACTCAACACCAATAGGTCCCCTCACCTTTCGACCCTTCAACCTCCACCTTAGCTTTGATTACCATTCCCCAACCTCCATCCATCACCACTACCATTCTAGATCTCTTATCCCAACCGCTTATTGATTATCCCACTTCCCAAAACTTCACTCAACCTTCTACTTCAATACCACTCCCACTCCAACAATTATTAACTTAACCTCAAATTAATGTTGTTACCCATTCTATTACCCCTCCCTCTACCTCAACCTTAGTAGCTACTAGTTTTGGACCCTCTCAACCATCCTCTTCCACACTCCCTCAATCCAATTTCATTGCTACCCCACCATATAATATAGTATATGGTATGCCAATTTGTAACCTTGGCATTTTTATGCCTAATATTCCACCCCCAGCAAGCCTTATCTTAACTTTAACCTTAGAACCTAATACTAGCACCAATCCTCCACTTTATTCTAATGCTCCCAATGTCCAACCGCCACCTCAAATCAAAATACCATCTAATCCCTTCCTACTCAAGTACCCTCTCTTACCCAATAGCTCATACCCTCATCCCAATCTCAAAATCAATTCTTTATACCACCCCAAAAATCTTCCTCTAATCCTCCCATCCAACCTCTTTATGCCCAACACCTAGCCATTCCCCAACAACCACCCCAATCATATAAATGGTTGCAACAACCCTCTCAACATAACCCTCAAATATGATGATGAAATTTTGTTAAAAACTTTGAAGCTCTGGCGATTTGGCGGGAAAACCTCTGAACTGGCGTCGGGCGATGCTCGAGGGTTTCTGGCCCGTTAGATCTTACCAGAGACTTTGGCGTTGTGGTTTTAAATTACTCTGAAGGTTTGTTCGTTGCTCCGGGAGGGCCCGATGGGGTCTCCTCCAATCCCTCTTGCGGGGAGAAAGAGTTCATATGCTGAGATGTTGAAAGAAAACCCCTCGTCTTCCACTGGTGAAGCTCAGAGGACTACTTTTCAAACGCTACTCAAGAATGCTGGCAATAGCCCAAATGCTCACCGCGTTAATGGATGCCTCCCGCAATCCGCTTCCAGACCTAAGATTGTTATCGAACCCAAGCTGGTCGAGGAAACAATTGTCTACCGAGCTAACCATGACTTGATCTGCAAATTCATGGGCATCCGACCTTCTCTGAATTTTTTGCATACCTGGGTTCGACAGAACTGGGAGCCACAAGGTGAGTACTCTTTATGGCCAATAAGCAATGGGTATTTTATTATTAGTTTCTCTTCTTTAGCAGATAGAAACAGAGCATTTGAATCGTAAAAGAGAAACCACGGACCAAACAGGGTTATTTGTTCAACCCCTGGAGAGTGGGCTTTGATCCTCGCATTGAACCCACGGCTGTTCCTGTCTGGATCCGACTGTACGCTCTCCCGATGGAGTTTTGGGGTGAGCAGGTTCTAGAAATAATAGGTAATTCCCTAGGCAGATATATTGGAGTCTCTAGAGACACCATAGAGGGAAATACAGCTGTTTTTGCCAGAATCTGTGTAGAAATGGACATTAGCCAGCCTTTATCAGCTGAGGTGGAGCTTGAGTTGGCAGGAGTTCCCTGGATCCAGCAGTTAGACTATGAGGCCCTACCTTTCAGGTGCAGAGTTTGCCATAAGCATGGACATTTGGCAAGGTTCTGTCCTAACACCTCGAGCACAAAGGCGGAGGCTTCGACTGGAATGCCAAGCCGCCCTAGAGAGGGTAAGCCCACCCCTGTCAATGAACCTTCCAACACTTCTCCAGGTCCTGATGCTCAGAAGGATGGCTTTGAACAGCCGAAACGAAGGAGAAACAAAAAGAAAAATGGTAAGGAGCAGATGCATCTCAAGCCAAACAACCGGTATGAGATTTTTAAGTCATTACTGGATCTGGAAGACCAAGTCATGGAGGGAGTGGATGGGAATGGTGAGATTAACAACACTCACTCTCAAGATTCTCCTTCATCCACTCCTGTTGCCGATCAGGTGACTGCACCCTCTGAGAGTATGCAACGGAGAACCCTGGGGCATTGGTGATACACTCCCCAGCACAGCGGCTATTAAAGATGTTACTATGGGAAATGCAGATAAAAATAGAGAAAGGCCAGCTTTAGGGATCACTCAGGTGGAGAAGAGATCTAAAAACAATAACTCTCAAGGAGCGGGAAGAAAATCCAATAAGGAACTGGCTCACAAAGACAAGGAGATAAGCCGATCAATGGAGGATCGGTGAGGTCAATTGATTCTTACTGCTCCCAAGGTTTTCAATGATTATTCAATCTTGGAACGTTAGGGGTTTAAACAGTAGAACCCATCAATCTGCTGTTCAAAGACTCTTAGGGAAGTATAAAACAGACTTTTTGCTTATCCAAGAGACAAAAATGTCGCTGGATCTTATGAGTAAAACTGTTAGTAGGATTTGGAGGGGCGCTGGGTATATGGATGTGGCTGCCCAAGGTGCCTCAGGGGGATTGTCACTCTTTGGAACCCCCTGGAATGGACTCGCTCTAGAACATATTGCCTGGAGGGGTGTTCTCACTTCTCACTTCAAGAATATTGTCACAGCTGAGCATGTTTTAATTACAAATTTCTATGGGGCTCAAAGCCTTGATGGCCAGAGGCTCCAATGGAAAGTTGTTCACAACATGAGGTCCTCTAGACAAGTTTGTGACTGGATCATTGCTGGAGATTTTAATGCCAAATTATCTACTCGGGATCAGGAAGGTGGAACCCCTATTTTGGACCCGGGGGACAGGCTTCTGATTGCCCAGGTCCAGGCTTTTCACTTAGTGGATATCCAAGGTCCTGGAATTTTTTTCACTTGGACTAACAAGAGGAGGGAGCCACACTGTAGGAGGGTAAAGTTAGATCGCTTTCTGGTCTCAGAGGAGGCATTTGTTAAGTGGAATGTTAAATTCCAGATTTTGGATGGCCCTGTTTCTGATCATTCCCCCATCCTGCTGGAGGGTGGGACTCAGACAGGGCAGTACCACAAACCGTTTAGATTTGAAAATTTTTGGCTACAAAAGGAGGATCTTCATGAGAAAATTCCGCAATGGTGGGATGAAGGTCGTCCACCTTTTGGGACAGCTATGTTTAAATTCCACAAACAGCTTCATTTTGTCAAAAGTAAACTGAAACAGTGGAGGCACGCCAATAAGTCGGATTTCCAGCTGCAAAGAGCCCCCTTGATGGTCCGCTGGGAGGAGGTACAGAAACAATTCAGGGAAGGAATAATTACTGAACAGCTTAAAACTGAAGATGATACCTTGCGCAAAGCTGTTGAGGACATTGATAACCAAGAGGAAATTTACTGGAAACAGTGGGCTAGAAATTCTTGGTTATTGGAAGGAGATAGAAATACAAAATTTTTCCATCGATCAGCTCGTGCTAGAAGACAGATGAATAACATGGCAGCTCTACATGATGAGAATGGATACTCCTTTGATACTCTTCCTGGTATGCACTCCCACTCTGTGGATTATTTCTCTAAGCTTTTTGCAGAAAATAGGGAGCAAGATGTGGGGGCTCAAAATGAAGTTCTTGATGTTATTCCCCCTATTGTCACTCAAGAAGAAAACCTGGCTCTCCTTAGACCCATTGATAGATATGAATTGAGGTCTGTGGTCTTTGGAATGAGCACAAGCAAATCTCCCGGTCCAGACGGTTTCCCTATTGAGTTTTTCCAGGCCTTTTGGGATACCTTGGAGGAAGATGTTTTGGTCATTACAGGAGGAGTCCAGAATCAATAAGAGAATGCTTAAGGCTCTAAATCACACCTTCATCACTTTAATTCCTAAGGGGGAGGAAGGGGTTCATATCTCTGATTTTAGGCCTATTGCCTTATGTAATGTGATTTACAAAATTATCACAAAGATAATAGTTGAACGTCTTAAACCTCTCCTTCATAACCTCATCTCCTCAGAACAAGGGGGATTTGTTGAGGGTAGACAGATTTTGGATGGAGTGGTTCTTGCCCAGGAGGCTATTCATTCAATGCAAAACTCCGGCAACAAAGGAATGTTCATCAAACTGGATATGTCCAAGGCTTATGATAGAGTGGAGTGGGGCTTCCTGTCAAAAATGTTGGCCGCCTTTGGTTTTTCCCAGGACTGGATAGATCAGGTTATGAGCTGTGTTTCCATGCCTTCTTATTCTCGTTCTAATTAAGGGGCTTCCCTCGCCTCCTTTTGGAGCTTCTCGCGGTCTCCGACAAGGGGACCCCTGCTCTCCCTATCTATTCCTTATTTTGGCTGAAGGATTAGGTAGACTCTTCTTCAGAAGAAGACTTCAAGGCCTGTTAACAGGTATTAAGGTTGGTTCAGAAATTCTGACTCATTTGCAATTTGTGGATGATACAGGCCTGGTTGGAGTGGCCAGTCTCAGGGAAGCCAGGGGAATCAGAGACTCTCTCAATGTTTACCTTAGGGCCTCCAATCAGGTTATCAATGACAGAAAATCCAAAGTGGTCTTTTTCAATCTTGATCAAAGGCTTCAGGACAGAATTATGGAGATTTTGGGCTTCACTAGAACCTCTCTTCCTATAGTCTACTTGGGGGTTCCTTTGCACTTCAAGAAATTGAAAATTGACATTTGGAAAGATCTTTTGGATGGCTTCAAAGACATAATGAACCATTGGTCTCTTAAATGGTTAAGCTATGGCGGCCGATTAACCTTCTTACAGTCAGTTATCCAAGCCATGCCAATTTATAAATTCTCTATCCCGGCTGCCCCACCTTCTATTTGGAAAGAGTTGGATAAATTGGCCGTAAGATTCTTATGGGAAGGAGCAAAGGGTGAGAGGAAATGGGCCTTGGTTGGCTGGGATAAAGTTACGCAGCCCAAAGAAAAAGGAGGGCTGGGATTGAGAAGCTCTAAACTCAACAACATAGCCTTAGCTGGTAAATTGTATTGGAGATGGATTTCCCAGCCATCTTCTTTATTCAGTAGAATCTTAACCAAAAAATATCTGGGCCAAGTTCACCCCTCTGAAATAAGCCGCTTCCCTTTGGATGGTAATGGATCCCTAGTCTGGCAAGCTCTCAAGTTGGGTTCTCAAGTTATTAAAGACCAATTGTTCTGGAAAGTGGGAAGAGGGGAGAAGGCACGTTTCTGGACTGACTCTTGGGACCAGTTTCCACCCATCATTGCGGAATATCCTGAATTGCTTCCAATTAAAACTGCCATAGAATCCCAGGGATGGGTCACTATTGAGAATTATTTCAACACTAGCCAGTTGGGTGAGTATAAATTCAAGAAGTTTAAGCGGTTGGAGGAGTGGCCGGTCACAATCCCTCCGGCGCTAGCAACCATTTTGACCAACATCTTGACAACACGGTTTCTCACGGGCAGAGATGAAGAGGATGAGTTAGCTTGGGGCCATGGGAACCTCGGGGTTTATACTGTGAAGGCTGGATATGATCAGATCCTCCCGCAGCCTCCCCGCATTCATTTTCGGTTCAATATTGGAAGAAGATTTGGCATTCCAAGTGCTGGCCGAAAGTGAACTTCTTTGCCTGGCAGTTTATGCACAATGGCATTCTCACCTTCGATTTCCTCAAAAACAGAGGAATCATTGGCCCTTCTCAGTGTATTTTATGTCATAAGAATGAGGAGACTGCTGATCATTTGATGTTTGAGTGCTCTTTCACAGGTCAGATTTGGAATCGGTGGTTTTCCTTTTTTAAACTCCAGAGTAATGGTGCTCTGACTCGGAACAATATCTGGCAAAGATGGAAGAAAGGCAGATTTAAATCTAAAGCCCTCCGTCTGGGGTGGGATCTTGGTCTTTCCTTCATCTGGTGGCAAGTGTGGCTGGAAAGAAACGCTCGAATCTTTAGAGAGACCTTCTCCTCGCTTGATGGAATATGGCAGGTTATCTGGAGCAAAGTCACAGAGACGGTTGCCATATATGCTGATGAGGAAATTACGGCTGAGCTGGGTCCTCAGGAAGAGAGAGCTATTGCACAGGTTAGAAAGAACATAGCCAGTTGGAAGCCCCCCCCAGCAGGCTGGGTTAAAATTAACACAGACGGAGCTGCAAAGGGCAATCCGGGCAATGCTGGAATTGGTGTTGTGTGCCGTGATCATGCTGGAACTGTGCTTTACTGGGAACTACAGTGGTCCTGGGAAGAGCCACCAATAATGAAGCCGAAGCCTATGCTATCAAAATTGCTTCCATCCGGGTCGTCAGCAGGGATACGTAAAGATACTCCTTGAGACAGATTCTCAAATTCTGGTTGGCGCTCTTGATTGTTTGAGGAACTTTGCTTTGAAAGCTTGGAAGATACAGATTTTAGTCTCTCAAATCAAGGACCTTTGGAAGGAATTAGAAGATGTGATCCCTATCCATGTGAGTCGTGACTTAAATTCGACGGCTGATTTCCTTGCAAAGATGGGTGCGGAAAAGGAGGTTGGAGTTCAGCTACACAGTGACATGCCTGTGGAAAATGCTGAGATTCGACAGGGACTTGCAAAATTCTTGAATCAATGAGAAATTTTTGTACTAAGGATGATTTTTGTCGCGTTTTCGTGACCTGCTTTGCTGTCGCGGCCCTTGGCAGGAAACTGTCGCGATATCGCGACAGGTTTTGTCGCCACGGCCTTGGGAAGGTTTCTGTCGCGATTTCGCGACGCTTTGAGCGCAGGGGCAATAAGGAGGAAAACAGTCACGATATCGCGACGGTTTTTGTGTTTCGGAGACAAAAGGAAAAACTGTCGCGATATCGCGACAAGTTTGAGCGCAGGGGCAACAAGGAGGAAAACAGTCGCGATATCGCGACGGTTTTTGTGTTTCGGAGACAAGGGGAAAAACCGTCGCGATATCGCGACAAGTTTTGTCGCCACGGCCTTTGGAAGGTTTTCGTCGCGATTTCGCGACGCTTTGAGCGCAGGGGCATCAAGAAGGAAAACAGTCGCGATATCGCGACGGTTTTTGTGTTTCGGAGACAAGGGGAAAAACCGTCGCGATATCGCGACAAGTTTTGTCGCCACGGCCTTTGGATGGTTTCTGTCGCGATTTCGCGACGCGTTGAGCGCAGGGGCATCAAGGAGAAAAACAGTCACGATATCGCGACGGTTTTTGTTTTTTGGAGACAAGGGGAAAAACCGTCGCGATATCGCGACAATTGTTGTTGCCACGGCCTTTGGAAGGTTCCCGTCGCGATTTCGCGACGCTTTGAGAGCAGGGGCAACAAGGAGGAAAATAGTCACGATATCGCGACGGTTTTTGTGTTTCGGAGACAAGGGGAAAATCCGTCGCGATATCACGACGTTTTTGATGCCTGGGAGCCAGATAGAAGAACTGTCACGATTTCGCGACACATTTGGCGCACTGAAGACTTCTGGAAAAGACGTCACGATTTCGTGACCATTTTGGAGCTTGTGCATCATGAGGATAATTCGTCACGATTTCGCGACACTTGGGAGGACTGGTTGCAGATTGATAATCTTGTCACGATTTCGTGACACTTTTGGCGTAAAGGGGGCAAACGGAAAATGTGTCACGATATCGCGACCTTTTTGAGGGATGACTGCTCTGAGGAGAACCCGTCGCGATATCGCGACAATGTTGGTGGTCAGGAGTTGTTGGCTTTGGCTGTCGCGATTTCGCGACATGTCACGATTTCGCGACCGGTTGCCCGGTTGTGGCTTTGGCTGCCTTGACTGTCGCGATATCGCGACATGTCACGATTTCGGACATGTCACGATTTCGCGCCTGGTTTTCTTCTTGTGCTTTGTGTTGGGAAGTGCTGCCCTCTTGCCCTTTGTGCTGGCTTCTTGCTTCCTAGTTCTTGGTTGGGATGTTTTCGATCCCTCTTGTATATACTCTTTGTATTAATATAAGCTTTTCACTTTCTTCAAAAAAAACATAACCCTCAAATATTACCCTCATATCCTCAAAAATAATACATATCATATCAAGTCCCTCAACCCCCTATTTAACCTCAATATAGCCCATCCCAAATCCCCCAGTACACTCATCCATAAGTTCCTCAACAATCCTCTCAAACCTTACCCACATATCCTCAACATAAATACATGCCACCTCAAGTTTCTCAATCCACTCTACCACAAATTCCTCAACATCCTCCCCAACCACAGCCAAACCCTTCGCACCCAACTCCCTCTTTTTAGCCACCTCCTGATGCCTTTCAATATTACCCTAAATATCCACCTTACACCTCTTACTCTTCACAACCATTACCACCTCAACCTAATACCCAAAATTACTCTTCCTAACCCCAAACTTACACCTCCTAACCTCACACTTATACCCCTACACCTCCTAATCCTACTTACAACCCAAATCCTACCCCACCTATGGTGTAGTTATATTCACAAGATGAGATACAATGACTTATCAGTCGTATGAATGCACTTGAGCTTCAAACTATGGGAATAGACTATCAAAAGCCTTACCTTATTCAAATATACACACAACCCATTCATCCATTTGTACCCACCCCAATTTACCCCTAAAAATTTAAGCTACCCAAGCTTGACCCCTTTACAGGACATGGGGATCCAAAAAACCTTTTGAGAAAATACCTTAATGCTTGTTTTCTCATTAGCGGTAGTGACCACCTTCTTCTTCGTACCTTCAACATATACCTCAGTGGTGTTGCCCTTGAATGGTATAATTATCTACCACAACATAGTAGATAATCTTTTAAGCAATTGACCAACCTCTTCCTTGAACAATTTTCTCTCTTAGTCAAAAATAAATCCAACCTCACTGACATCTATAACCTCAAGCAATTTGAATATGAATCTATCTTAGATTATGGATCTTAATGGTAAGCAATTATTAATGAATTACCCTTTTCCTTATCCATTACCGAGTTGAATCACCTCTTCACTCGTAGTTGCAACAAACACTTTTCCATACTCTTGCAATTGCAACAATATAGGATCTTTGAGGAGGCATTAGCTCAAGATAAAGTTATTGAGGATATTAAAATCCAAGAGGGCATTATAAAACTTAAAAATAAATAATGTAATAATAAAAACCAAAAGGGAAATGCCACTTCTTCAAAATCACCCCAAGTCAACCAAATTATCATTCCTGCACTCCCTCCCACCACCACTATCCAATCTTCTCCACAACCCCAATCTAAAATAGCACCCCAACCATCCTTGACCCAACCCTTAGCCTCCACTTCCATAGCTCAACCTTCGAATAAGCCTTTTCAAGCACCAAGATATGAATTTACTCCCCTAGCCAAGCCTTTAGCCAATATTTTCCATCATATTACCAAATCCAAAACCATCACCCTTCCTAAAATTAAACCTCTTTATGATCCCAATAGATCCTTACCTCAATCCTATAAACCTCATATTTATTGTGTCTATTATCATCAACCGGGCCATGATATTGAGCACTGCATGTAATTTAAAAATGTGGTCCAAAACATGATAGAAAATGAGGAAATTCATGTAGATAATCCATTACTCCTGCTAATCAAAATCTTAGGATTTACCAAAATCCTTTACCCCAACACACCACAACCTCCACACCATCCAACCAAGTAAACCATATCAACCATAAAACTGGTTTTGTTGGGATGGTGTATATAATTACTCGAGGTCAGCACCAAACCAATCGTATATATCCAACTCAATCCCAAGCCCAAACCCAATCCTCACATTTCTAATATAAAAATCCCCAAATTTCAACCCCTATTATTAATGTAGCTCCCAAACAAATCCCTCCTAAACCTATACTTACCCTTACCCAAAAATTAACTAATTGTCTTAAACTCATTCCTATTAAACTCTTTTTCTATGACCTTATGCAATAATCCTCGATCCACCAAGAGGCTTTCATGGAAATCCTAAAAGAAATTGATATTCCCCCTCAAGACCCATAGGTTTTTACTAATTTTATAGGCCATATTTGCACATGCACTGATCCTACTACCACATTTTATGACTATGAGATTAAGACAATGCCTATGGGGGTACCCGATACCCCCATGCACATTATCACTTCCAATAATGGCCTAGCCTTTAAGAGGGTCTTGGTCGATATGGGATCTTCCATTAGCATCATCACATCAGTAGCCCTTAAACACCTTAACATTCCTTCTTCTTATATAGTCCATTCTGATTTTACCCTTTGTGCCTTCAATGACACCCTTTTCCCCACTCTAGGCACCATTGTTTTACCCATACAAGTTGGCCCTAAAACCATTCATACCCTCCTGTATGTCCTTGAGGAATAAATGTAGTACAACATTCTCCTAGAATGACCATGGATTCGGGAGATGCGATGTGTTCCATATAGCTTACACCATTGCTTAAATTTTTTACATGATGACCTTATCCATTGCATACCGGTATATGATGAACCATTTAAGTACTGCAACTTAATCATCGATCCCTCTCAACCTTCACTACCCACCATGTACTTTTCCCTCACCCCTAATACCAACACCTTTACCTCCTCACCCATACCTCACACTATTTCTCACATATTGTAACCAATGGAGGATCAATCACCCACCTCTTCCCAAACCCTAGGTACACCCCTTCCATTACCTAAATTCATATTTCATCATCCTAATCCTTCCACTAAATCTATCCCAAATCATACCCCTTCTCTTTCTCAATAATAGGATCCCTATGCCTCACATCACACACCAATTCACCCCACAACCATAGCACTATAAACTTCCCCCAACATTGCCCTCCATTGACCACATCTAACCTTATCCCAGTCACTTTAACCCAAACCACACCTACCCCTTTCATAGCTCCTACTTCACCCAATCCTACAATCCCACATGTCATTGTATATGTGACCAATATGGCCATAGGCTTGTACAAGATGTACATATTAAAAATGTACCACATCTAGAATCCATTAAAGATTTTGGCATATCCTACAATCTACCTTTAGCTATAGGTGTTGTTGTGTCTTTAGGCTCCTTATCTAACCACACCAATTTTGTTTCTAGGGTACTCAACACACCTACACTACCATCCACCCCCATTCCCTTCCAAGACCATTTTTATGGTATCGTTGATTTCCTTTCTAAGCCATATTTTGTATTGTACTACTTTCAAAAATGACATTGGTAGAATTTTAGCCTTGGCCACTATGAGCAAAGCACCCACACCCTTATTGATCTATTGGATCAATTACCTAATACCTGAGCAGGCCTTGGCTATAAGCCTATACCAACATACCTTCTCTTGCTTCTTTAACCAACACCCTTTCTATTCATGAATATAATGAGGAGGAGACACACTCCCATAATATTACACCCTCACCACACCCCCACATTCTCATGATATATGTTGACCTCTTCACTCCTCTCTGTCTTCCTACTAAACCTGATTGCCTATTACATATCCAACATGAAACTATTAACATGAACCCTATTTCCACACCCCCTAGCTCAGATGACTTTTTATCCACCCCACAACTTATCCCTTACACTCTTAACCATATCTCATCCTCTTCTATAATCATATGCATCGTTGATACGGTTGAGGCTCCTCCCATAATCGTGTCTACAAATGATCCCATCCTTATACCCACACCACACCAGTTAGAGTATGGATCCCACATGCTAATCAAAGAAACCTTAGATATCGATCTTAGTTTCAACACTACCAATATGTAGGTAGTTAAAATAGGAAAAATCCTTTCTAAGGAAGAACAAGAAAAATTTATCACACTCCTAAAAGATATACCTATAAATATATGCCTAGCCTTGATCCTAACTTGATGGTCCACAATCTTGTGTTAAATCTCAATGCTCAACTTGTTAAACAAAAATTATGAAAATTACATCCCACTATTACCCTCATGGTGAAAGATAAATTACAAAAATTACTTGATGTGGGCTTTGTACAACCCATTGACTATCCTGAATGGGTTGCTAATATAGTACCTGTTGCTAAACCTAATGGGGGGTATGCGTATGTACTAATTTTTGAGATCTTAACAAAGTGTATCCCAAAGATGATTTTTTCTACCTAATATAGACACACTCCTAGATGCTAAATTTGAACATGAAATGACATACCTTATGGATGGTTTCTTGGGTTATATTAAAATTAGAGTTAACCCTGTCGATCAACACAAGACCTCTTTTACTACTCTCTGGGGGACTTTTTGTTACAAGGTAATTCCATTAGGACTAAAAAATATCGAATCCACTTATCAACAAGCCATGACTTATATTTTTCATGATTACATGCATAAGCTTATGGATGATTATGTCAATGACCTCCTCTCTAAATTTGAAGATCAACATGATCACATTCATATTCTACAAAAAGTCTTTTGTCGTCTCTTAGAATATAATGTTAGGCTCAATCCCAAGAAGTGTGTCTTTGGTGTCAATTCAGGAAAGTTACTTGGATTTATTATTTCCAAAGAGGGCATTCGAGTGGACCCTAATAGAGTTAAGGCCATAATGGATATGCCTCCACCTAGAAACCTAAAGTAATTAAGGATCTTACAAGGTAATATCTAGGCCATTCAATGATTTATAGCATAATTGTTCGATAAATTCAAGTCCTTTAATCACCTTTTATGAAATGGGGCTAAATTTGAATGGATGCCTGAATTCCAAGCTACTTTTGATAATATAAAGTAATACCTTGCATCCCCTTCAATTCTTGTTCCTCCCAAACTCGATCTTCCCTTCCTTTTGTACATACCTACCACTGATTTTGCTCTAGGGAAAATTCTCACATAAAAGAATGATCTAAACTGCAATCAAACCATTTATTACTTGAGCCGCACACTTGTCAGTTATGAGAGCCGCTATCCCTATGTCGAAAAATTATGCCTTGTAGTATTTTCCACCATACTACTTATGTGATGGCCAAATAAAACCCCCTATGATATATAATGAGTCACACCTACATGAATAGTAGAACCTCCAAATGGATTAGAAAGTTTGACATAGAATTTATTATTCAAAAATCCATAAAGTGTCAGGTCATTGATGACCAACTCACGAAAGATCCTTTACCCAATATTGAACCCCTTAAAATCAAGCTTCCCAATGATTTCATTTTTACTGTTGATACGATAGATGAAATAATAAAACTTGATGATGATAATGATGATTTGACCTTATTCTTTGATGGTTCTAAATGTGAACAAGGGGGTGGTGCATGAGTAGTCCTAGTTACCTTTCAAGGGATTCCTATCCCCTTTTCTTTTAAACTGGACTTTTCTTGCACCAAAAATACTGTTGAATACGAGGTTCTCATTCTAGAGCTTTAAACTATTTTAGCAATGTGTGTCAAGCACCTGTGTATCTTTGGTGACTCCCTTTTAATTGTTAATTGAATTAAGGGAGTTTATCAATGTAAACATAAGATTATACAGTTTTATAAAGACATCATTGACAAGTTTGTGGTCCAATTCGATTGGTATGAGATAGATTCCATTGCTCACTCATCCAATCAATTTACAAACACTATGGCATCCTTAGTATCCCTTATTCCCAATAAACCCTTCTATGATGTCACCACTCTCCATGTTAAAACCTTGGCCCAATCTACTCTTCATTCACCTACACCTGACACTGAATGAGATGTAAATTTTATTACTACTGAATCCCCTTCTCCTCAAACCTTCCAAATATGAACTCTCCTTCATTCCCTCATCTACATGAACTCCTCCTCCCCTGCTAAACCTACAATTGATATGTATCCCTCCATCACCACCCCACTCCTTAAAACCTTCACCCAAATAATAGCCCAACACACAACATCCACTTTCATTGTTGTAGGCAATTATCACGCTACTATCGCTTCCATTGACTCTTATTCCACCTTATTTGCTTAGTTATGTAACTACCTTCAGATCAGATATTTTCCACTATATTTTACCTCTACCACCAAGCAAGCATTCAGCCAAAAGGTAACATGATATGTGCTACTAGGGGACATTCTCTATAAACAAGGTTATGTTGGTATCCTACTTCATTGTATGGAACCTCAAGAAACTCAATGAGCAATTACTCAAGCACATGATAATACATGTGAGGGTAACTTTAGTAGATTAGCTATTGCTAGACAATTTTTTTGCATGGGATATTACTGGCCCACCATGGAGCATAATTGCTCTGAATACGATAAGCGATGTGTTAAATTCCAAACTCATGCTCACATAACCCATGTGTATTTGCAAGCTCTTCAAACCACACAGTTCTATTGGCCCTTTTCACAATGGGGGTTAGACTTGATTGGTAAAACTTTCCCCCTCTTTTGGATAACATATACACAATATTATAACGGCTACTGAGTATTACACAAAATGGGTAGAGGCAATCCCTCTTGCCTCTACTACTAGAGCTAAAATTGCAAAATTTATCCTTCACCATATTATATGTTGTTTTGGGATACCATCCAAGATTATTTCGGACAATGGTCCCCCATTTAAAAATAAGAATGTTTGCACCCTTTGTCAAAAATATCACATTCACCACAATTTCTCCACCCCTTATTACATGCAAGCCAATGGGTAGGCTGAGGCCTCTAATAAGACCATTTATTCTATCCTTAAGAATACTGTTAAGGAAAATCATAGATATTGGAACCTACAATTACCCCTCGTTTAATGGGATTATCGCACTAGCATTCGTACCCCTACTAGGGCGACTCATTTTTCTTTGGTCTATGGCACTGAGGTAGTTATACCTTTGGAACTTGAAATCCCATCCCTTTGAATTTATTTATAGGAATTCATGGATGATGATACCACCCATCAAGCTAGGCTTGATCAATTAACCCTTCTCAATAAACATTGTATTAATACCTTAAAGTATCTTCCCATTTATCACGATCAAATTAAATGAGCCTATAATCATAAGGTTCATCCCCATAAATTCTAGGTAGGTGACCTTGTCGTAAAAGCAAATCAACAACAATATCATATCCTACCTCAATTTCGGTACAAGTTTATATCCAATTGGTTGGGACCTTATATCATTAAACAAAAATTTGATATCTTGTCTACCCTTGAGGGAGACAAGGAGCTTGAGCCTATAAATATTTTGCACCTACGGGTATTTTATGCATAATGTCCATATCCCTTTATAGCTCTTATACCTCTTGTACATACATTTACTCTTATCAATAAATACATCCCTCTTTTTATACACTTTTTTTATGCCCCATTTCGTATAACTTTAACTCTACCACATAACCCTATTGTGACCTCTTTGTTCAATCTTTATCTTCACCACATCACTCTACAATATCCTTTGCATGTGAGGATAGTATAGCGTAGTCGTTATTCGTAAGGAGTGATGTTTCTTTTGGATTTTGTAGGCTGATTTGGTGAGGATAAATATCTTATAATTATTCTGACTATGTCCTTAGCATTTCCCCTTTTATACGGGACACCTTTTGTTTCTCAAGATAAGTGCTCACCTCATTAATCATTTACCTTTCCTTTTATGCGCAAGGGTATATATGTGTCTCCCCCCCCTTTTTCTTCTAGCTTCTATTTTCTTCTTATCCCTTTCCTCATATCCTATGAACCTTTCTATCACTCAGCCATATCTAGTATCCTCCTCAAGTGCACATATCTCCCATTCAAAGCCATGATGATTTGGAGCCACCCTTCATGACCTATTGATACAACCTAGAATCTACACACTATACACATAATTAATGTTATTTTTGAATAGGCGAGAATGACATCATGATTAGTCCAAATGCCTATATTAGCTCATTGTGCTCTTTTCTACAGTCCAAAACCCAAGGGTTCACACCTCAAAAATAATAATAATAATAAATAAATAATAATATAAATCATATAGCCTGAATCCTTGGGTGTATTAGATGACTCCAGTGGGACTATAGACACTTGACTGGAAATGGAGTAACATCGATGGACTATGTGAAACCAGGGCTATAGACACCTAATTGGAAATAGAATATGCCTTCATGATGAACCTACTCTTTTTCATTAGGACTATGATTGATTAAGTCCGAACCTATTCAAAAATTAGTTTAATGAATTCACTACACACATAGTGAATTTAGGATATTTGGATATGTCTCAAGGGATCCCTAATCCTAATGGCCTATAATAAGCACCTTAACACATGAGAGGAGCACTAGGGTGTTTGAGTCTTGTGAAATCTCCCTTGGATATTTTCCTTTCCTCTCTCCTTTTGTCCCTTGTCTTTTGCTTTATTGCTCCCCTTCCCCGTGGATATTATATACCCTTATGTATGTCTAGAGAATTTTTTTTATTAATGAGGTGAACATTTCCCATGATCACTATTATCTATTATATATCATCATTATTATACATATCAATTATCTTTTGCCATTACATTTCATCCATAAATTTTTTATTGGTGATTCGTTTTAACCATTCACATTAATACATCATATCATTATCATATCCATTAACTATGTACTACTCATCCATACACAAAACATCCATACGTTCACACACATAAATAAAATAAGGTACAAAATAATATGTACATATATATATATCAAAATCATACATAATATATCATACCCATAGGCAATCCATAAATAACAAAAATGTACATCCAAAAATACAATCTGACCCATAGGCACTCATCTAGCCTCATCACTACTCACTGATGACCCCTCACCTTTATCTCCATCACTTTCCATCTAGGTTCCTCATCTCTCTCGCTCACTCTTATCATCTCTACTGGACTCTGACGATGTCCCCTTATGAAAGCAGTGCATCCATGCACTAATATATGGTGATCTTGAAGTCATGCTCCTACTCCCACTCTGAGATCGTGATCGTGAGTCCTCTGGTAGTGGAATATTATACTTCAAGAGCTCCACCTCTAAACTTTGTCTCCATGTGTATGCCTCTTCAAACACTATTAGAGCTAGCAATTCTCCCTGACTTTGTGTCTTCACTTGCTCTAACTCACTCTCCAACTGTTGGACCCAGTCTTAGGACTCCAAATGCTCCCTGCCCAATTGCTCCATATCACCCTCCAACTGCTACATCCAATCACAAAACATTGAGTGATCTCTCCTTTAATGCTCATGGTCCTCCACATCCTACATATGCCCCACCTCCAACCTCCTCACTTGGCATAGGATAATACCTTCTTACTTATGTTGGTGAGTCTTTTCATCAAGGGCTACTACTTTATCTTCTTGAAAGATGCACCATAGGATCTTACTATGTAATTAGCCAATAATTTGGGTTGACCAAATATTATAATTTTTTCTATTTAAGTGAGAAAAAAGGGCTTGATGATGCAACTCATACAATTTAGACTCTAACATTATAATAGATTCTCAAACTAATGCTACCAATGGATAGAGCTCAAAAAAACATGTGTTTTGGAAAAAAAAAGGGGGGGGCTCAAAATGTTGTTATATGCAAAATATATGGCCTTTAAAATTCCCTAACAGACCTCATAGATGCAAACATTAAAGCCCCAAATATTAGAGATGTAGAAACAAATCCCAACCTATTTTCCACTTCAACTCCTTTGATATGCATAATGGTTGACACTTGCCTCTGTTTTATTGTGCATGGGGTATATATATGTTAAAATGTGAGGCACAACAAAGGATACGGCCATGCCAACTACCATATTCAACAAATGTCATTTGTATTTTGTAAATTGTTTGATCAACATTGGAGGAGTCAATCCTTGGTCTCATAGGTGCTAAGTGCATTGCACTAGCCAACTAGATAGTTGCATTGTTAAGAGGGAAATTTATCTCCCTTTGATAAAACCTCATACCAAAACATGGAAAACAACTCAGGTGACTGTAGGATGACCAAAAGTAATGTGTGCAATTTGAAAAATTTGTCCTCTCTCTCCTAAGGGCTTCCTATTATCTAATCTATTGTCATGCATGAAGGTTTTGAAAGTTTATTCCCCCATATAAGATAAAGCTGCACTACTAATGCAAAGTAAAAAAGCATGCACTACTAATGCAAAGTAAAAAAGCATCACAATTCAATGTCACGACCTTCTTTATTCAATGCATAATTCCAACCACCATGCCATGTCATTATTTAGAATTAAGGAAAATATTTCAATCTTTCTCTTATACTGCTTGAAATATTCACACATCAAATATTTTATAATGCAAAAAATAATTCCTATAGTAACTCATGCAAAAATCATATGTATATATATCTATCAAAATAATACATAATATATTATACCCATAGGCAATCCATAAATAATAAAAATGTACATCCAAAAATACAATCTGGCCCATAGGCACTCATATAGCCCCATCACTACTCGTTGATGACCCCTCACCTTTATCTCCATCACTTTTCATCTATGGTACTTGTCTCTCTCGCTCGATCATGTCCTCTCTACTTGACTATGACCATGTCCCATCATGAAATCAGGGCACCCATTCACTAATATATGGTGCTCTTGAAGCCATGCTCCTACTCCTACTCTGAGATCGTGATCCTGATTGTGAGTCTTATAGTAGTAGAATATTATGCCTCAAGAGCACTGCCTCTAACCTTTGACTCCATGCTTGTGCCTCCTCAAACACTATTAGAGCTAGCGATTCTCTAAATTTATGTCTTCACCTACTCTAACTCACTCTCCAACTACTGGATCTAGTATTAGGATTCCAAATCTCCCTCCCTAATTGCTCCATATCACCCTCCAACTGCTACATATGATCATAAAATATTGAGTGATCTCTTCTTTAATTCTCATTATTCTCCACATCCTGCATATGCCCCACCTCAAACCTCCTCACTTGGAATAGGAAGCTATCTTGCTCCGCTATTAGTTGATCTCACTCATGTTGCCACTAATCTAATCATACTCTTAAATCATTCTGCTATGGTATCGCCTAATCCACCATAGCCTCCCACTATCGTAACTGCATCACTCGTTGTGCTCTCTATGTCTCCCTCCAATGCATGCACCTACCTCCTCGATCACTCTATCTCATCATCATTCTCATCCCCTCCTCCACCTTCCATAGGAAATCCATGATACTGCCACCAAGTCTATCCATCTGCATCTAATGCCATATCATCCTCCTTGCTCACCTCTACAACCTCCCCATAAGGCAGATGCCTCTTCAAGTCCATCCTCCTATAGACCACTAGTGCTGGAGGAACACCCTATGATAGACCAAATTATCTCACCACCCACTCATGTTGGAAGAGCTCATGCTCTCCCCTATGTCATGCACAACACCATCTCCTCCTCCTCACTCTCCTCAAGTGAACTCTATTAGTCTTCCAACATGGACCCCTCAGCCACGATATCCATGCTACCTATCCCAACTGTAACTATCAAAACCTACCTTGATAATATTCTAAGTTGTCTAGTCTATTATGACTCTACTCCTACTCTTGCTCATGTTCCCATCGCATAGCATATCCAATTTCCCTATCCATCTCAACATGAGCCTCCCATGGTAACCCTAATGGCCTCTCTATCACAAAATACTCCCATACCCATACCTGAAGGAGGAAGCTTACTCCTAACCTAACTCTCCATCTTCTCTGTACCTCATAGATCTCCCTATAGGTTTATGCAAGTAATATTGGAGTCCACATGAAGACAGTCTTATACTCTATCAGGTCCACCACAATTTCCAACATGTTCTAGGGGAACTATGTACTTGATGAGGCTAGGAGTATGATATTTGACATCACACTCATCAAGACAACCTAGCATCCAATGAGCATCTTCTACAAAAATTGGTGCTCCATTAACACCCCTCTATGACCAACATCCCTCACCACATCAGCTACCCAGTCTCCATAAATACTCATTAGCACCCTATCAAACTCTCTCGTATGTGCCACTCTTATCCTCTCTCTCTATCGATAGGTGAAACAACTGATAGATGTCCTCCAAGGTAATAATGATCTCACCCATAGGCAACATGAATGTGTTGCTCTCACAATCCCACTACTTAGCCAACATAATCAAATACACCTGGTTGGAGTGTACATTCTCCAACCGTACCACATATCATAACCCCAGTGTCTACAGACACTCCCAATCATCCTCCTTTAGCTTCTTTCGCTCCTACCTATATAGGTTGCTAAAGTGATACCTCATTTATAGCAACTCCCCCTACAATCACAAAAATATAAAAAATCATCAGTACACATACCCATTACTCATCATCCAATTGTGAAACCAAAAAGAAAATTCAAAATTTCCTCTTTTTTATCCACTCTACCCTCCACCTCCTTTCGCATCTGCCTTACCCTAAAAAAAATTCAAAATTTCCTCTTTTTTATCCACTCTACCCTCCCCCTCCTTTACCCCTCATCTACCTTACCCTTTCACTTTAATTTTATACCAAAACCCACCTAACTTACCCTTTCCCTTTTAATTTACCCCTTTTCCCCCTCTCTCCTCTTTACCTTGTGGCTAAACCATCTCCATTGAGACCATCCTTTCCTTGACCGCCTCTTGGAAGACAGTATCTCTTACGACCATCCTAATGGATATGGTATCTCCCATTGTCGTATTCCCCCTAACTTTCAATCTACCCTCCCCTAGCCATAACCATCTTCATTGAGATGGTCACAATGGCAACCATATTGCTAGGGATGGTCTCTCCCGTAACTACCTCATCAGAGACGATCTTGCTACCACAATTTTGTGTGGATCGTAATCCAACCCTAACCACCTAAATCGTACCCTACCCTTATTAAAATAAAAATTTGCTTCCTCCTTCAACCATTCACCCTCCCTAAACCTTACCTTCGAACTCTTCCTTCTCCCATCCCCTTTTCTTTAATTCATTTCTTAATTAATTATTTAATTAAAATTAATTAATTCATTACGTTAACCTCTCCCACCCCATTCCTTCACACCCAAAAAGCAAAACTAAATAAATCAATTAAAAATAAAGCACGAACCACTTTACTAGTTATCTCTTGCTTCCTCCACCCGTTGTTGCAACACTCGATGCTCCACCCACCTCCATGCTTGTGCTCACTCCACTTGTAGACACTATTTTGCTCCTCTTTTAACCCTCTCTCATCACTCACGATTGTGCAAATGACACTCGTAAACATGATTTTCCCCTTTTATAACCCTTAGGCCTTGATTGGCCCAGGCAATCACACAATCGGCCTAGGCGGTCACACAACCGACCTAGGTGATCATGCATACCCACCCTAGGTGGTATCGCACTTTTCTGATATGGTTTTGCACTCCCATGACCACATCAGCCAAGATGGTCTTGCCTGCACACCTTTTTCTTCTCCACCACCTCCCTTAATGTACCATTATCTCTTTTAGACCTAATTTTTCATTTCCATGACATTGCTTTACCTTTTACTTGCCCCTTTGGGTACTTTTTTACACCACCCCTTTGGGCAATTTCTTTACACTGCCTCCTTGGATGTTTTTTTACACTGCCTCCTTAGGCACTTTTTTTACTCGCCCCCTTGGGCTGTCCATTTTTTATCACGTCTTCTTAGGCCTTTTTTTACTTTTGTGATGTCCATGGCATTCGTTCTTGATCGGGTCTATCTCTCTACTATGGTCACATCTCATTATTTCACCCTTATTCATCTATGTCCATTCTGCTCCCTCCCTAGGAATCTGAATTATAATGCCACACTCCAACCCCACCCTCCTCCCTACCCCTTTTACGCTTTTTCATTTCCCTATATTGACCCTCCTACCCACTCACCTAGCTTAATCACTTCCCTTTCCTTCCCAATTTGGTCAAGTGGCTCGTCCTTGGCCTTGTAATCTCACCTGTGCACTCACCACTTGAGGGGGTTGCCAAATATACTCCCATGAGGATAATCATCTCATTGGGGCAACACACTACAATTTTGACAAACATTTTTTGCACTATGTTGTTTTTATAAACAACACATTTCAAAAAGGAGCATCTATAGACATCAAAAATTAAAAATGCTACTAATCTAATAAATTAAAAATAAAAATACCTAAATAAGCTTCAAAAAATCATTAATAACCTAAATTCCCTAGGAATACCTAATAAAACCTTAGAAAACACCACAAGTATTAAATGTAAATAATAAATCAAATTTTGAATCCACCCCTACATCCACAAAAATAATAAAAATGTAAATAAAATAAAATATTAAATTCCTAATCATTTCCCTACACCATTAATAATTAATTAAAAAATTAAATAAAATTTGCATCTCCATCATGATCCCTATTTATTACCCCTCCCACATAGAAAATGATAAAAATAAATAAAAAAATAGCAATTATAATTTCAATTGACTAAACTCCCTGTTAAAACCCCTTTTTGCTAATTAATCATAATTAAACAATGTTCTAGGCAATGCATTTAATTAAAAATTCTCTAGATGCCTATAAAATATGCCCCTCCCAAATCTCTAAAAATCTCCTAATTTAATATGCCACCTCACATGCACTTTTCCTCCATGCCACAAATGGAAATTTAAAATTTAAAAATAATAAAAGTCAAAAAGTTGCATTAAATCCACTTGGCTGAAGGACAGGCCACATCATCACTTTGGCAAGTTTAAAACAGTTTTCCCATCCCCCCAGGACATATCTTTCAAGGCAATTTAATGAGCCAACTCCCCAATCCTCACACCTCATCATTTTAGTACTTTAAAAATGCTCCCATATTCCCCCATGTGCTTTAGGAAACTAATTTAAAATTAGTTTCCTCCCCCCTAGACTTCCCACATCCCAAAGCAATTTAGTAACCCCACCCATATCCCTTCCACATCACCACTCTCTAGACCCTTCCCTCACCTACCCTACCCATGTGGAGACCAAGCGGATTCTATGTGGCATCCCACTCATCCAACCCTAAAATTCCTATAAATACCCTTGGCCATGGCCAAGGGAGGAGAGCCCATATTGTGCTAAGTACATGCTGTAAAAATCTCCACTCACCTTGCCTTAGCCTACTTGACCATGAATCACAATCCTCAACCACTTTCCAATACACTCATAACTCCACTACTGCCCTTTTGAGCTCTTGGGTTCATCAGTTTTTAAGTTTACAAACATAGTCTCAAGATCGCTTCTTTTGATATGATCACGATGCCTGCTTACCATCTCCCTAGAGACGATATCATCTCTATCATGAAACAACAATAGGAGCAACATTTTTGGTGACTGTCACATGCTATAACAGGTATATACTTTATGTTTTATGCATTCTGGTTTTATTTAGTAGCAGTTTATTTTAATTTACTATGGTTTTTATGTTATATGGACTAAGGACCAACTTAGGTGGGCCCATCTAGATCTTAATGCCTTCTTTGTCGGTTGTGTGTAAGTTTTACTCTATATTTGACAGCCCCTAGAAGTCTCCATTCGCAAGCACCCATGTTACGATATTCTCTTGATCACAACTTTGTGAGAGAGAAGCAAGAACACCATTTCTTGTTGAAAAGTCCCTGTTTGGGCATCTTTGTAATCTATAAATGATAAAGGGTTTTTACTTTGCATTGTAAAATATTATATTGTGTAATAAAAATCATTGTGTATATTGCTCTCCCTTTATCTTTGAGTTCATTGCCAATGGTGGCTTCTCCTCTCTACACTAACCAATCTATTGTCATGCATAATGGTGTTTTCAAAGCTTATTCCCTCATGGAATACACAAAGCTTCTCTACTATTGGAAAGTTAAAAAGCATCGCAATTTGATCTAATGGCTTCCTCTCCTCAATGCATAATGCTAACCACCATACCATGTTATTAGTTAAAATTAAGAAAAATGATTGTCTTTCTCTTGTAGCTTTTGAAATTTTCATAAAATTTGTCAATCTCTTAACATAAAAATAATGTCTACGGTAACTCGAACTTGGGTTGATCTTGTGTAAATGCCTTACAAGGTATTTTTTTTACTATAATAATTTCTCTTTTGTATGGATTTTGCCATGTCCCTTCTCTATGAAGAAGGAGATTATGCACTTCAAATCATACAGGCATCAATCCAATGCTAGAACGCATGACACAGGATACCTTTGAATTCAAATTTGCACATGTTTTTTCCTCCTTTGAAATGACTATTTCATGTATTGATTTTTGATATTTTTGGTAATAAAGGATCGAGATCCTACATTTCTTCATTTTTGAATCCTTCTTTTGGAAATATAAAAAAGGATTTACTCCAATGCTCTTGGAACAACAAATGATAAATATAGGAAATAAGACTCCTTTTTGCCCTTTATGTAGAAATGGCTTATGAGACATTGAGGAGGAAATCATCCTAGAATTATAAATAAATATCAAGGGATCCAACTAGTATTTTTGTGTGACTAAGTGAAGCAACTCCATACTTGTTCGGATACTATGTTGGAATAAAATCAATCCATCCACTCAAATCTTATACAAAAATTATAAAATGATAAGAAAAGAAAAGAGAGAAAAATTGTTGAGCACCCACAAGCACCATAAAATAATCACCGCATTATCCATGGGTAAAAATCATAAAAACTTGATACAATGGATGGAATTGGGGGTATTTATATGAATACCAATACCAAATCCCCAATTACATAAACGAGTTTAACCTAAGACGACATAACAAGAGGTATTTGAGGTTAATTACAAGTTATAAGACAGGTTTAACCATAACAGGGTTAATCACTGCCTATAGGACTTACATAATAAAATATTATAATAAGTTAAATATAATTATAGAATAATTTCCCTTAGGACTATACAAGATTGTATTATTCAATGGGTGTTGTCCATAAGTCAAATTATATTTTCTACACACCCTCATAACATGAATTGAAGGTCCAAGGAAAGAAGACATTAGTGACAATATTATCTACCCCCCATAATAGATGCTCTAGTTGACATATGCAATTGAGAAAGATCCTTTCGAATGCCTCTCACCATTCGAAAGAAGTCCATCCATATTCAAAAACTCAACTTCGATCCTTTGCAATTTTAATAAGCAAATCTTAGTTGGATGTTCTTCCTTCTTATAGTATCAACAAATGGTCTTTGACTTCTGTGAAGATTTAGCCTAGCCCTTGGACCCCTAGGTCTTAGTCTCTTTAGGTTTGAATTTCTTTGCATGAGCCTATACTTGTGAAGTACCACCACAATTCTTCATTGCTACCTAAAAATTAAGTAGGGGTGAAAAGATGACCAAAAGTAAGATTTTTTTAATTCCAAGAACATAGGAATCATATGAACTATGAGGTTTAACATCTAAAAAGAAGGAGAGAGATTATAAAGGCTTCCCAATTTATATATTATCTTTATTTTTGTCTCAAGAATATTCAATATCAATACCTTAAATCTTAAAGTATAGTCCTCAATGTTATGAAAACTAATTTCAAATAAGAAAGCTCCAATTCTAAGTGACTTACTTCAATTTTATTTACTTTCCTAAATAACTCAGGAATTTTGACCATACCTCAATAGGTTTATTCTCTTTCATATAAAAAAGTAATTATGGTTCAATCAACAAAAATAATATGATAAGACCTTCTTCTTACTTATGCTGGTGAGTCTTTTCATCAAGGACTACTACTTTATCTTCTTGAAAGATGCACCATATGGTCTTACTATGTAATTAGCCAATCATTTGAGTTGACCAAATATTATAATTTTTTCCATTTAAGTGAGTAAAAAGGGCTTGATGATGCATCTTACATAATTTAGACTCTAACATTATAATAGATCCTTAAACTAATGTTACCAATGGATAGAGCTCAAAAAATATGTGATTTGGAAAAAAAGGTGGGGCTCAAAATGCTTTTATATGCAAAATTTATGGTCTTTAAAATTCTCTAACGGACCTCATAGATGCAAACATTAAAGCCCCAAAGCTTAGAGATGTAGAAACAAATCCCAACCTATTTTCCACTTCAACTCGTTTGATACGAACAATGGTTAACACTTGCCTCTGTTTGATTGTACATAGGGTATATATATGTTAAAATGTGAGGCACAACATAGGATACGGCCATGCCAACTATTATATTCAACAAATTTCATTTGTATTTTGTAAAATGTCTGATCAACATTGGAGGAGTCAATTCTTGGTCTCATAGGTGCTAAGTGCATTGCACTAGCCATCTAGGTAGTTGCACTATTGAGAGGGAAACTAATCTCCCTTTGATAAAACCTCATACCAAAACATGGAAAACAACTCAGGTGACTGTAGGATGACCAAAATTAATGTGTGCGGTTTGAAAAATTTGTCCTCTCTCTCCTAAGGACTTCCTATTATCTAATATATTGTCATACATGAAGGTTTTAAAATCTTATTCCCCCATAGAATACAAAGCTTCACTACTAATGCAAAGTAAAAAAGCGTCACAATTCAATGTCATGACCTTACTTATTCAATGCATAATTCCAAACACCATGCCATGTCATTAGTTAGAATGAAGGAAAAGGTTTTAATATTTCTCTTATACTGCTTGAAATCTTCACACATCAATTATTTTATAATGCAAAAATAATTCCTATAGTGACTCAAGCTTGGTTTGACGTATTATATGGTGGTTGTTTGGATACAATGGATGACCTTATAGGTGGATTTGTAAATTCTCCTTATCTATAAAGAAGGATATTTTGCACTTCAAAAAATATAAGCACCAAACCAAAGCTAGAGTGTGTGATACATGATGCCTTTGAATTCAAATTTGCATGTGTTTTTCCATATTTTGAATGACCCTTTCAAGTATCAATTTCTAATATTTTTTGGCAATAGAGCATCGAGACCCTTCATTTATTTATTTTTGAAGCCTTATTTCAAAAGGAGAAAAGTATTTTCTTCATTGCTCTCAAAACAAAAAATGATAAAAACATGAATGAGAACTCATTTTTGTTCCTTATGCAAAAATGGCTTATGAGGCATTGAAGAGGAAATCATCCTACGATTCAGAAGAAATATTAGAGGTTCAAGACAAAATTTATGCGACCAAGTGAAGCAAATCATACTCACTTTGATACTATGTTGGAATTCACACTTCTTTTATAGATATGAACAAAAGAAAACCATCCACTCAATTTTTTATAGAAAGTATAAAAGGAAGAAAGAAAAGAAAAGTAACTTACAAATTTTTGAGCACACATAGGCACCATAATAATCATTGTATTATCCATGGATAAGAACTATAACACTTTGATACAATGGATGGAGTGGTGGGGGGTATTTATACCAATACCCAATACTCAATCATATAAATGAACTTAACCTAAGGGAATACAACAAGTGAGATTTAGAGTTAATTACAAGTTATAATATGAGTTTGACCATAATAAGGTTAATTGTCACCCATAGGACTTACATAATAAAATATTTCAATAAAATAAATATAATTATATAGTTATTGTCCTTAGGCCTATACAATATTATATCATGCAATGGGCATTGACCATAAGTTAGATTATATTTTCAACACCCCATCATAATATGAACTAAGGGGCTAAGGAGAGAAGACATTTGTGAAAATAATATATTTCCCCCTCATAATGAATGTTGCTAGTGAAATTTTTTAATTGAGAAATTATCCTTCTAAATACCCATAATAATTTGGAAGAAGTTCACCCCTCTTTAGAAACTCAACTTCAGTCCTTTGTAATTTCAGTAAGCAATTCTTGGTTGGATGTCCTTCCTTCTTACAGTATCCGCAAATGGTCTTCGACTTCTTTGTAGATTAGCCTACCTCTTGGGGCCTTGGGTTTTAACCTTCTTAGGTTTGAATTCCTTTGAAGTACCACCATAGTTTCTCATTTCTACCTAAATATGAACCAAGAGAGGGAAAATATGATCAAGAGTAAGAGTATTTTTGTTAGTCCAAGAACATATGAATCATATGAACTATAAAATTTAACATATAAAAAGGAGAGAGATTGGATAAGTTTTACACATTCTACATAATCTTTCTTTTTGCCTTTAAAATATGTAGTATTTGCTCTCAATGCCTTAAATATTGCTATATAGTCCTCAATGTTATGAAACTCAACCAATTTGAGAGAAGAAAACTCTAATTCCAAGCAACTTACTTTAGTTGTATTTACTTTCCCAAATAACTCATGCAATTATTAAATATATTCTCTTATTTGATATGGAGAAGTAGTTATTGTTAAATCAATAAGAAGAATAAAAAAAGTTCTTGCTTATTTTGGTAAGTTTCTTCAAAAATATCTTTTGCTTTATCTTCTTGAAAGATGCATCACAGGTTCTTACTACATAATGATATGATCGTTTAAGTAAAATTGAGCCAAGTAACAAGGTCTTGATGAACCATATTATATAATTTAGCCTTTAATACTATAATAGATCCTTGAACTAATACTACTAAAGCATAGAGCTTGAAAAAAATGCCATTAAAAAAAAGTGTCTAAAACACTTTCGTATGCCAAAGTTATGGCCTTTATAATTTTTTCCCTAATGGACCTCAAAAATACAAAAATTAAAGCCCCAAACCTTATATATTAATATAGGAATCCAAAACGAAGCTGAATTCATTATACATGAGATGCAATATATAAAGAAATACAAACTGCAAATAGTGAGAGCATTAAAACAACCTATAACGAAGTGCCAAATAGGGATAATGCTCGATCACAAACATAGTGCACACAACTAAGAACTGTTAGAAAAACTAATGCAATCTAACAGTTCAAATAGTAGCCTAAAACAAGGAAATGCAATATTACGTGAGGTATACTATACCTTCACGTATTACAACAATGCATGCAAAAAATAAAAATATGCAATACAATAATAATCTTAGGCTAAAATGAATGCCTAAGTATCCTCAACACTCCTCCCAACCATAGAAGCATTGGACCCCAATGCTCTCAACAAATTTGGAAGATCACGAGCCATCTGATGGTGAGAGATCTAGCGTGCCTAGTGTGGAAGCTGACCATGGTGGGTAACAAGGTAGGAAGTGGTCGAACCCTATCGAGTCTAATGAGTCTTCATGTCGAAAACTCTATCTATATCAAGCGGAAGCTGAAATTTAGGTACCACATCTATTGGATGGTTGATGATAGGTGTAGTCTCCAAAGTCGAGTCCTGATATGGCTTCAAAAGATCCACATTGACAACATCATGGATGCCAATATGTGAAGGAAGGTCCAAATGGAATGCATTCTTAGAGATCTTCTAAATGATGGTGTATGGCCCATAGTGGAGAGGCTTGAGCTTGCTATGTGCCTTCTTTGAAAAGCGTCGTTTGTCCAAGTGAAGCCAAACTCTATCACCAACCTGAAAAGTATGAGGAACGCGATGCCTATCCATCGCTTTCTTTTGCTACTACTGAGTCCTCTATAGGATCTGTGTCACCTTATCCTAGAGGCTCTATAAATGTTGTATGAAATAGGTTGCCTTATCTTGCTCCTTCTCCATGTGTGCAGTGGTGGGAGAGGGCAAGGCAAGAGGTAACTCATAAGGTGCAAGTGGCTAAAATCCGAGATAAACCTCAAAAGGTGAATGTGTTGTGGAGCTATGAACCACTCTATTATAAGCATGCTCAATGTGAGTGAGGCTCATATCCCACTTAGCCGGTGAGGTGTGGTGGTAGATCCTCAAACTTTGTATTAGTGTGTGATTCACAACTTCAGTCTGCCCATCTGATTGAGGGTGGAAAGCCATGGAAAAATTAAGGAAAACCCCTAAAATTTTCCATAAGGATATCCAAAAGTGTCCCATAAAATATGGATCTCTATAAAAAATAATTCTAGTGGGAAGACCAAAGGATCGCCACACTATCTCAAAGAACAATTGTGCCAAATCAGGTGTTGTACTAGTCTTCTTGCATGGAATGAATTTGGCCATCTTACTGAATCGGTCCACAATCACAAAAACACTATCATGCTACCTCACTATCAAGGGAAACCCACTCACCAAGTCCATGGATATGCTCTCCCAAGGACGTGAAGGAATGGGCAAAGGAACACTCAAGCCCAACTTCCTATTTGCTGATTTGGAGTGATAACATACAGTACACTGTCTCAAGAATCGTAGGATATCTCTCTACATGTGAGGCTAGTAGAAGAACCATTAAGTGGTGGAGTATTTTTTGTTTCCCAAAGTGACCTCCATAAAGAGTTGAGTGGGCTTATTTGATGAGAGAAACCCTATGCTCTTGTGGTACACAAAGTTTGTCTAACTTGTACAAAATTCCATCCTTCATATGATAGTCTTGAAAAGGAGTGAGGTTGGAAGATGAAGGGTGTACAAGATGATGGTGAACCTTGCTGAAATATGAATCAAGAGCATAAAGAGGTGGCCAAGTCTAAAATCCAATATGGGAGGTAGTCACAATTATTTTCAAGGCTTGATCCATGGGTGGATGACTCAAAAAATCAACCACTGTATTAGTTGTTCCTTTCTTGTACTTGATGACCAAGTGGAACTGTTGCAAGTAAGTGGTCCACTTCATGTGTCTAGCTTATTCAATCTTGGTTTGTGACTAAAGAAAATTGAGAGGCATGTGATCTATGTGGACAATTATTTCTTTCCCAAGAATATAATGTCTCCAATATTTGATGGCTTGGACCAAAGCATACAACTCTTTGTCATATGTGGAGTAGTTTCTTTTGGCAGCTAATAAGGTCTCGAAATGGTATGCCATGGGGTGTCCATTTTGCTTCAAAACCACTCCCATTGCAAACTGTGAGGCATCTATCTCTATCTCAAATGGATGAGAAAGGTTGGGAAGGACAAGAACAGGGGCAGTGCACAGTTTGTGTTTCAAAGTCTCAAAGGCTTGGTCATGTTCCTTGATCCAATGAAATCTAACTTTGGCCTTCATGAGATGGTGCAAGGGATGAGCAATGGTAGAGTATCCAGGTATGAACTTACGATATAAATTCGCAAGTCCAAGAAAACTCCTAAGATCAGTGATAGAGGAGGGAGTTGGCCAATTTTGGAGTGCTTCTACCTTTGCGGGATCTACATGGATTCCTTGTTGATTTATTATGAAGCCAAGATAGGAGATTGAAGTTTGAGCAAATGAACACTTAGGAAGGTTAGAAAAAAGTTGGTTCTTCTCAAGGGTGTGGAGAACCTGATCTAGGTGCTGCAAGTGTACCTTCCAAGTAGTAGAATATACAAGGATATCATCCAAGTATATGATCACAAAGTTGTCTAGGCTATCCCTAAACACTTCATTCATCAACCTCATGAAGGTTGTAGGTGCATTTGTAAGACCAAAGGGCATCACCAACCACTCAAAGAGCCCAAATTTAGTCTTAAATGTTGTTTTCCAAGTGTCTTCTGCTTGAACCCTTACTTGATGGTAACCACTCTTAAGATCAATTTTAGAGAAAAAATTTACCCCTTGAAGTTGATCTAGCAAGTCATCAATGTGAGGGAGAGGATATCTATTTTTTATTGTTATTTTGTTCAATGCACAAAAATCAATACAAAGTCTCCATGAGCCATCCTTCTTTAGCACCAAAAGAATAGGGGAAGCACAAGGAGAAGTGCTAGGCTTAATGAATCCTTTTGCCAACAAGTCCTCAATTTGGCATTTGATTTCATCCATCTGTAACATTGATTGTCTGTACATGGGTGCATTTGGAAGTGATACACCTAGAATGATTTCGATGCTATGATTAATATCTCTCTCTAGTGGTAGAGTGGTGGGTTCATTAAACACAATCTGATGTGACTATAGAATCTTTTGAAGTGAAGCATTCTTTGTGTGGAACTTAGAAGTTTGTGCTTGATCTTCCTTTTGTGTGGGTCTTATGAATATGAGTGCCAACTCTTGTGCTTGATTTACTACTTTGCGAGCTTACCTACAACTTAGCACTAGATTAGATGTGTCCTTAGTGCATTCCACTATATATTTTTTGTTATCCAATTCCAATGTGTAGGTGTTATTTTTAGCATGGTATATAGCATTCCTATCATATTGATAGGGTTTACCCAACAACATTCCACAACAATCCATATTTGTGACATCACACCTAACCTTATCCACAAATTTATCACCAAAGGCAAAGGACACGGTGCAAGTGTGTGTGATGTATGAAGTAGAGTCAACATCCTTCCACCCAAGTGCATAGGGTTGAGGATGTGGTTTGGTGGGGAGCTTCAACTTCTTGACAATGGATCTCACAATCAAATTTTTTTGTGAGTCATTGTCTATGATACAATCAATAGAAACATTGTGTGTAAGGTGGGCCTTAGTGACAAACAAATGGTCATGACCCCCATGAGCAAAAAATATTTGTCATAAGGGTAACCTTATTGAGTTTTCCCTTCAAAGTAGGGTATTCTTCCTCTCTCCCTGTAGCCACAATGGGGCCATCTTGTGTGCCCTCATTTGACTTTACAAAAAGGGATTTCTTCTTCATTCTCCCAAGTATAAAACAATTAGCTTTGGTATGACCATTCTTTTTACAATAAGTACAAGATAATGTAGAAGAAGAAGAATTTTTAGAGCTAGAAGAGGAAGAATGGGATTTAGATGAATGGGGAGGAGTAGAAGAATTATGGGAAGAGAAGTTCTTCACCTTTGGTTGGTGCTGATTTGAACCTTTGGATGAGCTTTCTTGTGATTGTCGTGCCTTGTAAGAACCACCAACTTTCTCCTCCGCTAATATGGCATGCTTGAATGTTGATGACAATGAGACAAATGGAATGAATTTCATCTCTCTCATTATAGGATCATGCAACCCACTTACAAATTTTTCAATAAGTTCTTCCTCTGAAGAAGTGATTCCAGAAAGAACTCTAAGCTTATTGAACTAAAAAATGTAATCAAAAATTGGCATATTAAAACCTTGCTTTAACCTATACCATTTGATCCTTAGATATGCCTGGTAGTTAGGTGGAAAAAATATTTCTTTCAAAAGTGCCACTAATTCTTTCCAATTGTTGACCTTAGTTGTGCCATCAGAAACCAACATTTGTGCTAAACCTTTAAGTCTTACCCTTGCCAAAGGTAATTGGTCTTCTATTTGGAGCTCGGCATATGAGAACCAAGTCTCCATATCCAAGATCTAAGTAGAAAATACATCAGGATTACGGGATCCATCATAAGGTTTTACATCACATTTGATTTTGTTGGTAAATTTATTGTTGTAGATTTTGACATCTTGTGGAGAGGTAGCTACAGCAATATATTTTACTCTATCCATTAAGTCACCAACAACAGTGGTAATGTTGGCTACTTGTTGAGCAAGATCATTTACCATTTGTTTTCTAGTGTATGCCAGTATATGAGGGTTTTCAAAAATAATTCAAACACAATTACCTTCTTCAAAAAATTACAATTTATGATGATTTTAAGTGCAAAAAAAAATTCAACTCCTTTTTCCAAAAAAATTCAAAACTGCACTTTTAAAAACTCAAAAAAAATTATTCCCCTAATGCAAAATACAATGGCACAATTGAGTGATTTTTTTGCAAAATAAGTTCAAATTTGCAAAAAAAAATGTATACCTTAGTTTGGTGCCAAATTTCTCTTCCATGGTCAAGAAGATTTAAAATTGCACCAAAAAATTTTATAATTCACCCCAGTCAACTACCTGCTCGACGAGAAGTGTCGTAGAAAACAGCACAGAAGAAAAGGGAAAGAGAGCAAAGGGGCAAGCAGGTTTTAGGCCCAAACACTCAACTATTGATCACTGTATCACGCTCAGACACATAGTGGAAAAAATATGGGAGAAAAAAGAGGAGGCTTTTTGCTGTTTTGTAGACTTCAAAAAGGCATTTGACACAGTGCCTAGGAAAAAATTATGGAGCAGAATGGAAGAACTAGAGGTTCCAATTCACTACAGGGCAGCAGTTCACATGACTATATGAGCATGTAAAAGCTAGAATCGGAACACGGGAAGGGTTATCCGAATGTTTTGGTAGTGACATAGGTGTCAAACAAGGTTGCCCTCTATCTCCGACCTTATTTGGGCAGTACATTGACAAGTTAGAAGAATGGATAAACAAATTTGGGGGGAGAGGGTGTGCATTTAGCCAAATATGTGGTAAAACTCCTCATGTATGCAGATGATGTAATTCTTGTGGCCAAAACAGCCAAAGATCTAGAAGATCACCTTCAAGCTCTAGAACTCTTTTGTAAAGAAGTTGGGATGGAGGTGAACACGAGCAAAACAAAAATTATGATTTTTTCAGCGAAAAAGAAGAAGCAACAACTCAAATTTCAGTTTGCAGGAGAACCGCTTGATGTAGTAGTAGAATACAAATACTTGGGCATAGACTTTCATGACAAACTTAATTGGAATACATGTAGGATGAAAAGAACTCAAAGTGGCTGGAGAGCACTATATGCACTTCAAAACAGGTGTAGGAATGCCGAGTTGTGGGACTGGAAGACCACCAAGGTCTTATTTGGCCTACTTGTTACACCGGTTCCGTTGTATGGTTGCGAGGTGTGGGCTAGTGGCACAACAAATGCAAAATGGAGACAAATAGAAAGGATTCAAAAATATTTAATCACAAACTTTCTCAAAATTAAGGCCACAACCCCTTATGAAATTATTCTAGCTGAAACCGGAATGTTCCCTTTAGAAGCAATTGCTATGACCAAGTCGTTATGTTACTTGAAAAAAACAGAAAACATGACAAATGATAGATGGCCTAGAGCAATTAGAGACGAAGAGTTACATAGGCGAAAGAATACGTGGATGAAACAAAATCGGAAATGGATGAAACGTTGGGAAATCAACATAAATGAATGCCCAAATGTCAACAAAGACATTAAAAATTATGTGAATGAAAAGTTCAAAGTGGAATGTGAAAAAATGTGAGGAGGAAAAGACAATATTATATTGCAAATTTTAACCCAACGTATGACCACAAGGAAAAAGCGTATATAGGCGCCGAAATCAAGTGGAAGGAAAAAATACTCATTGCTCAGATAAGGACTAGCTCTCATAGGCTTAGATGTGAAACAGGGAGATGGACAACGCCCAAAGAACAATGGAAAGAAAGGATATGTACTCTATGCAAAGACAGGGGCAGTAGAGACAGAGGAACACTTCATCTATAAAT